>JAUPFN010000003.1:44741480-45123980 GCA_036924255.1 Apodemia mormo
TAATGCCACAGGCATAAGTTTTTCGACTACCTTACCCTCCAAATCAGAACACGATATTGACAAAAATTGACGCTATTGTGGCAGGAATAGGTAAGGCGGTGGTATCAAATACCCGGGGGATACGTTGCGGTGCTCTACCCCCTAGTTGCCACGGTGGTAGTAACACTAATAGACAATTGATCACCTTTTACTAATTGCTTATCAGATTCGCAGATGGTCTGTTCTTCTAAGGTGGCACGGACCAACATATGTGTGATGTTTTAATTATGTACTTTGATTGAATGTTGAAGCAACTACCAGCGTGGATGTTTCCGAACTATACGACTAGGAGATCTTCAAGAAAGAGCTTTTAAAAGGCTGACAACGCAGAAATCAAAAATTAGAAATCAGAAGCACTTTATTCAATGAAGCTTTTTACAAGTTATTTTGTTATTTTTTTAAAACTACTACCAGATCGGATCGGACTACAAAACCTCTGGTATTGTGAATGTTCGTGGGTGGCAATGATCACTTACAATCAAGTGAATCCCCTTAACAATAATTGCCCTCTCTAATATAGAAAAAGCAAAACAAGTAAAATCTCTTGATAATAACATGTAATTGCTGCCTATTAGTGTTTAAAATAACGGTAATGTACAGCTAAATTTTTAATATAACATGATAACAACAAGCAGATAGCTGAAACACTAATGAAATAAGATAACAATCGCCTAACAACAAAAATACATATGTGTACTAGGTAGTGGTGGTAGGTTGTGAAGGGTATGTTAGCCGGTAAATTAATGCATATGGCATTATACCTCGCCAAAAGATAGCAACGCACCATTATCATCTTTGGTGTCTACATAGGCGTTGGTTGACTCTTTCCATCAAAAGATCCATGTGCTTGTCTGCTATCTTATGATACTAAAAATTATGCTCTTGGCGCTTTTCTGTTCGTGCGGTAGATTAGATTACCACATGTACATTTGAATGGCTACCTTTTAAGATAGTAGCACTAACGCTGTTGTGACAGAAATAGCGTCAGTGTCTGTAGGAACCTGGGAACTCTCGATGGCAGTGAAATGTTTGGTCAATCATCTGCCTTTTAAGAACTGCCTGGCAGAAAGGTTCTGCCTTTCTGCCAGGCAGTTCTTTTTTTATTATTGATAGGGAAGCGCTTGACCACGATCTCGCCTGATGGTAAGCTAAGATGCAGCCTAAGATAGAACGCGCTTCCCTAGAAGGTACCTGTTCACTTTTCTCTTGAAGATCCCCAGATTTTACTCTTCGGGGAACACAGACTCTGAAATCATGTTCCAGTCCCTTGCGGTTCGAATGAAGTATGTCGAAAGAAAGTGTAATCTTCAAAAGGGCACACATATACACAGAAACATTAGAATGCTAAAAATATACAAACTAACACTGGTCTTTCGCCCTAAGTTATTCAAATTGATTTGAGATTTTGTAATTCCAACAAGATTAAAAAGCACATCAAAAAAATGTATTTTGGTTTGGATTTCAGGCACAGCAAACTTGAAAACAACTAATACATTATTTATTATCAAATATCAAACTTAATATTTTTTATTCCACTTTGGTATTAAAGGCATATGTCCTTAAATGTAGACATTTGTGAGGTCACCGGGGTCCCCTATTTGTCATAATTTGATTACAGTTCGTCCTAATATACTTAAAGTGTACATCCGTTATTAAACATAATTACTTTCGAACGATTTCTGTAAAGTTGTCCGTGGCTTTTTTGTTGTTGAGTAGATAAATGCAATTAAATCAAATCTTTAACGGTCTCATTAAAACCAAATTAAATTTTGTGTTTAAGTTAGCATTAATTCTGTCTCGTTTGTTTTCACATATTTATGATATATACGACACTGTCCAATGAACAAACACATGCATACGATAGACTTAACTGATAGTCCCTTATGTAGAGCATGCTTGAACAGCGAAGAAACACTACAGTCTACACCACGTACTGCTGGAGTGCGTGGAGCTGAACTACCTAGGGGCTCAGCTTCTGAAGGACAGGACTACGTATGTGCAGATGTTTGAGCATCCGCATATTGTTCTGAAGTTCTGAAAGGAACTGGGTTAGTGGGATTTGCCACTATACGAAATACGCACAATGGCCCGTAGTGCCGCTAAGTGCTGTATAGCCCTCTTTGATAGATAGATATATACGACTATATGTTAATTTCCCCCGTGTTAGTATTGGCTCCTTTAAGAAATAGGCCAACTGCCGTTCGGCCAGGCAGGTCGTAAAAGGCAACCGATTTGCTATACGTGTCACTATCATCGTGAGTACTAGGTGATAAAGTTCCGTAACGACTCGCCTGGGTATTTGGTACCACCGCCATAGCTATTCCTGTTGCTATATCTTCATTGCTTGCCATTATCGTGTTCCGATTGTAAGGTAGCCGGTAGACTTATGCGTGTGGCATCGCCATCCTGCTATTGTGATGGCAACGCTCCATTAACATCTTTGATGTCTATAGACGATGATTTCTGTTTCAATCAGGAGATCCATCTGCTTGTTTGCTATCTTATGATATAAAAAAACTACCCGCAAGAAAATTTGCACGGTTCAGCTAGTATAAAAATAACTGGTAATACCTTTACATTTTTATAGAACAAAGGTCAAACAGGCAATAGGCTCACCTGATTGTAGGTTTAATCTCAAGGTCAATACTTGAGCTTGTATCTCAGCATCCACAAAGGTAAACTATGAGCGAATAGTTATTGATATAAAGTTACGTTTTTATACTACTTATATCCAATAAACTATGGTAATAAATAATAAATTAAATATAGTTTTCTATACACTTTGAAGTAATTCACCGCAAATAATCCTATATTGGATTTAAAAGCCATTTAGAAAGAATCAAAGGCAAACGCTATGCAAGTAGTATTTTGAAGTCAAGTGTTTTTCCCATACAAAACCTCCTTTTGATCGTTGTATGGAAAAATCAAAGTATTTTTAGGAACAAACTGGCCCCTTGTGTGAGTGGGCGGTAAGGACCCTTGAATGCTCTAATACTGGAATTAACTTTGGTGTCCAGGTTGTTTGAAGGCTTTCAAAGGGATGTTTATAGACGCGTGGCCAAGATGGCTTAATATGAAAATGAGGTCAAGCGTCGTTTTATTTTACTTTTCTTCATCTTTTATTGACGAATTAGTTTTAATTTAATAAATATCTATACATATAATAAAAGTATCGTAGGAAAGCCAAAACTGTACATTGAATATTTTTAAGCTATTGCATAGCTTCTATCGCGGGCCTTGAGCGTGGAGACCGAATCCAGAAATTCCGTAACGAAAAATACCTAACACCCCCCACTCCGACCGGCACAGCGGTGATACTTTTTAGTTTATCCATCTATCGATAAATACCAGAACTTTTAATGACTTTTTGAAATATCACGCTTGTCTCTTTAGTTCAGCAACCCGCCTTTAGGTGGCATTGGTTGTATTGGAAAACTACCTTAATCAGCTGTTTGTGAGAAAGTATATAGGTGTATAGGTATTTATCATCTACGTGCAACAGTGAATATCTGTACTCGTATAATTTGTGTACAAAGTGTTTTAAATATGAATAAACAAAGAAAACAAAATACTGCATAAATAAAATAAATATATAATTGTAATTGCATAAGTTGATAAAAAATGCTGTGCAATAGCTTTACCGCGGCAGTCTCCGAGTGCTACACGTCTTTTTTTTAATTCTAAAAACTATATTTTTATCGAAGCCAAAAATATAGTTCTTAGAATTTTTGTCTGTTTGTCTGTATGTATCAACATATAGGCTACATATTATCACGCTATCACCTATGGGGGAGGGGCTGTGCGAAGTAAACGAAGTCCGCGCGGAAGAAGTCAACAAGCTGGCAACAGCTAGTAAATAAATAAATAAATAAACATTCACGGGACAAATTACACTTACTGATCTAACCCCAAAGTAAGCAAAAGTATTTGCTTGTGTTATGGGTGTTAGTCAACGATACTAATACATAGAAATACATATATAAATATTAGAATATATTTAATAATTTAACATAGATATACAATTAATTATCTAACCAGTTTTATTTTTTGTAGATGAAAATTGGAATAACGGTAGATGATTCCAGTGTTTCCTGACGGGTATATTTCAGAATTAGTCTAGTCCGGTACCAGTATTGCAGCCTTCAGGCTATAAGCTATTAACATTCTGAAAGACAAGACATGCCAATAGGCATTAAGTCCGCCTTTTGTACAAATTTACTTATTTAAGGTGTATATTTTGTAGCTCAGTAAATATCCACGTTCAGCTCTTGCGTTGTTTTTTATCGAATGTATTGAAAGATAATATTTGCAATAAAAACATATCTATAGATCTTCTATACAAATAAATAAAATTGGAGTGTTTGTTTGTAATATTAAAATAACCGCTTTTTACTAAATGCATATGGATGTATGCACGGTACTCATACCAAAATAACACTTTTTACGATTTTTGTCTGTCTATCTGTCCGTCTGTCTGTCTGTCTGTTAGTTCCGGCTAATCTCTGGAACGGCTGGACCGATTTTGACGGGACTTTCACTGGTAGATAGCTGATGTAATAAGGTGTAACTTAGGCTACTTTTTAAAAAAAACTCACGTGGATGAAGTCGCAGTCACAGCTAGTTTACAATAAAAACATATTTATAAATAAAAAAATACAAAATATCGTAAAAAAATAAATAAAAAAAGTACCCTAATCACTGTCACCCAGTCAGGTATGAAACACTTAATAATACTTAACGACTTATTATCATATCCACCAAATATATAAAAAAATCGTAAAGATCGGTCGAGTCGTTTTGGAGGAGCAAAACCACAAACACAGATAAGTACATTCATGTATATTTTTTTTATATCATAAGATAGCAATCAAGCAGGTGGGTCGCCTGATGGAAAGAGACAACCATAGCCTTTAGACATCAAAGACGTTAATGGTACGTTGCTATCTTGTGACGCGGTCTAATACCACATCCATAAGTTTATCGGCTACCTTACCCTCCAAACCGGAACACGACAGTGACGAGAACTGAAGCTATTGCGGCAAAAATAGGTAGGGCGGTGGTACCAGACCCGGACGAGACAATGCAGAACTCTACCACCTTGCCAAATGCCACGATGGTAGTGACTCACATAACCAATCGATCGCCTCTTACGACCTGCCTGGCAGAACGGCAGTTGGTCTATTCTTTAAAGGAGCCCGGACCAACACGGTAGGAAACATTCATTGAAAATTTTTTGACAAATATTTAAGTAACCTCAATATGTTTGTGCTTAATGAAGAATGTTACTAGGTATGCCAAATCGCTTGCAATTTTGTCTCAGTAAAGCCTGTATGTATACAAATACACTAGTTTTTGTTGTAGTAAAAAATACCTAGTAGTTTTGATTTTATAGGCATTCAAAGTTTCGAAAAATATCAAGTCTCGCTAACAGCCACGTGACCGCTTGTGACGTCATGACACAACGCGCCGCGCCTCGCTTAGTATCAAATCAAGTCTCCAGCGGTTATAGTATAGTAAGGTGTAATAGCTTGCGCAGTATTTTGTTGTTTTCGTCAGCGTATTACTTTAATAGTCTATTAATAGTAAATATTATTCGATTAATAAAATGGATGAAGGATTCGAAAACGGGCAATCGCATATTTCACCTAAAATAGATGGATTAAAGGTTGCGCATTATTTATCAACAAATAGTGATTAAATAAATAAATATTCACGGGACAAATTATACTTAATGATCTAACCCCAAAGTAAGCAAATATTTGCTTGTGTTATGGGTGTTAGTCAACGATACTAATACATAGAAATACATATATAAATAGCAGAATATATATAATAAACACCCAAACCCGGAAATACAAACATTTATGCTCATCACACAAATGCTTGTCCCCGTCGGGGATCGAACCCGAACCCCGTTGAATGCGTAGTCAGGGTCGCAAACCACTCGACCAACGGGGCGGTCATTTCTTTGGCGCCGAAATGCGAGGAAGAAAAATGCAAAGGTAAGAAAACTTTCCTTGCTACTACTTATGCTTAATAGTTTATCTTTTCTAAATTATTTTATCAAAACAAAATACCCAACTAATGTCGTAATGAAAGAATGCAACTCAAATAATAGAAGGACCTACCTACCATTAAATTTTTATGTTAAAGACAACAAATATGTATTAGTTTTGTAGCTATAGTAGGTACGTAGGACGTAGGTATATGTACGTGTATAGGTACCGTTCTTCTTAATTTAAATAAATACCTCGGGAACTGTACATTTTCCCAGAATTAAAAGGAGCCTATGAGTTATTCCAGATCCGTTCAGTAGGCACAACTCATGATTTCCTAGTATTTAGATTGGACATTTTTTTTGGAAAAGTATTGAGGTGTAATTTCGACGGCACGGGCGCGCGACCGCGAGCGCCGGCCGCCGAGCGAACTAGACTGAGCGTGTTGTGAGATGACGTCACAGCGTCAACGGCAGCCAACGTCGTGCGGTTCAACTTATTTTACTTCTAAATCGGAAACTAATTGACGTATCGAAGTAATTCTTTCACTAGTATTTTTTTATTTTTCACAGAGAATATGGAGTGCTAATAATCAAAATTAGTTAACATTCTTCATTATATCAAGAAAATCAATAATTAAGCGTCGTACAAAACTTGAATTAAAAAATGGATTTTAATAGGAAATTTAATACCGCAAAGTTAATTTAAAAATACGCCTTTTAATACATAAAGCAGGAGACAGTATTTAATGTGAGTAACATTACATACTGTCACTTACAGTATCTTTAATTTAATCTTTAATTTGAATATTGTCATTGATGTATAAAATATCCAAGATCCACAGTCCCGAACAAAATTGACACTCAAAACTGTCGCTAATTTCACATAAGTATTTAAAGATATGACAAAAACATATGTCTTTGCATATCCAACCTTAAGCGCAAGACTTATAGTTGATTTTACGAAGCAATGTACAAAAGTAATAAAATTGACAGTATCGCGCCCGACGCGATTCTATTTGAAATGAGCGCACAATTTGAAATTGTGCGCTCATTTTTAGAGGACGTTTTTGACACACTGATTTTGTATCTTGGATTTTTTATATCAATGAATACTGTATAATATTTTAGTTAAAATAAGATAAATAAAAAAGACAAACCCCCTGAATTTCCTTCGCCGGATCTTCTCAGTGCGGGACCGCGTTTCCGATCCGGTTATAGTTTTAAAAATAACTTCTAATAATTGAATAAAGTATTTTTGATTTCTGATTTCATATATTATTGTATTTTTATACTTGTATGATTTAAACCACGCAAATAAAAACTAATTTCTTTAAAAGTCATTGTTATCATAAAATTCCTGTCTTCCTGTTGAATTTTTTTTTAGTTTTTTCTTTCAACAATAAACTGTCATTGTTCACTTTGTATTTTAATATCACCAAACATGACAGGGATAGATAAATAATGCGTGATTTCGGTTTGGTGAATCATTTAAGGCGCTTTACACGGCGACAGGGTTACGACGCCAATCAAGACGAATATTCGGTTCGATGATCCCAGCAGAGATAGAAACTTGTGTGGTAATAGAAGGAGTTTGTAGTTGTGAGTCTGTCTGTGTTTTCATAAAGAGTTGATGGAGTGGTTAGCGTATTAGTTTATTACGAATCGACGCAGTAAGGCTTTGATTCCCGACAAGGAATTTTTATATTAATTTAAAAAAATATTAAACTAAATATTTCTGGGTTTGAGTACTTTTTATATATGTTACAAGAAACAATCATTAGTGCGATAAGCAAAAATGATGTTTTTTTTATTCGGATATTCAGTATATGTATTTTATATATTATTATCATTGACTAACACTCATTTCACAAGCAAATAATTTTCTTACTTTTGGTTTGTATCAGTTCGTCTTATTTGTCCAGCAAATTTACACTTTAGCTAAAGTTTAATTTGTTTTATTTGTCCACCTAAATTTTGTTATAGTAGTAACATTATCTCATTTATATTATAACTGCCAAAATTTGCTTACACTTTCAAGTATGTGGAATTAATAATTTTATTTAACCATAACCGTAGGATTGCTGAACAGTGGACACTGGACAGTGGTTGTTTGTCTACATGTAAACGCTCCTTTACGTAAATTTTGTTGGAATGAATGGTTCCAGAGAGTCTGGTGCGTTATATTAATGGTGAAGGATGCGTCCCATTCATGACTCGCCCCTGGAATGTGTACGCATACGTCATTTCTTTATGATTTTATGGTTTATAAATGATTTCACCCAATTATATTAATTTCAGATTTTTTTGTATACGTTTAACTATAATTTAATACGAGCTTCAGCTTCATCTACTTTGTTTATAGTAACAAATGACACTAAACAAAAAGTGCTTGTAGAAATCGCCATATCCAACATTTTCAACATACCTTTATATAAAACGAGGCGTTTCTCGCGGTTATAACTCGCGAAGACCCCGATCCCGTTGTGAAATTGGGATAAAATGTAGCTTAAGTCATTTAAGAATAAAGAAGCTTGTTAATTTATATTACGTGAAGGAAAAGCGGTTCAGGAAGTAATTTCTGGAACTAAGACATTGATTCCTCCAAACAAACTTACAAACTTGTAAAACGCTACCTTTTTAATATATACAGACGTATCTAAGAAGCTAATGCGCCACATATATATATATATATATATATATATATATATATATATATATATATATATATATATATATATATATATATATATATATAAGAGGAACATAAGACAAATCATAGCAGGTCTTATCTAATTAAAACTTTGTTTTGTCATGTTACTCAGTTTTCATTACTTTATTGTTTAAATTTATTATATACTAGCTGTTGCCAGCGACTTCGTCCGCGCAAACTTCGTTTACTCCGCACAGCTTCTCTCCCGTAGATGATAGCGTGATAATATGTAGCCTACATGTTGAAACGACCTGTTAGTAATATTCATGCAAAATTTGAAGTAAATTCATCCAGCACTTTTTGAGTTTACCCCGGACATACATACAGACAAACAGACAAACAAACAAAAATTCTAAAAACCATATTTTTGGCTTCGATTTTGATAGATCACGCATCAAGTATTCTTTTAAAAAATATTCAATGTACAGTTTTGACTTTCCTACAATTTTATTATGTGTATAGATTAAATGCTGTTACAAACTATTATATTAATATATAAGTGTGATAGTTATAAGTGGAAACTTAACTGGTTTATGTAATTTTTTTCTGTGATATTAGTAATGCAATACCATGTTGTATGTTTCCCAAAAATAAATAAAATAAATATTTTGGATGAGAACGAAATATCTAAAATATGAAACTAAAAAAGAAATCAAATTATACGTAGTACGTACATACTACATACATACATACTACATATATACATACTACATACATACATACTACTATAATTATAAGTAGTTTTCGCGTGAATCTTACAACGGCATATTTGCGTGCCTGAAATGAGATTAGGCGTATTTAGCGTTTACATGAAGGAGCGCAGAAAGCTAAAATTTACTTGCAAAGTTTAGTCCGGGTTACCCTTAAAGAATAAACCATCTGCGGTTCTAACAGGCAGGTCGTAAGAAGCGAACGATTAGCCATACTAATACTACCAACGTGGTTACTAGGTGGTAAAGTTCTGTATTGTTTCGGCTGTGAGACCACCGCCTTACCTATTGCTGTCACAATAACGTCAGTGCTTGTCAATGTCATGTTAAGATTTGGAGAGTAAACTAGATGGTAAACTTATGCACGTGGCATTAAGATTCCGCCACACGGATAGCAACGCTCCATTAACATGTTTGGTGTCTAATATGCGATGGTTATCTTTTTCCGTCAAGAGAACATTTTTTATAAGATATATAATATAAAAAAATCTAGCATTCAGGTAGTTAGTTGATCTTTTCTTCAAAATAAAAACCTTAACAATATGATCATGTAATAATTAACAACATATTTTTGCAAATGTATTCGTTCATTTATTCATACGCTTCCACACTGTCACTTAAACATATTATTAAGATTTAACAAGATAAACACTTACAAATCCTAAACACAAATTAAGCAATGTAATATCTTAAAAGGATATTTAAACTAATTGAAATGTATAATTAATAATTCAGTACACGAATACGTCGGCGTTATCGCATGTTTTTATCGAACACCCCTTATCAAAGCGTCGGACCGTAACGAATGTAAGCAAACGGCCTGAGGCGAAGATTTAGAAACACGTTTTTATTACCATATGTTCTGTGTTTTTTATTGTTATCCTGTATGATGGGATTGAATAGGGGCTCAACTAGTTTGAGGCTTTTAATTGTTTGATATTTAGAAATACACCAATTTTTCTTCCTTGTGGAAAGAGAGGATTTTTTATAAAATAGTAAACAAGCAGATAGCTCTCTTGATGGAAAGATAAACCATCGAATATAAATACCAAATATGTTAATGATGCGTTGCTATCCATGTGGCGGGATGACAATGTCAGATGCACAAGTTTACCGGCTATCTTACCCTCCAAACCGGAACTCGGCGATGTCAAGTATTGACGCTATTGCGGCAGTAATAGTTAAGTATAGCGATAATATTAAATACCCAGGCGAGACGTTACGGAACTTTAAAACATAGTAGTCACGATGTAGTGACATGTATGCAATCGATAGCCTTTTACGACCTGCCTGGCGGAACGGCAGTTGGTATATTCTTCAAAGGAGCCCGGATCAACACGAGGGAATTCATTAAGTCTTCGATTTAACTTTTGACATCTAGTCTTAATATATATAAATTACGTGTCACGTTGTTTGTCCGCATTCAATTCCTAAACTACTGAGTCGATTTAAATGTAATTCTGTAGATATCTACAGTTTGGTCTAACTTAAAAGATATAATCTCTATTATATTCCCTCCCCTCTCAATTACCCCACTAAAATATTCAATACAAATAATTTGTCTGGCAATGCAACGTTTGCCGGTTCAGCTAGTAGTGTATATATATATATATATATATATATATATATATATATATATATATATATATATATATATATATATATATATATATATATATATATATTAGGGTGGCCCAAAAAAATCGACTATTTTTTTTTTAGTCTCGGGTGAAAAAATGTAAGTTTATGATGTTTTAAGAGCCCTCTCCAAATGACAGCTCGAAAAAAAATTTTTAAGAGGTCGCTCCAAATTTTTTAAAATTTTAAAAATCGTGAAAAATCGAACTTTTTTTTTAATTTTTTTTCTCGTTACGGTATAATTTTGTAGACCAAAAAAAAATAAGTTTCTGAAAGTTTCAGTACAAAATTTAAATTTTGAAAGGTCGCTCATAATTTTTTTCAATTTATTAGTGCATTAGTTTAGATTTTTTCGAGTGACCTTTTACAATTCGAATGAAAATTCCATGCATTTTTTTTTATATATTTAGTACCATAATCGATAAAAATATATCACGAGATAAACTAAAAATCAAGCGCAATACAGAAAAAATAATTTTTTTTCAATTTAATAATTTTATTTAATAAACTTCCAAGCGTGGATTCGAATCCTAAGCTGGTCTTAGAAACCAGCTTGGTTGAGATTTGACCTTGCAGCGTAAGTTAAGATTTTTTCAAACCAAAAAGACCCCAATGTACCACTCCCAACACGTAAAGTCGGCGATATGGCTAATTAACGAAAAATAAAAAAAATTATGAGCGACCTTTCAAAATTTAAATTTTGTACTGAAACTTTCAGAAACTTATTTTTTTTGGTCTACAAAATTATACCGTAACGAGAAAACAAAATTAAAAAAAAAGTTCGATTTTTCACGATTTTTGAAATTTTAAAAAATTTGGAGCGACCTCTTAAAATTTTTTTTCGAGCTGTCTTTTGGAGAGGGCCCTTAAAACATCATAAACTTACATTTTTTCACCCGAGACTAAAAAAAAAAATAGTCGGTTTTTTTGGGCCACCCTAATATATATATATATATATATATATCTCCCTCGTGTGTAAAACAGTTGAGTGTGAGTGTGTGATCACTTATAATTTTACAGCCAATCGGTTTCGCCTATAAAAGTATCATCAGGGCTTCTTTTTTCGAAAGAAGCTCTGATGATGCCTTAATAGACGAAACCGATTGACTGTAAAATTAAAAATAATTATGAATAAAATTTAAATTACATTTGTGGAAAAGTACAAGCGTTTATATTTAAAAAATCAATATGATGCAGATTCACCAAGTGCCGACGATGGAAATTATAAATTATTGTTTTTAGTATTTACATATGTAGTCTTACCGGTGGGAGGGATGCGCTGTGCCGCGCGCCTGGCTGCATGGGTACCACCATCTTGCTTGTTTCTCCTGTGAAACAGCTTAGCTGTGTTTCGGAGAGAAGGGCAAGACAGAGAGTGTAATTACTGGCACCGAGACTTAACAACTTATGTCTCAGGATAGGCAACACACGAATGGAATACCTGGGCTAGTTACAGCCCAGGTATCCCATTTTTTGTTCCTTGGTGACGTCAACCACTTACCATCAGATGGCCTATCTCAATAATAAAAAAAAACTGTGGATTATCTCTATATAGTCAGTAAAATACATCTGTGTTAGTCCGCACCTCCTTTGACGAATATACTACCTGCCATTCTGCCAGGCAATTCGTAAAAGGCGAACGAGTAGCTATACTTATCACTGCGATTGTCACTACTAGGTGATAGCCTTCTGCAACGTCTCGCCTGGGTATTTAGTATCACTGCCTTATCTATTCCCGCTGCAATAGGGTAAGTAAGGGTAGGCAAAACTTATCAATATAGCAGTACTATCTCGCAAAACGAATAGCAACGCACCATTGACATCTTTGATGTCTATAGGCCACGTTTGTCTCTTTCTATAAGAAGAGCCATCTGCTTAATTGTTATCTTATAAAAGCAATCATTTTTATCATCTAGTTGTAAGAAAGTTGGGAAGCAGCAAAAAATAATTAGTGAAAATAACAGAAAAGGCATTATATCTTGTTTTCACTGTTTTCTTTCACCCGAACTTTTCAAATCAGTCACTTAAGATAAAGTTCTTTGATTTAATAAATATCTTAGTATTCAAAGACAAAATATCAATTTCTATAATATCGAAATAGTAGACAGTCACTCGGGTGCCATTGTCGGGCGACACAATGTGGTCCAGATGAGTTGGGGAATTGAAATTTAATGGAAATATCAAATGAAACCCACAAGAGAGTTCTTTGGCTCTCAGATAATGGCGCCCAACTTGTAATGAATGCTTTTGTACCGTTTATTAGCTAAGTATTACTTTGTGAAGTTTCAGTTTGTGAGGCGGTTCGTCTTTAAATGTATTATTTTCCTATTGTGTATTGGCTGAAACTGCGGCATTGTCTGGGTTTTTTCGATAATAATTTAAAACACTGCTTTCATGTAATAAAGAATATGTCTAAGAGATTTCCCCATGTTGGTCCTGGGCTCCTTTGAAAAATAGGCCAACTGCCATTCTGGCAGGCAGGTCGTAAAAGGCGACCAATTGGCTATACGAGTCACTACCATCGTGGCTACTAGGTGGTAGAGTTCTGCATTGTCTCGCCCGGGTCTGGTACCATCACCGCTTTACCTATTCCTGCCGCAATAGCGTCAGTGCTTGTAATTGTCGTATTCCGGTTTGGAAGGTAAGGTAGCCGGTAAACTTATGTATGTGGCATAAGACCTCGCCATAAGATAGCAACGCACCATTAACATCTTCGGTGTCTATAGGCGATGGTTGACTCTTTCCATCAGGAGACATATCTGCTTGTTTGCAATCTTATACTTAAAAAAAAGATTCAGCACATTTTCACGGAGTTGGTATTCATATGACCCTCGATGAAAAGTATTATCTGCCATTTATATATGTATTATCAGCCATTTTGCCCGGCTATTTAGCCAAATACGTCACTACCATCGCGACTACCAAGTGGTAAAGCTGCGCAACGTAACGCCTGGTTTTTTACGTAATTTATAGGCATTAACGCTTCACCCTTCATAGAGTGAAGAGTTATTCGGCTCTCCTGAAGATGCCCTAGTTGTGAAGAGAAACGTGCGTTGAGTACATAATATATGTGTCTGCCTTTGCTGGTGACGTGAAAGAAAGTGTGGTGGAAGTGGGTGGACTGTTGTGCCGCTGTGTCCTCCTCTACAGGCCTTAGATAAGTTTGCCCCATTCTTTACACTACCATTCGTTTCAGTTGCCTGGTTTTTTGTCATCTTATATATATAAAAATCAATGCCTATTTTCCTTGGTCACGACATCACGCCTGAATGGCTGGACCAATTTCGGTAATTTTTTTTGTTGTGTTAGTAACTGTAAGGAGAAGGTTCTTATAAAAGAAAATTGCGCGGAAAATTAGGAAATTTAAGAATACTTAACCACCATATAAAGTTTAATGCCATTTTGGCTGCGGGGAGGGACAATCCCGTAGTCTTATATAAATTACGTGTCACTTTGTTTGTCCGCTATGGATTTCTAATATGTAAGGCAAAACAACGTTTACCGGGTCAGCTTGTTTTACTATAATATCTCGTTGCTCTTGATGCTGCAATGATTTAAAAATGATGCAAATCCCAGTCAAAGTTATTCTTTCAATTTTTTTATATAAATATTATAGAACAGAAAACAAACCGGTAGTACTCCTGATAAAGAGCAATTACCATTGCCTATAGACGCCAAATGTGTAATTGGTGTCTTGCTATCCGTGTAACGGGAAAGTTATGTCACATGCGTAAGTTGACCAGTTACCTTACCATTTAAACCGGGACACGTCAAACGCAAAAAAATACGATTTTCCTAATATAACAGCTCAGCTATTGTTGGTGGTGTTAAAATCCTAGCGCCATTGATAATCTCGTAAGGATATCGATTTCCATGAGTGACATTGTTTACTTACAAAATAACGAAAACTATATAACATAAAATCTTCGTTAGTCAATGGGGTTCTATTTCTCTCCTGAAAGGTATCTTATTAGATTCCAGATTTTCCCTGCGACTTCGTTCGCATCACTCGAACACATTACTTTCTTTACTGAGTCGGGTAAAAAACTAGTATATAGTGGCTTTATATTGGTGAAATATTTTATTTAAATCGGTCCGGCAGTTTTTGAATTTATCGGTTACAAATGTTATCTCTTTATAGTATTAGTCTTATTACATAATAATATATATAACTAGCCGATCCGGCAAACGTTGTTCTGCCTTTTTAACTACTCTTATTTTTTTCTATTTTCTCACCTTTTAAACCTTTACTGGACTTCAACAATTAATTCAAAACCAAAATTATTCAAATCGGTTCAGAGGTTCTCGATTTTTAGCGAGACTAACGAACAGCAATTGATTTTTATATATAAGATTCTAATAAGATCTATTTAAGTCTTATATTTTTGTAAGAAAATAAATGTATTTCTTTGAACATACACGTGTGTACAAGGGATTTAAAAACGATTGAAACAATTTTAACGAAAATTTAAAGCAACTTTCAGATTTGACGTCATGTAATCCGTGAATCTTAGTAGTCATTTTGGTCCGATTTTTTCGGATTTGTATCATATATAGTGTTATATACAGTGCCAGAAACAGAATCAACTTTTAAAATTGATACAATATCTTGAAAATAATACTTTTAGACCGTACACTAAAACTGAATCTAAGAAACGTAGTTTAAATACCAGAGTTTTGCTACATTTCATCATTTTTAAGCAAGCTAGATATTTGATTCACTGGCATTTGCCATTTCATTGTAATTCATTTACCAACAATCTAGTACCACTCCAGCTCAAGCAACGAGTTTTTATAATTCATTCTACCGTGTTGGTTCCGGGCTCTTTTGAAGAATAGATCAACTGCCGTTCTGACAGGCAAGCCGTAAAAGGCGACCGATTGGCTATGCAAGTCACTACCATCGTGACTACTATGTGGTAGTAGTTATGCATTGTCTCGCCCAGGTGTGATACCGGCCTTATCTATTCCTACCGCAATAGCGTCAGTGCTTGTCACTGTCGTGTTCCGGTTTGGAGGGTAAGGTAACCGGTAAACTTATGCATGTGGCATTAGACCTCGCCACGAGATAGCAACGCAAAATATTAACATCTTTGGTGTCTATAGGCGATGGTTGCCTCTTACGATCAGGAGACCCATCTGCTTGTTTACTATAATATTATGATATGATGAGACCTATAATTTAGGTACTTTGTGCTTAAGCACAAAAACTGGTCAACTTACAATTTTTTGTCTGTTCAAATTTAAATAATTTATTTAAATGTTTTTTTATTTATTTAAAAGCTATAATTAGGATTAATGTTTTTTTTTCAACCGACTTCCTTAAAGGAGAAGGTAGTTAATTCGGTTAAATTTTTTTATAATGTTTGTTCCTTCAGAGAATTTTTTTTAGAATTTTTTTTTTCATTTGGGAAAGTATTCTTTCCATGTGATCCTCTTTTAATATTTGGTGAAAATTTAATTCAACGTTCTGGAGATACGTGAAATGGTAAGTCAATTACTGCAATTGTACTGCGTTTAAAAATATTATTATGAAGAGAAAATGAAATCTTTATTTATTTAAAAAGCAAATTATACGACCTGTGGTGACTATTTACTTGTTTCTTACGTTAACTAAAGACCCACGGTAACAGGACAAAATGAAAAAGGTGTCTATAAGGCTAATCTAACCATATAACAAAAAAATACAAATAAGTAATATTGGAATACTCTTTTTCAGTACATAAGCAATGGTTTCCGTCTAACAAATATTATTGTTAAATTAAACCCACAGACAGCCCGGCACCGACTGTTATTGTTAGAAGCACTTCATTAACATCATTCATAGCCTTGCTCCTTTTCTTGGAGTCTGTAAAGGGATAAGACCCCTTTGTTGTATAAAAACGTCTTAAGTGGGATTAAGATCACTAAGGTATGAATGAGTATTGAAGTCGGCGGCCTTAAGGGACTTATTGATGCCAACCTCATTGCTGGTAGCTAACTGCTAATATATAAAGATTCTGCTGAAAATTTTAACTTAACTTCCTACATTATTTTTCATTTAGCTGAAATTATCAATGACTTAAACAATTGATTTAGTCAAACACTTGTACTATTTCACAAATATTTCACAACTAACCTTTAATTGTTGTGAAGCCAACCGGTTTCGTTTATTACAGCATCATCAGGGCTTTTAGTTTATAAATTCTTTGAACACACACGCAAGACAACAACTAAATAAATAAATAACTAAACTAAATAACTAAATAATGTTTGACTAAATCAATATGATGCAGTTTCACCAAGTGCCGACGATGGAAAGTATAAATTATATGGCTTAAACAATATTGTCTCCAGAAAATAATAGATAAATCTGAACTGAGGTAACTCTGAATTGTCAAAAAATAAATATTATCACGCTGATACTATGGAATGTGGGCAGCGTAAATGGACAATGATTATAATACGTATATTCAGTTTTAAGTAAAAATAATCAATATTACTTATTATTATATGTTTTACCATTATTAATTATTAATTTAAAAAAATATGATATCGAGCTATTACACTAGTAGTAATAGTAAATTTAAAAATAGTAAATTTCTGTACTTAACATTACTTTTGAAAATTGTTATCATAACGGCGGAATTTCTACAGTTTAAAAAATCTACAGTTAAAAAATAAAAAAAAGAAGACTGACATGAAGACACTGAAACGCGTCAAATTAAAGTATGATGAGTTAATTTCTAGCTAAAATTTAGAAAATAAAATTTAAAAAATTGAGTGTGGCGTAAGAGAGCAAAAGGGTCACACAATTGCAAAAAAACGTCGTCTTGACATTTTTGAGCGCTTCTGAATATCATTTTATTTTTTGAGAATTTCCACAAGCCCAACCAATCTGCCGCTTTCGAGTAAATTCTAAAAATCTCTCTTGGAGCGAACCCAAGAATAAATTTTGGGATTTACTACTAATATGAATCTTAAAAATCAAATATGCGTGTGAATCACGTAAATTTTACATTCTTTATCTTGAAATGTTTTCAAATTTGTTGAATGCAATTTTAAACTTGGCCCTTTAGCGCTAGTATTTTAATTCTGCATTGTCTCGTCCGGGTCTGGTACCACCGCCTACATATTCCTGCCGCAATAGCGTCAGTGCTTGTCACTATCGTGTTCCGGCTTGGAGAGTAAGGTAGCTGGTAAACTTATGCATCTGGCAACTTTGGTCCAACCCAATTTGCTCGTTTCCTATCTTATAATGTAAAAAATTAAAGACGATACTTATCTCTTTCCATCAGGAGAACTTGCTTGGCATTTTATAATTTAAAAAATGGAATAGGTAAAGCAGTGGTACCTACCACCCTAATCAAGAAGTTGCAAATCTTTATCTACTAATAATAACGATACTAGTCACTTCTAGTACCCACTTCTACACTACTAGTGATATATTTATGAAATCGTTCGCCTTTAACAAACTGCGTGACAAAAAAGCAGCTGGCCTATTCTTAAAGGAAGTTACCTTACCTTTTAAACTGGAGCACAACACTTTATTTATTAAATACAAACAAACAAATCTTATCTCTCAATAATAGTATGAATGTTGATGCTATATTATAGAATGATGTAACAAAAATGAAGCTTATAAATCGCTCGTCACACAGGATACAAACAGATTCTAAGCCAGCTACGAATAGCCTCTTATTTCCATGATATCAACCATGAAATCCTCGTTACCAGTCGCACGATGAATTTAATTGATTAAACCGACCACAATAGGCCCTACACACATGAAAAGATCACAATGCAACTCGAGAATCGAATCCGGGATTAGCCAAAGCCCGCTGCGTCCAATTATTTGTACGTGAGATTGGGACCTTATTTCTGAATCAGATTAGTTTTTTAATAAGGAAAATAACAGTTGTTATCATTTTACGTAATTATCTATACAGCCTTTTGGGTAAGTCGAGCTAAACCTCGAAGAAGTAATAGGGTATCAGATTCTCATTCCAAATAAATAAATAAATTATACCCTTAAATTTTAACCTAATTAATTATCCAATCTATATTAATGTTATATATTGAGAAAGTTTGGATGGATGGATGTTTTTTACTCAAGCGCGCAAAAACTGAACATATTTCAATTAAATTTAGCAAACAGGTAGATAATGAACTGGAAACAATCTTGTTGTGCATGCATCTCGTCTCCACAGAATAAGTAACTCTTTTATGGAGCAATGTATACGCTTTTACAATAATAAATTTAAAAATGTGTTGAAACAAAACCTTCTAAAAATGGGTGTATAATAAAATCTCAGATTATTTAGAAGACAAACAAGCCTGGGATTAATTGCTCCTCATATCAATCTTATATATATTTTTTATAATTTTGTAATATTATGATATTGTGAAAAAAAATGATATGAAAAAAGACAAGCCCGCTGAGTTTCTTCCACCGGATCTTCTCAGTGTGTTGCCGCATTTCCGATCCGGTAGTAGTTTTAAAAAATGTTGACGTCTCAAAATAACTTGTAATAAGTTTTATTGAACAAAGTTCTATTGATTTCTGATTTCTGATAAATATAGGAAACTTATCCCAGAAAAATTATGTGATCCCGCGGGATTCACCAAAAACTTTTATAATGCTGCGGGCTGCACCCTGCAGCTAGCAAATTCATACGGTCCAATGCGATCGCGCATGTAACGCGCAATGATAAATAAGTAGTTACGTAAATACTGCCTAAGTATAATTTTATTAATTTGGAAGAAGAATCAGATACCTTATTAGCCCTTCAAGGTTTAGTTCGACTAACCTAATAAGCTGTATATATTAACTGTCATTTTTCACGTTTTCCTCTGGACAGGGAGTCTAGATGATGACAATCAAAAATTATAGATCTTATAATTTATGTCAACGTGTTCTATAAGTTAGTCTCCATCACAAAAAAAAGAGTTTTTTTTATATAAAAAACTAATAGTTTTCATGTGTCAAATTTAGAATGAATTGGTCCACTGTACTTAAAGAATTCGACTGGTTTTTTACTACGGGAAGTAATGTTTTTTATTATATGTCAAAAAAATCATGAATTCTTGAAAATCACCTGAAAGGATCAGATTTGTTTTTATTCAGAAAATTTTACAAATTCAGGCGGAATTTTGCAGAAATTCATAACTCAATAAAGAAAACTAGTTACCTAAGTTCCAAATTTTCGTGAACTTTTGCGATGCAACTGAAAGGGAAAGAATAAAAATTGGTGTAAGAAATGGGACAAACTCACCGTAGGTCTGAAAAATAACGAAAACCCCAAAGGCACAGTGAAGCTGGCTTGGTTGCGAGCTGAAACGTGCGTTAAGTGCGTATATTGTGTGGTTTTGTGCTTGCTACTGTCGTGGTGTAAAGTGTGGTGGATGATGGTGGTTAACTGTGCCACAGGGGTTTAGATTATTTTTCAGGCCAACAGTGAATTTGTTTCATTTTTTACACCGCTTTTTTATATTTTCCCTTTTAGTGGCATCGCAAATGTACACATAAAAGTAAAATGCGGTAAACAGTTTTCTTCGTTTATTTAGGTTTTTTTTTCGGAATGTCTGAATTACTGCTGGCCTTATGGGCTGCAGCAGCCTTATGGGCGAGTAGAGTGCTCAGCCAGAATTTAAAAAAATAAAATAAAAAGTGATAGTTCTCATAATTAATGATAAGGCTTCCAAGTAGTAAATTTGGTACAGGTCATTTAAAAGATTCAAGTTTTTTATTTTTATTTCGAAAGTATTACTTCTTGTAATTTATGTAGATTTTTTAACTTAATCCGTTTTACTTAAAAAATCTTAATTGGATTTTTTTAAGAAAATATATATTTTTTATTTTATTGCAAAGTTTTTAACAATTTAGTCAGAGCCATTTAATAGAATCAGGCGTGTTTTTTTAAGAAAGTAGTTTTCATAATTTATGGATATTTATAGGACACCCTTAAGACGATCCTCAAATTAATATTTATATATAATATGCAAACAAATTCAAACAGTATTCAAAACTACTAAGAGCAAAAATGTGAATAAAGTAAATAATACACAGATTATAAAACTACCGAAGTCGTCCGTTATTCGAATAAAGAAATGGCCGCTCAATACATGGAATAATGCCAGTGTTGTTAATGTTTGTGAATGAATAAGGCTAGGCTTAAATCTGCATCGCCATTCACGATATATTGAATGAGTATTTGAAATGGTCTGTGTTTGATACGTTTAGTTGGAAATTGAAACATAAAAGTTAATGGAACTTTTTTTGCACACGTCTTTCGATGTTTTTAAGTTCACGGATGTGAATGAGCATCATTTGCTCATTCATCATTATCATAGCCCCATCTGAGCCTAATAATACTGCAAAATCACTGAAGGATGCTAACTTGAGAGCAGCATATTAAATAGAAACACATGTAATATAGCGTGCAAAGTCAAGTTTTACTCAGAGCCAATTATTTCTTTGTGATATAGGTGGAGAGCAGAAAAAAGGCTAAATTAGTGTATTTAAACTCAAAAAAGCAAAAAGTTATGCCTATACATAGATTTTTGAGCTCGAAGTGCTCAACACTCTAAACTTTTATTTTCGAAAATATGTGTATTTTCAAAATAAAGTTTGATTTTGAACTTCGAATGGCACTCAACGCAATTTGAGCTCTTAATTGTTTTATTAGCTACAAAGTCGATAGGATAAAAAATGTCAAACAAATGTCAACAAATTTTTTTAAAAAGTTTCGGAATTAATAAATTCCGTACCAATTAAACAATTTTAACCAAATTTACAGTATTTGGCGCAGTTTTTTAAGTAAAAAAACTGACCAGATTTTAAATAAATCGGTATATTAGCCTTTTTTTTTTTTTTTTATATCATAAGATAGCAAACAAGCAGATGGGTCTCCTGATGGAAAGAGTCAACCATCGCCTATAGACACCAAAGATGTTAATGGTGCGTTGCTATCTTGTGGCGAGGTCTAATGCCACATGCATAAGTTTACCGGCTACCTTAACCTCCAAACCGGAACACGACAGCGACAAGCACTGACGCTATTGCGGCAGGAATAGGTAAGGCGGTGGTACCAGACCCGGGCGAGACAATGCAGAACTCTACCACCTAGTAGCCACGATGATAGTGACTCGATAGCCAATCGGTCGCCTTTTACGACCTGCCTGGCAGAACGGCAGTTGGCCTATTCTACAAAGGAGGCCGGGACCAACACGGCGAAAAAGTTTACAGTAGTTTTAAAGATACGAAGTAAGTTTGCTGTAAACGGTGTAATTTTTATATTTGATAAGCTGTATCTTTTAAAAAATTAATCGATTTTCAATTTTGAAACGATATTCGACTACATTTGTGAAATATTAAAAAATGATTGGTTGAAGTTATGTCAAAAAAATCCTTTTTTCGACATAACTTCGAAAATTAATAAATCCAAATTATTAAAATTGAAAAACTACACTATTTTCGTTAAGATTTTTATGTAGTTAAGTAATATTTTCATTTTATGATATTTTTATAGTTTACTTTCGACCATTAACTAAATATCATACTCATCGTATCGTGTTAAATATCGGGTAATATATTATATTTTTTATTTAACTTTATTTTAAAACTTAAATGTTTTACCTACACAAAGACTTTGTGTATGTAAAATATTTAAGTTTTAAAGTACTATAATGTAAAAATTTAATGGGAAAGAAGCCCTGATGACTCTTTAATAGGCGAAATCGGTTGGTTGTAAACGTAAAAGTGATTGTGTAATAAATAAAATTTAAATTACATTTGTGAAACAGTACAAGTGTTTATATTAAAAAATCAATATGTTGTAAAAGGGGCCTTGACAGTAAACGTTGTAGTTACAAAGAACAGTCCTGTACCTGTATACTTTTATATAATAATAATCATTATTATTTTCATTTTTTTTAAATTTTATAGTAAATAAAGTGATAGGTATTAATAATATCGCTGGCAAATTACACTTACTGATCTAACCCCAAAGTAAGCAAATTATTTGCTTGTGTTATGGGTGTTAGTTAACGATACTAATACATAGAAATACATATATAAATACTGTTACCGTAATAAACACCCAGACCGAGAAATACAAACATCTATGCTTATCACACAAATTTTTGTCCCAGTCGGGAATTGAACCCAAGCTCCAGCGATTCATCTCGACCAACTAGACGGTTAATATCTATTTCTTGGGTTCGTCCTATCTAAACCCACCATCTACTATTGCCCTCACTTAGCGCTGGCACGGGTACAGAGCGAAATTAAGTGAAAGGAGGGGTATGTTAATTCTTTTGATCAGATGCTAAGGATTGCAACAGGACTTTTAATATAAAACTTGGGGTTTTAAACCATCTCTTTACCTCATATCTAACTAAGAGCTTTAGACTTTTACAATATCCTACTAACTCTTCTTTAATCTACAGTAATTCTTTCACTATCAATTCTGTGAAACTTTGGAACTCACTTCCTTTACATATTAGGAGCAGCAAATCATTAGTCACCTTTAAGAAATCTTTAAAAGAATTTTACTTATCGGTCTAATTTTTAAGGCAGAAAGGCATTGTAGGTACGTATTAGGATTAAATAATAGAAAATAAGTTTTTTATTTTATACCTATTGTATATATTTTCTAATTTAATAATATGTACACATATATTCTACATTTCTTTCATGCTTTCTCACTGTTTTGGGTTTGCTGGAAGAAATCTCTTACAGATATAAGCTCGCCTTTTGTGGAGTTTTTCAAGAAATAAAATGTAATTTTGCCTCTATGTGTACAATAAAGTATTAAATAAATAAATAAATAAACAAGCCCTTTTATAAATAATAGATCAACTGCCTTGTACTGCTAGGCATCTCGTAGAAGACCAGACAAAGCTACTAATACTACTATCTACTTGTCACTAATACCATGGCTACTAATATGTACTAACTAGCTAGTAAAGCTCTTTAACGTCTCGCTTGAGTGTGGTACCAGCGTCTTACTAATTTCTGCCGTAATAGCTTTGGTACTTGTCACTGTTGTATTCCGGTTTGGAGGTTGGAGTTGCCAGTAAACTTATACAAGTGGTATTCCAACCCCGGTACACGAATGATAACGCGCCATTGATTTATTTGGTGTCTATATACTATGGTTATCTTTTTCCATCGTAAGAACTATCTACTTGCTTACTATCTTATGAAATAAAAATAAAAAATCTTCGTGCACATTAGTCGGATTCGCCATTGATTGATGCGTTAAGAAGAACATCATGAGCTGCTTGCCTGAATGGCAGATGGCCTGTTCAAAAAGGTCCATACTAATACAGAGTACAATGTTACAACAATTAACAAAAAATTTAACTTAAAATGTCACATTTTGAATAAACCATTTAGTTACGAGTTATAAATTTATTGGAACCGGAAGTGGCCCCTTAAAATATTCCTCTACGTGGTTTTGTGGTAAAACGTAATAAATTTTGTCTGTTACTAGTAAAGTGTCAGAAAACGAGGATAATACGTACTTATTATATGTAATTAAAATACATATGTTTGTCGTATTGTGCCTTGACACAGGAAAAGTTTTGAGTTCAAATTTTTTAGAAAATAATATGCTTGTACCTACAAGGATATTTAATTTTGAAAAAAGAATGTAATAAACATGCCTACTGCATAGTTTTAAAGGACAATCCGGCTTTTTGTGTGACTTTTGATAATAATTTTATTCAAATTAAATTAAACTTTAGAAGTTATTTATTTAAAATCTCTAAGGACATTATAAAAACACACCAGGTTTCTGAGTGGAACGGTTATTGCAGTTTTTAGTATTAGGGTCATCTTGGTGGTTCAAGCCCTGAAGCAAGTGACAAGCAGCAATCATTTTATCAATAAACCAACTAATTTAGAACGTAAAGTTCTGTTACAGACGTAAGTATAAAAGTGTCAAGAAATTAAATATTTTTATCTGCATAAGAATCCTTTCTTTATGAGTTACTAGCTGTATCCACAACATCGTCCACGTGGAAAAAGGTTTAAAAGATAGACAATTCGTGGTTTTACCCGCTTAGTTCCCGTTTCCGTGGGATTTCCGGGATACAAACTATCCTATTGTAACAAACTCTCCCGAAGACCCTCTAAACGCACATTTTAAATATAACAAAATTGTCTGTTATATTTCGTTTATAAAGGAGTCAACAGAGTTATAATCATATTATCTGGCCAAATGATTCATCTAGTGTTAAATTGAGGACTCATTTTGTGTTATATAGTTTACCCAATCATTCTTTTCAAAGGTACACTTCATCTCTTATAAACAACCATACTTTATCAGGAAATGTATACTATAGATTGATATAAAGGACTAAAATTTAATAAATTGAATATATTTGGCTTAAGGGAGGGAGTAATATATTACATAAATACATAAATACATAATAAAGATATTTGAATTAAGAAAAGGAGTAATACATTACATAGATACATAAGTACATAATAAAGATATTTGACTTTAAGGAAGGGAATAATATATTAAATATATACATAAAATACATAATAAAATATATAGCTTAAGAAAGCAATATGATGATATTAATAATTACATTGTCTTCATCTAAAGGAAAGAAGTACGGCAGTATGGAATATATGGATAAAATTATTGTAATATTTAGGTTGGGAGTTGTAAAGCACTTTAGTGCCGCAATTTTATTATTGTGGGATATGTAAGAGGCGCCGCCACGCCTCACATGTGTGGATACCAAGCCGGCTGAAGGCCTTCCTAGCGTATCCCCCAGAAGTATATTGAAACTAAAAGGAACTAAAGTCCTTAATCTCAAAGAGAAAATCAATATATTATGAAGAACCAAGTTATTGGCAGATAGGCTTTACTATTGTGGGGTCACAAAGTGATAGCCATATAGTTTAATGTCCAAACATGTGAATACATTGTTTGGAAGTTGATGAGTATAGGCATGACCAAGGTGCGTCATTAATATTGAGCACAGCCAAAAGGCCAAATAATAAATATGTTTCTCAAGTATACAGTTAAGCATGGACTTGAAGTAAGTAAATGTTGATAAAAATATATACCGTTGCTACTTAGTAACAAACAGTAACAAAATAATAAATAAATATTGGCATGACAAAGGTGCATCGTTTGTATTGAACACAGTCAAAAGGCCAAATAATAAATATGTTTCTCAAGTATACAGTTAAGCATGGACTTGAAGTAAGTAATGTTGATAAAAATATATACCGTTGCTACTATAGTAACAAACAGTAACAAAATAATAAATAAATATTGGCATGACAAAGGTGCATCGTTTGTATTGAACACAGTCAAAAGGCCAAATAATAAATATGTTTCTCAAGTATACAGTTAAGCATGGACTTGAAGTAAGTAATGTTGATAAAAATATATACCGTTGCTACTATAGTAACAAACAGTAACAAAATAATAAATATATATTGGCATGACAAAGGTGCATCGTTTGTATTGAACACAGTCAAAAGGCCAAATAATAAATATGTTTCTCAAGTATACAGTTAAGCATGGACTTGAAGTAAGTAATGTTGATAAAAATATATACCGTTGCTATTTTAGTAACAAACAGTAACAAAATAATAAATAAATATTGGCATGACAAAGGTGCATCATTTGTATTGAGCACAGTCAAAAGGCCAAATAATAAATATGTTTCTCAAGTATACAATTAAGCATTGACTTGAAGTAAATAAATGTTGATAAAAATATATACTGTTGTTATTTTAGTAACAAACAGTAACAAAATAATAAATAAATATTGGCATGACAAAGGTGCATCATTTGTATTGAGCACAGTCAAAAGGCCAAACAATAAATATAATTCTCAAGTATACGATTAAGCATTGACTTGATCAAAGTAAAATAATTAAAATAATATATAAAGTACTCAAGTTTGCGATAGCATTGACTTGGAGTACATAAATGTTGATAAAGTATATACTGTTGTTATTTTAGTAACAGCCAGTAATAATAAATATTGGCATGACTAAGGTGCATCATTTGTATTGAGCGCAGTCAAAAGCCAAATAATAAATATAATTCTCAAGTTTACAATTAAAGTTTGTGCAAGTTTGTTTTAACAATTACTTGACAAAACTAAGACAGATAATATGTTGTCTTCAATCACAATACCGAAACATTAATAGTCGGTACGCGATAAATAAACATACATAAAAAGTAATCATTGCTCGCAATGAACTTCAAATAATCCAAATCATAAAAATTTCATAAGTAAAATCAATTAAGATAATCCTTATGACGAAAGTCAAATGAACTCAGGTTAATGTATAAAAATACATTAAAACAAGCAATTTAATATATCCAGCTCTGTGATGTAGCTCATACCTGGTTGACGATTTGATTAATTATGTAAATAGTTCAACTTTGCTAGGCGATAGATAGTTGGTGTTTATCTGGGTTAACCCTCTGAATACACTGTTTGCGGTAGGCCTTATCCGAATACCACGCACTGGCAACGAGGAGATAACCATAACGACAACATTACATGTGTGTCTTTATATAGATATACACAATGCATGCGACATGCATACAACCCTGATGCCTTTGCAAAGCCGACACTACCTTGTGACGAAGGTATGGTCCAATCAAAAAGCCAAATAATTAAAATAAATTATTACTGAACTAGAAATTAACCTTTGTTCTAAAGTTATTATAGTCAAATTTCCTCCTATAACCCTAATAATTTATAGTCACCACAAGCAATGAAATATTACTTATTAATTGAATTTGAAGTTATAGTTGAAATTTAGTAAGATCTTTGAACTCATTAATATTGTGATTGAATACTCAATACATCTTAGAATCCAAACAATTCGTCTTATACTCGTTTTCTAATGAAACTAAGTTATTTATGTCTTCTCCAGATTATTAGAGCTCTATTACTCTTATTTCAATTTCTCTTTAATCAAATTTCAGAATTTAATAAGGTCTGAACTTTTAGAAATCAACGCTTTTAGATCTATTGTTGCTTTAAGTGAACAGTATTATGAAACATCTATCCACCCGAATAATCATAAGTAAAGTTCATTTGTACAATCCTTATGATGTATAGATTCAATCATGGAATCCAGGTTAATATATGAATATATACAGATAAACAATTTAGACAAATAACTCTAGTTCTGTAAAATAGTTCATGTCTGAGATGATTAGATATGAACATGGATCAACTTTGCTTGGCGGTATAGTTGGGTGTATATCTGGGTTATCGCCCCAAATACCATGCTCGCGACAGAGGGGCATATGAACCGTGTGTCTGCACTGGTAAAGAGAAGATGACCATAATGACAACATTACATGTGTCTTGATATAGATATACACAGCACAACTTGTTGCCTTCGTAAAGTCGATACTCCCCAATGATGAAGGTGACATGATCTATTTACCGAGGTAAAAGTTGAAATATCAAATACAAAATTAGTAATTAACCTTAATTTCAGATTTATTTAATAAATCTCCTATCTTACTAATAGATCTATTATGCACTGTCACTATAAACAATAATATTTCAATTATCCAAAGAATTAATTTGATGAAGAAGTTTAATATTATAATTCCTATCCTCCTAAATCCCTATATAAATAATATAAAATAAGAATAAAATAAATAAATAAATAATTAAATAATTAAATTAAATAAATAGTTTATACAAAATATGGTTAAATAAACATAATACACTTGGACTAAAGTTCATTCATTCCTCTCTTGCACTCTAACTTCCTGAAGCTTTATTAAAGTCATTTAAGATTTTCGCTCCAAAATTTAATTCAACAATTCAGTTTATATTAATTATTCCTTTGTTAGACACGAAGAGAGTAATTTGTATTAGTTTGTGATTATCTCGTTTAATATTTGTACTCGGTTTAAAATTTGATTGTAAATAATGTTTTATGAAGATTTGATTTTAAAAGACTGGCCTATGCAATTAATTTACGTATTAGTTAATATTTAGTTTTATAATAGGATATAATAATTCGTATTAACATTTCATAATTTTAATAATTCATATTAAGGTAGGTTTTCGTGTGAATTTTGTGTAGGTTTATGCCCCCGCTTATTGGTTATAATATATTATTCCTACAATAACAGACCTTCTGCTTTCAACTCCTAAAAGATCCCATTTCCTCCTAACAATATTTCCAATTTGAAGCATTAATTCAAGTAATCATTTAAACTAGAGAAAGTTCCTATAATAAATATTTCCTAAGCTTGAATCACCTAGTTTTAATTGAAAGTCAATAATAAACAAAGTATTCCTTAAATTCCTCAATATATTAAAGCATCAGTTCTTCCACCTAATATCTACACGCCCTATCCTATCACCTAATTGTTCCTTCATAAAAAAATTATAACTGCCCAAAATTATAACAATGCAGAAATAAAATCGTATTAGCCATACCTCCAACTCTGCAACAAACCTACAGTAACTCTGCATTCAGCTCCGACGACAGCTAAGAAGTCGCCCCCACGCGGCCTCGAAGACTCCAAGGGAATCAGCTCTCGATCCCTAAAGTTTAAATAACAAGCAGGATCAACTGTACTATGGAAATTATTCTAAGAACTTCCTTAGCCGGTTCTCATCTATAAAGATATGTGGTAACTATCACCAGTTAGTAGATTTTGAAAGATAAAAACGCACGCAAAACTACGAAACGGATTTGAATGAAATTTTAAACACAGATAGTTGATGACTTGGATTAGTACATAGGCTATTTATTATCCCGGGAAAATCTAGTGATCCAGCGGGATTCGCTTCTATAATGTTGCGAATTGTACGTTGAAACTAGTTGATAATATTAATTCAGGTGCAGTAGTATTAGTAACTAATAACAATGGAGTTCCTCCAAATGACGATGATGAAAGTATAGTATAAAGTAGTTAAAGCACTTAAATCTATTCCTAATTAATAAGCTATTTAGCCAACATGCCTTTGAATTTGGTAATGCAAAGCCATTTCTTACTCCTATGAAAAATAAACAAACATAGCAATATCGGCCATTTGTAAGGTAAAGATGCAATAATGATAGTTCAAATGCATATGGTAAAAGTATAGTATAAACAATTAAAGCACATAAATCTATTCCTTGTTAGTTAATAAGCTATTTAGCCAACATGCTTTTGGCATTTGATAATGCAAAGCCATTACTTATTCCTGTGAAAAATAAACATAGCAATATTAGCCAATTGTGAGGTATAGGTATAATAACAATAGTGTCTAAAGGCAATGGGTTTCCTTTAAATACCGATGATGAAAATCTATATACATATAATTAAGTCCATAAATCCATTTCCTAATTAATTAATAAACTGTTATCCGTCAAGCACTGAAATTTGATAAAGTAAAGCCATTACTTAGTCTAGTATAGTTATACAAACATAATAATCTTAGTCACTTGTACGACTCTGCTGAAATAAAATCAAAATGATTTATTTATCACACACACTAATTTAATTTAAATTGGAAAACTACATCACCTGTGTTGTTTAGAATTCCGACTTATCCTGCGTCCTGATGAGCAACCCTGCTGCAAGACTGTGAGGCAGCAATAGCTCCACAACCATTGCTCACATTTTCATGGAAAGAAAAGAACATTTAAATAACAACAGAAATTAAGGTTTTATTTTCCTAAAATCAAAATAGACTTCCCTAATAATAATATCACACAATTTCTATAAAGCAAACAAGTCCACGTTTCTCCCATGTTATTAAATATCTTTTCAACAACTATTCCTTAAAATAAATAATTTCCTTTCTTCATACAACAAACATTCTTCACTCAGTCAAGGATCGATCCACCTTTACACAACATTTTGCACAATTTCATTCTTGTAAACCTAATCACATATTTATCGGTAATATGTTTATTAAAGTTGTATAGACAGCATTCAAAAGATTTACCTTCTAATAAAACTACATTCTACCAATACTGCTAGATTTAAATAAACCCAACGACTACCAAATCAAATACGAAGTTGCATAAGTACATACGTAATCCCTGAATAAATCTCTATTCTACATACTCACGGTTTTGATCAATACAATTTTTACCAATCCCTTTTTTCACATTAAGAATATTTCCATTATTATTTACACTCCGGAATATCACTGAGATATTCTCAGCTTAATCCTTGTTTTAATAAATTTTGTATCAAGCAAAGAATATTTCTTCTAACGTCAAAACCTTCAAATTTCCCACAGATTTTCATAATTATTGTATCAAACGAAGAATATCTTCGTCAAATCAAGAACTTTCAAACTCTCACTAGAACTTTCTTCTTCTTAATCTCTAAAATGAAAATTTCAACATTCATTTTCTCACTCGCGAAACAAAATCCCTTTCCTCATCCGAGAAGCAAAAATCCCTTTTTTCTCATCTTCAGGTCTCTTTATAACCTCCGTTTTTCTTTTCCATTTTTCTCTCTTTTAATTTTTCAAATTTATTTTTTCTTATTTTTTCAAATCCTGTCATTCTTTTTTTTTTCGTTCCCCTTTTCTAAGGTTTTATATGTTTATATGTTAGGTCTTATATATTAATGAGAATTAGTTTTTTTTTTAATTTATTTTTATCTTTGATTCCATTGATATTATTTATTAAACATAATTCAGACATATTTTTAACAAAAAAAAATAGTATAGATTCTTATTATTTTCTTTTATTACACTAAACCTCTTAAGGGATAGATGAAGTCTGTTACAATCGCCCCCTAAATTTTATTATAAATGATTTGCCAACGATCATGTTATAATAAAATTTATCACTAATCCAACTTTCTAAGAAAGAAAGGAAAATGCGGTCACCCTACTCTCTTAACTGCGATAATAATAAGTTTTTCTTTAAACTAAATTAATTAAAAGCAAAACCCGAAATATAAACTAATCCCCCATCTCAAATCTCTGTGATTTAATTAATAAATAATTGTTAAAAGAAAATTGAAAGACCTTGGTTTTATCGTTATGACATTTTTATAAATTTATTTAAATTCGCGAAGCAGGAGTCGTAAGTTAAAATCTTATCTCTTTTTTTTTCAAATAGTCTGAATTTGGAACATTCGCTTTATTATTATGTTATCTATTCGTATATCAATATCATCCGTCCCTAATAAATATTCTAATTCCTTAATATTTAGCTAGTCCTGCACAACAACTCACACTAAGGACTATTTGTTCAGGCACAACCTTTATTTTGATTGACTGTGTTGCGTAGTTATCAGGGCGATTGCTCAAATACGGAAGAATAACCCTGATCCCCTATAGTGCTGCATTCGCGCATCTCTTTGTGCCAAAGCAAAGCAAAGACTAACCCCTTTCTGAACTTGGCCCATTCACAATTCCAAACACTAATATGAAACAGTCATCAGCCTCAATTTCAAGACATGAAAACTAAGTTTCCTATAGAGCGACATGCGTAAGTATATACCCGTTTATCATGAAAAATACAAACGGTGACACGTCATTAGAAGTTTTTTTTCTTTTATTATTATTATTTTATATTACCTACTCCTTTCAATTCTAACTCATTATTCCATAAACATATTGAAGTTGTCCTATCCCTCTTGTAAATCTACTAATAACTACAAGAACTATTAATGAGTTTGCATCTATAAGGTGCCCTAATGATGTTGTATAAGCGAAACCGATTGGTAATAAATGATAATAGCTTTATTGTGAAACAGTACAAGTGTATAAGTGATAAAATATTACATAATTTTAACTATTTTGTATATATTCAATGAAAGTAATATTTTAAATTTTAGTTAATATTTATTTTCTTTAAAACCTTTATATCTCAAACTAACAATTTATAACCCTATCTGTTCCTATATATACGTACACTATTGCCTAACCATTCCTACACATAAATGTTTTTATCCTAAATATTCTTGTTGGAGTAACAACTGTTTTAAATGTAATATCCGACGACCCACAATTTACGACATAACCTTTTTTTTTTTTTTTTTTAAACCAAACAAATATTAAAAATTAAAGAGTTAGTGATTAATTCTTGCCCCCACTTAAGTTAAATAATTTTTTTTTCTCAACTATAAATTTACTTCTCAAAATTCCTATTTAGGTTCTGTCAACCTGGGCCAAACTATTTTAAATTTTCTACACTACCTATTACTTTCCTTCTCTATCTATAATTGTGATAGTATAACCCTAACTAATCCTACTCCTTAACTATCGGTATATAAATGATAAGCTCTTGTTAATCTGGTGTTGTGTAATAATGTTTATAAAATTTGTTTTATTTTATCAAATCATTTGTGTTTTCTAATATCAATCCTATTTTCCTTACGTAATCGACATAAAAGAACAGTTAAATCACTTTAATAAAAAAAATTAACCTCCGAAAATTCTAAAATTTCCTATATTTAGTCGGCTAACTTTAGTAAAAATATTTAAAGTTCTATAGTATTTAAATATAAAGTAATATATTTAATCCTTTCTATATATTAAATTCGTTGAAATATTCTCATTAATGCAAATGATGAAAATTGAACAAAATTGAACTATCAAATCTTAATTTATTCTCAAATTATGCATCTTAACAGTAATTTTAGTTACATCCCAAAACTTCTACAACTATCTCTTAAGTTCCTTTAGCTTTGTAGGTATACTATAATTTTGCAAACATTTTTGATAACTAAGGTATGGTTTACTTTATTAAGTTTGTGTATATAATTAATTTAATTGAATGCCTCTATTTAAAAATATGATAAATGCTTTGAATAGCTTGAATATCCTTATTTATTAGCATTAGGTTAATTGATAATCAGTCTAGGAAATTCTTTATTATTTGTTTATTTGGTATAGTTTATTTTTAGAAGGGTTTCGATTAAATTGATATTTATATTTTAGATATGATATTATGTAATTACGAATGATTAAGTATTTAGAAAATTTTACATTAAACATTGTTCTTCTCTATTATCAATAACAGCTCTTGAATTAAATTACCCTTGAATTTCTAAATTATTGTAACCACATTTATTCATACTAAAAATGGTATGATATGTTACAACCGTTAGTTGCGAAAATGTTTTTATAAGTGCACTTATCCCTACAGATCGAAAAATAATGTGTTATAATGATTCTCATTTACTTACATAAGTATTAAATAAACTTTTTTTTATTACATAAGAATTCCAAAATTCCCAAATTATTTAATAATTGCATTCATCTTTAGAAGTAATAAATAACCGGATTTGAATGTACCTAGCTATCTATATTAAAATTTTATCAAATACATTGATAAAGAGTATTAGTCAGATTATTGTCCTTATATTATTACATTTTAATTTATAATTAACTAATCATTTAGTTCTACCTCTGCCTACCGCTTTGGGGATACGGCGTGAAGATACTTCGAAATTTCATTCTAAAAAGTAATTACTTTAAAAGTAAATGGTTATATATTTTACAGTTATACTATGTAATATGATTCAACAACATCGTTCAATTCCATTCATTTCATTTAAATAACCATTAAATAAATTTAAAAATATTTAATTTTATATATATTTAAAATGTTCAAAACTAAAGATCCCGTATACTATCTGTAGCAAATAGATTTGTACACATTACTAACATTAGATGAAAAATCTTGTAACCCTATTTCAAACCAAATAACAAGATTTTATTTACCTATTTTAATTTTATATAATGTCAGTATTTCTTCTTATTTATATTCAATTTAAATTTTCTATTTTAATTTTATTATTTACGCAAAATGACAACAACCATAACTGTTGATTATGACAACTTTATCAAGCTCAAGTTTCTGACGTATCCTTCAAATCATATTTATAACCATAATGTCATTAAAATTGAATTTAGGTCTCACCATTAAGGTTTTATATATATGTATATATTACCGCGATATGTTTTAACAACCCGAAACTAATAACAAAACTACATATTTTTTAATATTATGAGTAAAATTTAAAAGGATTAGCTCGTTTTTAAAACATAAATAATTTATCTCGCGTACTTTTATTTCTTAATTTAATTTTATAAAACATAAATCCACATGAAAATAATCCATAACAATATTATAAATTCTAAAATAACTATCTATATTAAACGCTATCACGGTCAAACCGCTGTGTCGGTTATGATGAAACTCTATATAGTAATAATTTAAAGTCTTCGAATGAACAAGTACATACTTCCATACTAATTTTATAAAAGCGGAATTCTGTCTATCTGTTATCTATTCACGACTAAATCCCTGAACCGATTTTGATGAAATTTGGCTTGGGGATATTCGATTACTCAGAATCAACATAGATATAAAAGCGAAAATCTATCTGTTACCCTTTTACAACTATACGCCTGATCCGATTTTGATGAAATTTGGCTTGGGTATATATGAACACTCAGGATCAACATAGATATAAAAGCGAAGTCTATCTGTTACCTTTTTACATCTAAACACTTGACCCGATTTTGATGAAATTTGGCCTGGGTATATATATGAATATCTGTTTATCTTTCCTATAAGGGATAAACTCTTTAGATAAAACCAAATAAGAGACAAAGTTTATATGAAAACTATATACCTTACCTTAGTTCATGTTAATATACTTGTAGGTGAACTCTTATAACTATGTAAGTACAACACTTGAATCAATGTGCAATAAACTGCTGTGAATTACTTATCGTTTAATTTCGTTATAACACTATTGTAGGTTTCCTTTACTCAACTAAATAAAAGAGGTATTGATTTTGGATCACGCAAACTAAATCTATACATATAATAAGATCGTAGGAAGGTAAAACTGTACATTGAATATTTTTTAAAAGAATACTTGGGGCGTGATCTACAATCGATATCAAAGCTAAAAATATAGTTTTTAGAATTTTTGTCTGTTTGTCTGATTTTCTGTTTGTCTGTTTGTCTGTATGTATGTCCGGAGCAAACTCAAAAAGTACTGCATGGATTACTTCAAATTTTGCATGAATATTACTAACAGGTCAGGCCAACATATAGGCTACATATTATCACGCTATCACCTAGCGACCAGGTGCTGTGCGGAGCAAACGAAGTCCGCGCGGACGAAGTCGCTGGCAACAGCTAGTTATTAAATAAATAAGTTACTACTAATTATTCGTGTATAACAAATTAGATTGAATAAAAATTCAAGATTGTTAGAACTAAAACTTAGCAATTCTTAAATTTAATTCGATAGAGTACAATTTTAAGGGTCTTAATTTAAGTATAATCATTGTAGTTTATTTATATTTTTTATAAATATTATGTTAAAGTTTAATTATCCTTTTTATTGAGAATATGTAATACTATTCGGAATTTTTATTATTATGTTTCTTTTTTATATTTTTGTAATGAATAGACTCCTAACCACTGGACTGAACTAAAACACTTTAACCATTAGAAGCTACTCTATCCATAAAAGAGTCAACAAGAATTGATACAGGCTACTTACCCGACATAGAAAAAGGAAGTAATGATTTTTAGTCATTTGGATGAAGATACGAGTAATTACTAGTTGATTTTGATTTTATGTCTAGATTAAAATTATGTTTATTGTACTTTAAGATCATTCTCGATTAACTCATTTTAGTAAATATTTATCTTTTGTCATGTTTTACCATGAATCAAAATATCTATTTAGAATTTATTTTAATATTACTACAACCTAATATTTTGTATTATGAACTCAAATCATTCTACCCTTTCACACTAGCAATCAATACCAAGTTATCCATAAATTTAAGGTCTCTGCTCAAAAATATGTTTGTCTAGCTTAAATGTTTACCGAGATGAAATGTTTGAAGACCTTTGTCACACGTCACGGCTCCAAATTGTGACAAAACCTATGTTTTGTCATATAAGTCACAGATAATTTTTAATTTCAGAAATACTTTTCTTGTAATCTGATTAACTGTGTTCAAAATTATGTCCTGCGTCGCGGCACCAAATTGTAACAAACTCTCCCGAAGACCCTCTAAACGCACATTTTAAATATAACAAAATTGTCTGTTATATTTCGTTTATAAAGGAGTCAACAGAGTTATAATCATATTATCTGGCCAAATGATTCATCTAGTGTTAAATTGAGGACTCATTTTGTGTTATATAGTTTACCCAATCATTCTTTTCAAAGGTACACTTCATCTCTTATAAACAACCATACTTTATCAGGAAATGTATACTATAGATTGATTTAAAGGACTAAAATTTAATAAATTGAATATATTTGGCTTAAGGGAGGGAGTAATATATTACATAAATACATAAATACATAATAAAGATATTTGAATTAAGAAAAGGAGTAATACATTACATAGATACATAAGTACATAATAAAGATATTTGACTTTAAGGAAGGGAATAATATATTAAATATATACATAAAATACATAATAAAATATATAGCTTAAGAAAGCAATATGATGATATTAATAATTACATTGTCTTCATCTAAAGGAAAGAAGTACGGCAGTATGGAATATATGGATAAAATTATTGTAATATTTAGGTTGGGAGTTGTAAAGCACTTTAGTGCCGCAATTTTATTATTGTGGGATATGTAAGAGGCGCCGCCACGCCTCACATGTGTGGATACCAAGCCGGCTGAAGGCCTTCCTAGCGTATCCCCCAGAAGTATATTGAAACTAAAAGGAACTAAAGTCCTTAATCTCAAAGAGAAAATCAATATATTATGAAGAACCAAGTTATTGGCAGATAGGCTTTACTATTGTGGGGTCACAAAGTGATAGCCATATAGTTTAATGTCCAAACATGTGAATACATTGTTTGGAAGTTGATGAGTATAGGCATGACCAAGGTGCGTCATTAATATTGAGCACAGCCAAAAGGCCAAATAATAAATATGTTTCTCAAGTATACAGTTAAGCATGGACTTGAAGTAAGTAAATGTTGATAAAAATATATACCGTTGCTACTTAGTAACAAACAGTAACAAAATAATAAATAAATATTGGCATGACAAAGGTGCATCGTTTGTATTGAACACAGTCAAAAGGCCAAATAATAAATATGTTTCTCAAGTATACAGTTAAGCATGGACTTGAAGTAAGTAATGTTGATAAAAATATATACCGTTGCTACTATAGTAACAAACAGTAACAAAATAATAAATAAATATTGGCATGACAAAGGTGCATCGTTTGTATTGAACACAGTCAAAAGGCCAAATAATAAATATGTTTCTCAAGTATACAGTTAAGCATGGACTTGAAGTAAGTAATGTTGATAAAAATATATACCGTTGCTACTATAGTAACAAACAGTAACAAAATAATAAATAAATATTGGCATGACAAAGGTGCATCGTTTGTATTGAACACAGTCAAAAGGCCAAATAATAAATATGTTTCTCAAGTATACAGTTAAGCATGGACTTGAAGTAAGTAATGTTGATAAAAATATATACCGTTGCTATTTTAGTAACAAACAGTAACAAAATAATAAATAAATATTGGCATGACAAAGGTGCATCATTTGTATTGAGCACAGTCAAAAGGCCAAATAATAAATATGTTTCTCAAGTATGCAATTAAGCATTGACTTGAAGTAAATAAATGTTGATAAAAATATATACTGTTGTTATTTTAGTAACAAACAGTAACAAAATAATAAATAAATATTGGCATGACAAAGGTGCATCATTTGTATTGAGCACAGTCAAAAGGCCAAACAATAAATATAATTCTCAAGTATACGATTAAGCATTGACTTGATCAAAGTAAAATAATTAAAATAATATATAAAGTACTCAAGTTTGCGATAGCATTGACTTGGAGTACATAAATGTTGATAAAGTATATACTGTTGTTATTTTAGTAACAGACAGTAATAATAAATATTGGCATGACTAAGGTGCATCATTTGTATTGAGCGCAGTCAAAAGCCAAATAATAAATATAATTCTCAAGTTTACAATTAAAGTTTGTGCAAGTTTGTTTTAACAATTACTTGACAAAACTAAGACAGATAATATGTTGTCTTCAATCACAATACCGAAACATTAATAGTCGGTACGCGATAAATAAACATACATAAAAAGTAATCATTGCTCGCAATGAACTTCAAATAATCCAAATCATAAAAATTTCATAAGTAAAATCAATTAAGATAATCCTTATGACGAAAGTCAAATGAACTCAGGTTAATGTATAAAAATACATTAAAACAAGCAATTTAATATATCCAGCTCTGTGATGTAGCTCATACCTGGTTGACGATTTGATTAATTATGTAAATAGTTCAACTTTGCTAGGCGATAGATAGTTGGTGTTTATCTGGGTTAACCCTCTGAATACACTGTTTGCGGTAGGCCTTATCCGAATACCACGCACTGGCAACGAGGAGATAACCATAACGACAACATTACATGTGTGTCTTTATATAGATATACACAATGCATGCGACATGCATACAACCCTGATGCCTTTGCAAAGCCGACACTACCTTGTGACGAAGGTATGGTCCAATCAAAAAGCCAAATAATTAAAATAAATTATTACTGAACTAGAAATTAACCTTTGTTCTAAAGTTATTATAGTCAAATTTCCTCCTATAACCCTAATAATTTATAGTCACCACAAGCAATGAAATATTACTTATTAATTGAATTTGAAGTTATAGTTGAAATTTAGTAAGATCTTTGAACTCATTAATATTGTGATTGAATACTCAATACATCTTAGAATCCAAACAATTCGTCTTATACTCGTTTTCTAATGAAACTAAGTTATTTATGTCTTCTCCAGATTATTAGAGCTCTATTACTCTTATTTCAATTTCTCTTTAATCAAATTTCAGAATTTAATAAGGTCTGAACTTTTAGAAATCAACGCTTTTAGATCTATTGTTGCTTTAAGTGAACAGTATTATGAAACATCTATCCACCCGAATAATCATAAGTAAAGTTCATTTGTACAATCCTTATGATGTATAGATTCAATCATGGAATCCAGGTTAATATATGAATATATACAGATAAACAATTTAGACAAATAACTCTAGTTCTGTAAAATAGTTCATGTCTGAGATGATTAGATATGAACATGGATCAACTTTGCTTGGCGGTATAGTTGGGTGTATATCTGGGTTATCGCCCCAAATACCATGCTCGCGACAGAGGGGCATATGAACCGTGTGTCTGCACTGGTAAAGAGAAGATGACCATAATGACAACATTACATGTGTCTTGATATAGATATACACAGCACAACTTGTTGCCTTCGTAAAGTCGATACTCCCCAATGATGAAGGTGACATGATCTATTTACCGAGGTAAAAGTTGAAATATCAAATACAAAATTAGTAATTAACCTTAATTTCAGATTTATTTAATAAATCTCCTATCTTACTAATAGATCTATTATGCACTGTCACTATAAACAATAATATTTCAATTATCCAAAGAATTAATTTGATGAAGAAGTTTAATATTATAATTCCTATCCTCCTAAATCCCTATATAAATAATATAAAATAAGAATAAAATAAATAAATAAATAATTAAATAATTAAATTAAATAAATAGTTTATACAAAATATGGTTAAATAAACATAATACACTTGGACTAAAGTTCATTCATTCCTCTCTTGCACTCTAACTTCCTGAAGCTTTATTAAAGTCATTTAAGATTTTCGCTCCAAAATTTAATTCAACAATTCAGTTTATATTAATTATTCCTTTGTTAGACACGAAGAGAGTAATTTGTATTAGTTTGTGATTATCTCGTTTAATATTTGTACTCGGCTTAAAATTTGATTGTAAATAATGTTTTATGAAGATTTGATTTTAAAAGACTGGCCTATGCAATTAATTTACGTATTAGTTAATATTTAGTTTTATAATAGGATATAATAATTCGTATTAACATTTCATAATTTTAATAATTCATATTAAGGTAGGTTTTCGTGTGAATTTTGTGTAGGTTTATGCCCCCGCTTATTGGTTATAATATATTATTCCTACAATAACAGACCTTCTGCTTTCAACTCCTAAAAGATCCCATTTCCTCCTAACAATATTTCCAATTTGAAGCATTAATTCAAGTAATCATTTAAACTAGAGAAAGTTCCTATAATAAATATTTCCTAAGCTTGAATCACCTAGTTTTAATTGAAAGTCAATAATAAACAAAGTATTCCTTAAATTCCTCAATATATTAAAGCATCAGTTCTTCCACCTAATATCTACACGCCCTATCCTATCACCTAATTGTTCCTTCATAAAAAAATTATAACTGCCCAAAATTATAACAATGCAGAAATAAAATCGTATTAGCCATACCTCCAACTCTGCAACAAACCTACAGTAACTCTGCATTCAGCTCCGACGACAGCTAAGAAGTCGCCCCCACGCGGCCTCGAAGACTCCAAGGGAATCAGCTCTCGATCCCTAAAGTTTAAATAACAAGCAGGATCAACTGTACTATGGAAATTATTCTAAGAACTTCCTTAGCCGGTTCTCATCTATAAAGATATGTGGTAACTATCACCAGTTAGTAGATTTTAAAAGATAAAAACGCACGCAAAACTACGAAACGGATTTGAATGAAATTTTAAACACAGATAGTTGATGACTTGGATTAGTACATAGGCTATTTATTATCCCGGGAAAATCTAGTGATCCAGCGGGATTCGCTTCTATAATGTTGCGAATTGTACGTTGAAACTAGTTGATAATATTAATTCAGGTGCAGTAGTATTAGTAACTAATAACAATGGAGTTCCTCCAAATGACGATGATGAAAGTATAGTATAAAGTAGTTAAAGCACTTAAATCTATTCCTAATTAATAAGCTATTTAGCCAACATGCCTTTGAATTTGGTAATGCAAAGCCATTTCTTACTCCTATGAAAAATAAACAAACATAGCAATATCGGCCATTTGTAAGGTAAAGATGCAATAATGATAGTTCAAATGCATATGGTAAAAGTATAGTATAAACAATTAAAGCACATAAATCTATTTCTTGTTAGTTAATAAGCTATTTAGCCAACATGCTTTTGGCATTTGATAATGCAAAGCCATTACTTATTCCTGTGAAAAATAAACATAGCAATATTAGCCAATTGTGAGGTATAGGTATAATAACAATAGTGTCTAAAGGCAATGGGTTTCCTTTAAATACCGATGATGAAAATCTATATACATATAATTAAGTCCATAAATCCATTTCCTAATTAATTAATAAACTGTTATCCGTCAAGCACTGAAATTTGATAAAGTAAAGCCATTACTTAGTCTAGTATAGTTATACAAACATAATAATCTTAGTCACTTGTACGACTCTGCTGAAATAAAATCAAAATGATTTATTTATCACACGCACTAATTTAATTTAAATTGGAAAACTACATCACCTGTGTTGTTTAGAATTCCGACTTATCCTGCGTCCTGATGAGCAACCCTGCTGCAAGACTGTGAGGCAGCAATAGCTCCACAACCATTGCTCACATTTTCATGGAAAGAAAAGAACATTTAAATAACAACAGAAATTAAGGTTTTATTTTCCTAAAATCAAAATAGACTTCCCTAATAATAATATCACACAATTTCTATAAAGCAAACAAGTCCACGTTTCTCCCATGTTATTAAATATCTTTTCAACAACTATTCCTTAAAATAAATAATTTCCTTTCTTCATACAACAAACATTCTTCACTCAGTCAAGGATCGATCCACCTTTACACAACATTTTGCACAATTTCATTCTTGTAAACCTAATCACATATTTATCGGTAATATGTTTATTAAAGTTGTATAGACAGCATTCAAAAGATTTACCTTCTAATAAAACTACATTCTACCAATACTGCTAGATTTAAATAAACCCAACGACTACCAAATCAAATACGAAGTTGCATAAGTACATACGTAATCCCTGAATAAATCTCTATTCTACATACTCACGGTTTTGATCAATACAATTTTTACCAATCCCTTTTTTCACATTAAGAATATTTCCATTATTATTTACACTCCGGAATATCACTGAGATATTCTCAGCTTAATCCTTGTTTTAATAAATTTTGTATCAAGCAAAGAATATTTCTTCTAACGTCAAAACCTTCAAATTTCCCACAGATTTTCATAATTATTGTATCAAACGAAGAATATCTTCGTCAAATCAAGAACTTTCAAACTCTCACTAGAACTTTCTTCTTCTTAATCTCTAAAATGAAAATTTCAACATTCATTTTCTCACTCGCGAAACAAAATCCCTTTCCTCATCCGAGAAGCAAAAATCCCTTTTTTCTCATCTTCAGGTCTCTTTATAACCTCCGTTTTTCTTTTCCATTTTTCTCTCTTTTAATTTTTCAAATTTATTTTTTCTTATTTTTTCAAATCCTGTCATTCTTTTTTTTTTCGTTCCCCTTTTCTAAGGTTTTATATGTTTATATGTTAGGTCTTATATATTAATGAGAATTAGTTTTTTTTTTAATTTATTTTTATCTTTGATTCCATTGATATTATTTATTAAACATAATTCAGACATATTTTTAACAAAAAAAAAATAGTATAGATTCTTATTATTTTCTTTTATTACACTAAACCTCTTAAGGGATAGATGAAGTCTGTTACACTATGTCCGTTCTCGGTTCTTAAACTATTTCTGTACCTCATTCCATCCAAATCGGTTCAGTAGTTTAGGCGTGAAAAAGAGACAGACAGACAGAGTTACTTTCGCATTTATAATATTAATATGGATTATGCAGTAAAACTGCAGCAACTGACTTGAAGTAGACATATAAAAAAAAAAACAGCTTAATCGATAACCTCCTCTTTTTGGGAAGTCGGTTGCTTGTCCGAGGCACGAGGGTAATAATACACCACCCGCCAGACTCCGAGCTGTTACTGAAATTTTGGATTTTTGAAAAACCACAATTACACATTTGCCCGACCCGGAAATCGAGCCCGGGACCACAGGTTTCCCATAGGACTCCTTAGACATTTATTCCTTAAATGTAAACGAGATTTGTTATCTGATGCGATTTTTAAAGTAAAAAATGTGTAATTATTTTAAAATAATTTAACCTGTTTGTGATATAATTAAAAGATAAAAAAATATTTATGATATAATTTATAAATTATATAATTTCGACAATATTGATTATTTAAAAAAATATTTTTAAAATGTTCATTTTTATACGATGGATCATCACTTATCTGGCCAACCAACAAACCGGTGAATCGCGGTGAACTGGAAACTTTACTGGCATTAAGTTTACTCTGCTTACCCCGCAAGGGAACCGGGCGTGATGATACTTTATTATTTCAAGACAACTTTAATAAAAGTTTAAATTATTTTCTGGTCCTGAAAATCCCACAAAAACTAAAACCAGTAAGCGGACATTTAAAAATAAGTATGTCGTGAAACAGTATACGGTATCTATATTTATTTTAATCTCAGAAAACAAATTCTGTGATTTTAATAATAAATATAACCTTGAATAATAAGTTAATGGGTTACTGTCACAAAAAATAATATCAATTTCGATAGGTTCTATAAGTTGTGCTGTTGTACAATTAGAAATCTAAACTATGACGTGTTGAATGGCACAATTTATTACAAAAGTCTGTAAGACTCTGTGTAGACCGGATACGACCCGCGCATTTGTTTAATCTCAGAAGAACTATAAAGGGCATGTGGGGACTTTAGGTCCCAATAAATCGTATTGTAGGTGGAATAAGGAATACATAAAGTAGTCATTTTGTGTATTTGAAACGAATATTTTTAATGTAGGTACACATATACCTACTTAGTTTTATAAATTTTTTATCTATGAAATCAGCAAAAGCATATATAACAAAATTCATGTTTCAAATGCTAAATTTGTTATTGTATTTTTTGCCTACTTACTTATTTTGTTTATTTTATACTGGTGAAGTTATTGTACTCATTTATCGCAATTAACCCCTACACTTACCATGTAACTTGAAATAATTTTGTATTCTTCATATGTTATGCTGGAGCTGCACTTGCCTCCATCATCCCGAAGTTATATACGCTCTAAGGCACACGCAGTCTGAAATGTTTGCGAAAACAGCTGATAATAGCATCATATCTCCATTTATCGTGTTATTGCATAAAGCTTTATGACGATAGATGCAAGTGCAGCCTCAGCAATACAGCAACCGAAAACGGATTAACCTAATTTTCATATAGGGATATCGTGACGTTCGAAAAATTATACACTTACTTCGGAAAAATAGCATTCCCGAAGAAATAAAATTAATTTGTGGTTTAGTTTTCAACAAATCAATCGTCATAATTAGCAATGTTTTCAAAAAAAATTACTAATTGCAATTAGTAAATAATAAATAAAAAAAATTAAAACAAATCTGATTTAAACAAATTTTTGACTAAAATCAAAACTAATTAAAATTGTTGAATACAGAAATTCTGATTTTCGATTTCACATACATATTTCTAATTTTATATTATGTTGAAGAAATAATAAATGTTTATCAAATAATTATATAACAAAACAATAAATATTATTAATACGTTATAATAATTCAGACGAAAATACTAGTTTAATAAAATATTTAATGAATTTCTAAATTCTAAAGACTTCATATTTCATTTCTTAATTCTTATTAACTAATGTTCGAATTATACTTGTTAAATATTTTAATTTATGAGCTCATAAACTCAAGATGATTAAGCCTACTCTACATTTTTTGTGTTCAAACTTATAATCGCACGGAAGACGTTTATAATTTCATATTATTAAAATGTTTCGCATTGATCTACGTAACAATAATAGTGAACAATCGCAACAATAGGTATAGCTAACAATGACACTATAGCAAACATGTGAAATGTCATTTGAACCGTCTTATACAATAGGTCCTAACTACAAATTTCTTTTGAACTGATTTCAACTTTTAGTGATTACGATAAAGTACAATTTTGAAAGATGGTACTATATTTTATAGGCTGTTTATAGTTTAAAATTTAGAATTTTTAGCGACTATAGTTACAATGGCGAGGAATATAATGGGAGCTAAGGATGGGCGCATTGTTCCATTGTGGCGGGTGTGCGTGGACAATGCAATGATCACGTTTAGAAAATTTTGGACAATTTCTAGCTTTTTGCAACGGGTTGCACCTTTAACGGCAGGTCCGCATTCAGCGTTATACTTATTTTTATTTCATAGTATCTATATTATATTATTTTATTATTATCTATATTAATTAATTAATATTATAAATGCGAAAGTTTGGATGTTTGGATATATGTTTTTTATGCCAGAAAAATTAGATGATCCCGCGGGATTCACCAAAAACTTATAATGCAGCGGGCTGCACGCTGCAGGTAGTTAATATTATAAATGCGAAAGTTTGGATGTTTGGATAGATGTTTGGATGGATGTTTGGATGGATGTTTGTTACTCAATCACGCAAAAACTACTGAACGGATTTGAATAAAATTTGGCACATAGATAGATGATAACCTGGAATAGCACATAGGCTACTTTTTATCCCGGAAAAATTAGGTGATCCCGCGAGATTCACCAAACACTTTTATAATGCAGCGCGCTGCACGCTGCAGCTAGTAGGAAATATAACTAGCTGACGGCTCACATTATCTATTGTCGAGTATCTACGTTAATGATTCCTCTGTATTAGCGTCAATGCTTTTCACTATTGTGTTTGGAAGGTAAGGTAGCCAGTTAACTTATGCAAAACAATGTATCTTAGGTGTCTATAGGCGATGGTTGTCTCTTTTCATCATGAGAGCCATATGCCTATTTGCTATTTTATAATTTAAAAAAATACCAAAGTAGTTTTTTATCACATAGATAGTATATTCCTTATTACACTGCAATACTACAAAAGAGTTATTATCCCAATTGTTTCCGACCCTAGAAATCGGTTAGATCTACCTAATTTGTAAAGGAACTCGCAACAATTTTAACTGCAGCTAGCTGCTACTTCTCTTTAAAAATAGTTATACAAAGGGCTGAAACAGGGGATAAAAGTTTATATGTAGTTTTTATTAAACTTTTTAATAAAAGATTTTTCACACGAAATTTTTTTTTTAAAATATACCGGAAAATTTCTAAATTAAAAATGACCCACAATAAGCTTAAAATACCTAAGTAATTACATAAAATATAAGAATAAGAATTGTTTTATTTACCACACAGTACTATACATACACAGTAAATAATAATAACATGCGATAAGAAAAAAGAAACAAAAAGCCGACAATAACAATAAACAAAAGATATTCAATTTACTTTTTTCACATTTCATTAAAGTTTAACTTTTTAAAATTTATTTTTAAACTTACTCTCACTTTCTAAAGTCTAAATACATCCCTGTTTAAATTAGTACCACCTACAGGGTGGTATATTTTCCGAAAGTACTTGTCACACCACAAAGGGACAATTCAAGCGAATCGTACGCACATCGACACAAAACGGGGGCAGACATGCGCAAAATGTGGGCCCCGTGGGTCTAATCAATGCGAATTAAGTCCACAGTAACCGCTCGCCGACGTCATTTTACTTTTTAAACTTGTTGAATGAATAATACCTATCAATGAAAGTATCATTGTATGAAATACTCAATTAGATACAGGAAGGGATTTGATTATATACTTTAAGTATACGTATCTGAATAGACTTCTTGGTATACTAGCTTTATGAATGAATGAATATTTTATGGGTTTTACACATATTAACGATCGCCTGTGGCCGAAATTCGACCATGAATAAACAATAAAATCTCTTTTAAGTTTGACAACTGACTTTAGCTATAAAGAAAATAGCGCACACGTGTGTATAGTATCACGTATGTCACATGAAGATAGTGTGTGTAAATGTTTATGTTTATTATTAATTTAACGTATTTCTAGAGCAGCGTTTCCCGAACCCTAGGGTTCCGCGGACTGGGGGTTCTGCGGTCTAACCAAGGGTTAAATTAAATGCACACCTACGCCACAACTTGCAGTTTTCAAGCCCCAGATGGAAAGCCTTATTTTAACACTATTTTGAGAAAATATGTGAAAAAAATTCATTCTTCACATCATTGAATTGGTTATAGTTACTTACTTTTTTGACTTTTTATAATAAATATTTTGTAATGATTACAATATTGTTTTTCATTTATAATACTTTCTTCTTTTCAAGTCTCACATGAAAAACATTTAAACTATAAGGTTTTCCAAACTACAAACTTGCAAGTTTTCCGTAAAAAATATCGTCGGTTAGTGTTCCGCCACCAAAAAAATCGGGAATCCCTGTTCTAGAGCATTATATTAATAAATATTAAGTTTCTGTAGTCCTCCGCAATGTAAATTTTAACTGTGCCAAATTTCTTACTCCACCGTTCGCGTCATAAAAAGGGTCCATAGTTTATCCTTCGCGTATTTATATATAGATATTTAATTAATTAATTCAAAAGCGCTTGTATTATTGAACTGTTTCACAAAAAAATCTTCATTAAATTCATATGCACTGAACGGATTTCGTCCTAAAGATGCTATAGAAGGGATAATCGTTTGACATACTTAAATTTAATGAAATAGTGTTTAGTGAAAAATTAAAAGTGAATTTTAACTAATAAACAATAGAGCATCACAAGAAAAATTACAAAATATTACTATTTACATATATTTTACACTTTTTATCTTCGGCACATGGTAATACTTCATTTGTAATTTTGTAAGTAACGGCATCTTCAGGGCTACTAGCCCTGAAGATGCCATTAAAGGCGAAACCGCTTGGCGATACTAATTAAATCTAAAGTAATTCGTAAAACAGTACAAGTGTATTATCCAAATTATTATTTACCTATGTTACCAGAATATTTTACTACAATCGTTTGTATTAAATGCATTTTCAAAATATTAAATTATTGTAATCATAGAAAATCATAGGCTCCATTTTAAAAATAGACAATCTGCCGTTCTGTCAGGCAGTTCGTAAGAGGTGAACGATTGGCTATGCGAGTTATTACCGTCGTGGCTACTAGGTGGTAGAGTTCTACATCATCTCGCCCGGATCTGGTACCAGCGTCTTACCTATTCCTACCGCAATATTGCTAGAGCTTGCCACTGTCATGTTCCGATTTTCAGGTTAAGGTACTCGGTAAACTTGTGCATATGGCATTAAGACCCCGCCACAAGGATAGCAAAGCAGCATTAATTAAATGTCTATAAGCGATGGTTTTCTCTTTCCATCAGGAGAGTCATCTGCTTGTTAACTATCTTCTTATGATATAAAAACATTGTACTAGTGTCATGTTTATCAACAAGACCTGAGTGCTAAGTGTGAGTTTTTCTTTTCGCATTCGATCGTGAGCGCGTTTGGAGTTTACTAGGAATTTGTATGTGATTTGTACAGCGCCACCTAGTGGTAAACTGGTTTCTCACATTTACCACTAGGTGGCACTGTACAAATCACATACAAATTCCTAGTAAACTCCAAACGCGCTCACGATCGAATGCGAACAGAAAAACTCACACTTAGCACTCTGATGGTGCGTTAATATGCGAAACCGGTAGACTTTAAATAATTTGTATATATATATATATATATATATATATATATATATATATATATATATATATATATATATATATATATATATATATATATATATATATATATATATATATATATATATATATATATATATATATATATATATATATATATATATATAATAAAATCGTAGGAAAGTCAAAATTGTACATTGAATATTTTCAAAAGAATACTTGGGGCGTGATCTACAATTGATATCGAAGCCAAAAATATAGTTTTTAGAATTTTTGTCTGTTTGTCTGAATGTATGTCCGGGGTAAACTCAAAAATTACTGCATAGATTTACTTCAAATTTTGCATGAATATTACTAACAGGTCCGGTCAACATATAGGCTACATATTATCGCGCTATTCCCTACGGGGGAGGAGATGTGCGGAGTAAACGAAGTCCGCGCGGACGACAGCGCGAGCAACAGCTAGTTTATATAACAACCGCGTAATCGCTTCTGTGTCTAGTAGTCCGGTGTCGGTATTAACCATATCAGGTCGTGGGTTCGATTCCCGGGTTAGGCAATTCAAAAACGTATTTTTTCAGTTTTCTCTTAGATCAAATAGTTTTCTAATAAAAACAAAATTCTAAAGAGAATAAGTTCCCGGTTAACGAAAGGCTTGCCACCTATCGCATAATGGGACAAAGGGTCTTCAGCTAATCGTGGGCATACTGGTTGTAGCTCTACCTACCTCTTCGGGGGTACAGGCGTGAAGATATTTTTCCGCGTAATTTTACACGTGTTTAAGTGGCATTGTAGCAATGCCACTTAAACAAAAAGCATTGTAAGGAATGCAATATGCTTACCGAAGTTCAAGAATTTAAAGGAGACCCTGCGGGAACCCACACCATACTTGAATCGTGTGCATGTTTCACTTTATGGGATTCCATCCCAATAAACACACGGCTCTCGCTACGGTATCACTGTACGGTGTTGTTGGTTACAACTTCTTAACGGAAGCATCTTTACTAGAGTCTTATAGCACTTAACTTTAAGAGTTGAAAAATAAGATTTAAAATTATATAAAAAAAAGTATCTTCACGCCCGTATCCCTGAAGGGGTAAGCAGAGGTACAACAAGTGCACCAACGATTAGCCGAAGATACTTGGTCCCACAAATGTGATAGGTGGCAAGCCTATCGCCAACCGGGCACTTTCCGATCCCGGGCAACTTTGTGTTTATCAGAAAAATGAAAAAAACATTTTTTAAGTGCCCGACCCGGGAATCGAACCCGGGACCTCACATAGTCGACGCCAACGTTGGACCACTAGACCACAGAGGCGATTTTAAAAATTATACATTTCTAAAATATAAAAAATATTACAGAAATTTACATTAAACAACATAAAAACTTTAGTTTCTTCCAAAAGAGTAATTTCTGTAACGAAAGTCACACAAGAACTATACTTTGTTTTATTGTTTAACAACAATATTTTTTGAAAAAGTATTTTTTAAGTCTGTAAAACTCATTATTAGTATTGTAAGCCATGTGTATTGCTTCAGGGAGTTCCAGTTGTGGTGTTTTAAGTCATAAGCGAATGGGTGTCTTTTGATTTGTTCCAGTGACCGGTTCTATGAACGAATGAATGAATGATAAGTCTTTATTGTGCATACACTTTCAGTAAAAATACAGTACCCGGCGATAAATATTGCACATCGACCTTTGGAAAGAGACAATCGGCTAATTTCGGCTTCGTAGAGCGTTATCTCTGTCGCACAAAATACAAACAGTCCGGTACCTATTAGGAGCTGTTAAAACAAGTATGATTTGCTTCTTTTGATATTTTTATTCTTTGTATAAAATACACTAATTTTTCTATAAGTGATGGCTTTAGGTTGGGGTAAAATAAAATAAAAAAACATTTTTACATTATGTTTACGTATTTAATTATTTTGGAACATTACAGCTTTAGTGTACATAATAAACACCATTATACCTATTGCTAAAATGAGACATTGCAATAAAAATAATAATAATTCTAATTCTCAATTACTTCCATTTCACTATCTGTGCTCTCAAAGAGGTCAATATCACTGTCACTATCAGCCGTATTTATTACTAATCTATCAGTGTAATTGTCTAAACTGTGTTGAATGCTTCTATATTCATTCTCACATTTGATTGCATGATCGCAAACCTTTTTCCACTCTTCAGCGCCGATCATGTTTACTTTTTCAGTCAATAATGTTTTTACTGTAGTTAAGTTCATACCCACATTTCTAGAGGCTACATAGCCTTTCAGTTGAGACCATATATTTTCAATTGGATTAAAATCCGGATGATATGGTGGCAATCGCAACACAGTGTGCCCATGTTCGGCAAGTATTTTGTCCACAGAAAACTCTGTATACCTCTCCTTGTGCTGACATATAATAGCGTAAATCTGGGTTTTTGTTAATTTTGGATCAACTGTAATTTCATGTCTGTTTAACCAGTTGATCATTTCCCGTTTAATGGTGTTTGAGTTGGGGGGTCTCTCAACATACTTGTTGTGATAGGGTGCGTTGTCGATAACTAGAACAGAATCACTGGGTATATTTGGGATTAATTGGTTAACCAGCCATTTCTCATAGTTATCGTTATTCATTTCATTGTGATAGTCACCTGTAGTGTCCGTGGATTTATACGTTAAAAAAGCACCGGGTACAAAGCCTTTTTCATTTCCCGCATGAACTATTATCAAACGTTGACCTTTTGAAATTGGCTTTTTTACTCCTTTTTTCTTATCGTCACTCCAAGATTTCCCTTTAGTGTGGGATGCATGTATATATGACTCATCCATGTAGACGATATTTTTTCCTGTTTCGCGAAATTTGCGTATTTTATCAAGGTATTCCATTCGTTTGAGACTAACGTCGTGCTTTTCCATTAGAATTTTTCGATTATCTTCCATTTTAGTGAACTGAAATCCCATGTCATGAAGTATTTTTCTCAATGTTTTTTCAGACCCATTGTAATTAATAGCTTCAGATAACTTAGCTTTTAATGATTTTATTGTTGGCAGTTCATTAAATCGTAAGTAAGGCTATGTAGCCTCTAGAAATGTGGGTATGAACTTAACTACAGTAAAAACATTATTGACTGAAAAAGTAAACATGATCGGCGCTGAAGAGTGGAAAAAGGTTTGCGATCATGCAATCAAATGTGAGAATGAATATAGAAGCATTCAACACAGTTTAGACAATTACACTGATAGATTAGTAATAAATACGGCTGATAGTGACAGTGATATTGACCTCTTTGAGAGCACAGATAGTGAAATGGAAGTAATTGAGAATTAGAATTATTATTATTTTTATTGCAATGTCTCATTTTAGCAATAGGTATAATGGTGTTTATTATGTACACTAAAGCTGTAATGTTCCAAAATAATTAAATACGTAAACATAATGTAAAAATGTTTTTTTATTTTATTTTACCCCAACCTAAAGCCATCACTTATAGAAAAATTAGTGTATTTTATACAAAGAATAAAAATATCAAAAGAAGCAAATCATACTTGTTTTAACAGCTCCTAATAGGTACCGGACTGTTTGTATTTTGTGCGACAGAGATAACGCTCTACGAAGCCGAAATTAGCCGATTGTCTCTTTCCAAAGGTCGATGTGCAATATTTATCGCCGGGTACTGTACATGCTTATTACAAACAATTTAAATAGTCATAGTACACAAAGATGGTCTTATCTCCAAAGAGTTATCTCTACCAGACAACCTTTGATGATAAGAACATTTTAAGGTAGTGAAGGATATCCATAAAATATGTACAGGTTTTAACCTGCTTCAGACAACGATTTTTAATCAACAAAGTACATCATGTAATAGGAATATTCAATAGTTAAGTCTGCCTTTGATGAAAATATTAAATAAAATATTGAATGGTAGTAGTTTGTTTAAATAATATTTTGACTTCGATAATTAAAGATAAAACTGATTATTTTTATGGAAAATTGATTATCGTTGCTACTATACGTGTCGTTTCGATTCACAACACTAGCGGTAAAGTCGTCACAAATGGAAGTTTTTATTAATATTCATGCGACAAATTACACTCACTGATCTACCCCAAAGTAAGCAAATTATTTTCTTGTGTTATGGGTGCTAGTCAACGATACTAATACATAGAAATACATATGTAAATACTGGAATATATTTGATAAACACCCAAACCCGAAAACACATTTATGCTCATCACACTAATGCTTGCCCCCGTCGGGGATCGAATCCGAGCCCCGTTGATTGCGTAGTCAGGATCGCTAACCACTCGACCAATGGGGTAGTTTAAATACTTTAAAATAGTTATTCCAATCAACTCTCGGGCAACCTTTGTTTTGTGCAATACATTTATTTATACGAGTACTAGCTGACCCGGCAAACGTTGTTCTGCCTTTTTAACTACTCTTATTTTTTTTCTATATTTTCTCACCTTTTAAACCTTCCCTCGACTTCAACAATTAATTCAAAACCAAAATTAGCCAAATCGGTTCAGCTGTTCTCGAGTTTTAGGGAGACTAACGAACAGCAATTGATTTTTATATATATAGATTACAGACAACTATTATTTGAAGCCAGAGCTACTTAGCTTATAGCAAAGGAATTGGCCTTTATAACTGTATAATAATATATGTGATCAAAATAAAAGTTACATGAGTGAATAAGTGGATTGTGGTAACTTATTCCGCCGTGTTGGTCCCGGCCTCCTTTGAAGAATAGGCCAACTGCCGTTCTGCCAGGCAGGTCGTAAAAGGCGACCGATTGGTATCGAGTCACTACCATCGTGGCTACTAGGTGGTAGAGTTCCGCATTGTCTCGCCCGGGTCTGGTACCACCGCCTTACCTATTCCTGCCGCAATAGCGTCAGTGCTTGTCACCGTCGTGTTCCGGTTTGGAGGGTAAGGTAGCCGGTAAATTTATACATGTGGCATTAGACCTCGCCACAAGATAGCAACGCACCATTAACATCTTTGGTGTCTATAGGCGATGGTTGACTCTTTCCATCAGGAGACCCATCTGCTAGATGCCTTTGCCTCATGATATAAAAAAACCTTTGTAAAAAATTTCGTAATTAAGTATTTTATATATATATATATATATATATATATATATATATATATATATATATATATATATATATATATATATATATATATATATAACACTTCGAACGATGTATACTTCGAACGTATTACTATATAAAAACTACTTCCTATAGTGTCGTAAAACTGTCTTTAGGTATTTCGTTATCTCAGCATTTCGAAATAAATCTTGGCTTTAAATGAAAATCGTCAACACTTGATTTACAACCACTTACTTAATTAAAATACTATTACCGTATCTTCCCGCCCATATTCACGAAAAAGTAGGCAGAGATAAAATCAATTTATCCACGATTAGTCGAAGAAACTTAGTCCCATAATGTAATAAGTGGCGAGTCTGTCGCCAAATTATAGATAAATCTGCCCGGTTGGCAGTTACCCCATCTCGGGCAACGTTGTTTTTATCAGAAAATTGAAAGACACTTTTTTGAATTGCCCGACCCAGGAATTAAATCCGAGGTACACTCAAATCCTCCTGTATTAAGACTGGTTATTAATATTAATGATGTTCTACTGGAGGTCATCAAGTCATGTTTTATGTTTCAATTATTGTCCGTTCTGCATTTGTTAGATTATCACTTTAGTATAATTTAGTAGTGTACTTATAGAGACGAGTACCTGGTAACGTTATTCGTTATTAGTTATTTTGTTGTCAGGCTTTACAAAGATATTCCTTAGCCTGTGTATTAGTAGATTTGAATTGAAACGTTAACAGATACTCGTCGGCAAAAAGTAAATTAATACATACGAAGAAGTGACGACCGTCACTTGACATCGTACCGTCATAGAAAGTGGACTATTCCAAACGTGTATTTTTCTGAGCCAATAAATCCATTCAAATCAGAGCAATCAGCATTTAATTTGTGAGTTTGATAATTGACCTTTTACATTTATGCAGATAGCACCGTACAAGTTATTATAAGAAGTGTGGTACAAGTGTTAACTCTTCAGCTTATATCTTACACCACACCTGAATCCCCGGTTGATAGTTGGTAGTGTAATTTGCAAACATAATGAACAATACTCGTTATTGTTCCTATTTGTGCCGCCATATGTTTTCCTTTGTCGTCATAATTTCCCCCCGGGGGTTACCGCTTTATCCCTTAAATTGATTTAAACATATATAAATTCTTTAGGGAAAATTATCTCTACAAAGAATTAATATCCTTATAGCAGAAAAAACATTGTTGTTTTTTAATATTATTGCCTAGCAACAGGCTGCAGCTTCACACTTTTAATTTTCACTAATTGATCCGCGCAACTCCGCATTCTAGTAGATTAACATGTCATGTCAAAAAAATTTTCATACCAATTATCATCCTTTTTCAGCACCTAGAGAAAGATTACGACGATCCCATTACCGTCTACAATTCAGAGATAGTATTAGCATAAATTGCTGGAGAAAACTGGTCAATGAAAGCAAAATCAAGAAAACCGCGAGAATGTTGGAGCAGGCCTATATCCGCCAGGGGGCTAAACTGAGGACCTATGTAATTATTTAATCTTTTTTTTAATATTATTAAATATTTTTTATGAAGGTTAAGAAAATAAAAGGCTTTATTATTATTATTCTATTATTAGCACAAATACACACGACACTACATCATCTCGACGACGAAGCCTTCTCTATCACCTGTACCTAAGGCCCCGGTTACAGTTTAATTAGTGCGAGTGTTTAATGCAGGTGCTTAGTATTAAGCACAAAAAATACGTGTAAACAGCCGTTGGTTAGTGTGAGTGATTAGTAATCAGCGTCTATTCACTTTAACTACGTTGATTACATATCACTCACACTTAACAACGGCTGTCTACACGTGTTTCTTGCTTAATACTAAGCACCTGCGTTAAACACTCGCGCTCCCATTAATCAAAGTGCAATGCCAAGCCTCCGCACACCAATTTTAGCCCGATTTATAGAAAATCTAGAATCTGGCACATAGCCAGTTAAGTTTTACCAAAAAAACTGAAAAACATTTTCCTTGATCCAGAATTCGTCTCGTGCATCTATGCTAAACCGGATGACTATTTAGTCAAAGACAAAAAAAATATATAATATATACAAGTCTATCTTAATATTATATCTATCTATATCTATACTAATATTATAAATACGAATGTCTGTCTATCTATCTATCTGTCTGTAACGCTTTCACAGCTAAGCCACGCTAACATAAGCCACTGTACCTACCTATTTTAATGAAATTTCGATGGGCTATTTTATTAACAAAAATAAACTCACAAGGGGCTGTAATAGGGGATAAAATTCTACTCGCGGGCGAAGCTGCGCAGGTCAGCTAGTCCATACATCAATGCAAATATTTAAAATTGGAGTGTCTGTAATATTAAAGGAACTTGATTTTTACTACGAGTAAATGCATACAGATATATACACCGTACATCATTGATATAAAAAACCCAAGATACACAATCAGTGTATCAAAAACGTCCTCCAAAAATGAGGGCAAAATTTTTAATTGTGCGCTCGTTTCAAATAGAATCGCGTCGGTCGCGACACTGTCAATTTTTGTATCTTTTCATACATTGCTTTGTAAAAACAACTATAAGTCTTGCACTTAAGGTTGGATATGAAAACACATATGTTTTTGCCATATCTATAACTACTAAAATGAAATTAGGGACACTTTTGAGTGTCAGATTTGTTCAGGACTGTGCATCTAGGGTTTTTTATATCAATGCCGTACATACACCTAAATAACATTTTTTACAATTTTTACTTTCTGTCTATTTGTTCCGGCTAATCTCTGATACGGCTGGACCGATTTTGATGGTATTTTCACTGGAATATAGCTGACGTAATAATGAGTAATATACACTAGTTATTAACAAACTTCACTCTAGGTAAAGCCTAGAACATCATAATAAATAGAAATAAAACAGTTTCGTAAAAAAGTAATCTAAGTTTTATTGCGAGATTAAACTAGCAGAAATAAAACAACAATCTAAACTGTCTTAAGCTTTTATGCAGAGAATGAATTAAGATCGAGTTAAAAGCGAAAACATTATAGTTCTCAAAAGGTAGTCGTAAAAATGATAAAAATTCAACATGGCGACCTCGGACACCGCGGATTTAGTTTATAAATAACGCACAAATGAGTCTCGTTGCTCGAACCGACTAATCCTGATTTACGGAGATACCTGGAGAGCTGGCGTGCTGATATGCTACGGAGGTATTCATATTGGTAACAAAAAATAACATATTTTCAACAAACGTACAGACCAAATACAAAAAAAAAATAATTATGAAATTACAATAAGTTAAAATAATTTCTATTTTAAATAATATATATAAAAAATTCTATTTTAAAAAGTATCATCACGCCTGGTTCCCTTGTGGCGTAGGTAGAGTCAAGTAAATAAACAGCGGTATAATTAACATAAACACCAAGAAAATATAGTGTATATATATATATATATATATATATATATATATATATATATATATATATATATATATATATATATATATAAAATAAAACCTGCAGCAGACGACTTTCTAAGCATTTTTATTCAAATTATTCTTTATAGGCACTAATTTTGACGAGTCGATATTTTTTAGTTACTACCGGATCGGAAACGCGGCCACAGTCAAGTCATCAATCAATCAATCAATTTTCAATCTTTTATATTTTTGGAATACTGTAGATATAAGGCAAGCATCGGATGTATATGGAATTATCAGGAGTATCTCAAACAATTCAAACAATTTGCAAAACAGTCTATATATGACGGAATTATGCCTGTTTTTATATCATAAGATAGCAAACAAGCAGATGACTCTTCTGATAGAAAGAGCCAACCATCGACTATAGACACCAAAGGTGTTAAATAATGCGTTGCCATCCATGTGGCGAGGTGTTGATGCCACCTGCATAAATTGAAGTTTACCGGTTACTTTACTTTCATAACTGGGGCACGTCAATGACAAGCACTGACACTGTTGCAGCAGGAATAGGTAAAGTAATGGTTCCAGACATTGGAGAGACAATGCAGAACTTGGAGAAACAGAACCGCCGTGTTGGTCCCGGCCTCCTTTGAAGAATAGGCCAACTGCCGTTCTGCCAGGCAGGTCGTAAAAGGCGACCGATTGACTATCGAGTCACTACCATCGTGGCTACTAGGTGGTAGAGTTCTGCACTGTCTCGCCCGGGTCTGGTACCACCGCCTTACCTATTCCTGCAGCAATGCTTGTCACTGTCGTGTTCTAGTTTGGAGGGTAAGGTAGCCGGTACACTTATGCATGTGGCATTAGACCTCGCCACGAGATAGCAACGCACCATTAACATCTTTGGTGTCTAGAGGCAATGTCTGACTCTCCATCAGGAGACTCATCTGCTTGTTTGCTATCTTATGATACAAAAAAACTCTACCATTTAGTAGACGCGATGGTTGTGACTCGCATAGCCAATTGGTCGCTTTTTCGACCTGCCTGACAGATGGATTTTTCTTCAAAGCATGCCGGGACCAACACGGAATATATGCCATATTAGGGTTAGACAATGTTTTTTATTACTCACTGACAATTTCACTATATCATTGCATATCTGTAGCGTTATACAGCAAAGATGTTGTTCGGACATGTTACTCCGTGTTAAAAACATCCGCCATTACTTGCGATAAGGAGCTTTGCCCTGAAAAATAGATAAGAAAGTACACACTGTACTGTACAATGTACATAACAAAGTACATTCGCATAAATCATTTCCTATGTAATCATAACAGTCCATAATTCAGGTCCATTGTGGTCAAGCCTTTAAGGATTATAGTTCATGTTGTAGAATTAAATTTCAATTTCTAAAGGTGTGTGTACATTTAGATAGTCGCACAAAATCCGAGTTCATGATGTCGAGGCGTCGAGTGTCAACTACTTGATAAATGTGACGGTCTCACAATTAATGGTGTAATTGTATGTGTATTATTGATGCATACAAATATTATCACTTTTATTAATTTTACAGCATAGTGTAATTTATATTCATGATTAATTTGTATTGATGTATTATGTGATGTAAGAAAAAATTTTAATACACTATCCAGTAAAAATAGATGAAGCTTAGAAAAAAATAATATTGCCCGTCATTTGTGCAATTATGTGTTCTCACTCTCCACCAATTTTCATTAAGATTGGTTAAACCGTTTTTAAATTACGACGGGTCATACAGATAGACAAATTGACAGGCGTCATATTATGTATATGTGTGCCTATCACTTGCACAATTATGTTTTCTTGATTATTAAGTTATAGCGGGACATACACATACGGACAGATGGAAAATTTTCAATATTGTATAATCAGTACGAGTGAGTCATGTCTTTTTTTTAAGTATCGATAGGGAAGCGCTTGACCACGATAAAAAAATCATAACTATTATAACAAATTACGAAATTTGATAAAAAAATTAAATGTACAAACACCCAGCTCTTTGCTTGATAATAATAATAATAATAATAATAATAATAATAATAATAATTCTTTATTATAACTCGAGCCCCGTCGGTTGCGTAGTCAGGATCAGTAACTACTAGACGGTACGGTCGAATTATTTAGTTATTGTTAACTGTTTCAAATTTTTAAATATTTTTAGCGTGATTTACGGGTTTAATACAAAATAACAAAAATTGTACTTTTATCGAAGTTATATAAATAAATGATATTTATGAATCAAAAAGTTTTATTTTACGTTAAACATTTTTTCGTTTGACTGCACTTGTTTTATGCGTGGTCCAAGTCACCAGAAGAAAAATATTAAAATTAAATCAATCCGGCAACTAGGACCGCGGTTCCAGTTAATGCGGTCCCAGTCGCCGGAACCTTCGCAGTATGAGGTACAGTACACTGAAAATAATAGGTGCAAGACCTCTGTTATTACGTTTCGATAGTTATTCATCGCTTTTATTTTTTTACTTAAACTGAGTAAAGTCTAAGTTCTAAAAGTCTAAGTTCTGGTGAAGAAGATAAAAACATACTGAACACATGCTTGCCTAGGTATTTATAGCCGACACTTGTCTGTTTCTTTTAAAAGACTATTTAAACAAATTAGTTTGTCTCTTATACGAGAACCATTTAAAAAAATCAAGTAAATCAACTGCAATAGCTCTGTTATAACGTTTCGATAGTTGGTTTCAATTACAATCAGGAAAGTCTCCTGTTCTAATAGATAATAGGGATGAAAGTTAAAACATGTTTAACCTATCCTCGCCTAGATGTTTATAGCCGATACTTTTCTGTTTCTTTCAAAAGCAACTGCAAAATTTCTGTTATTACAGTTTGGTAAAGGTGATCACTTGAAATCAGAAAAGTTTCCTGCTCTAAAAAATTATAGTGACAAAGGTTGAGATTAGCTTAACACATGCTCGCTTAGATGATTATTACCGACACTTATCTGTTTCATTCACGATAACGTTTAAAAAATCAAGCAATGTAGTAAAATATCTTAAAATTAGGAAAGCCTCATGATCTAAAGATTAATAGTAAAAATAGATTAAGACATATATTTAGCCTATGTTCGCCTAGGTGTTTCTTTTAAGAAAACATTTTAAAAAGACAACAACGCCACTGTAATACCTCATTTAAAATCAGGAAACTCTTCTGCTCTAATACTCACTTAAAATCAGGAAAGTCTCCTGCTCTAATAAATATCAATGACGAAAGTTAGGACTTGCTTAGCCAGTGTTCACCTAGATGTTCATAGCCATACAGGCCATACTAGTCTCTTTCATTCAAGCGATTTTGTGGCAAAAGATGACAAACAAGCTATTTTATGCAAGAAGTAATATTTTATGCGAATACATGGGTTAAATAATATATTATACCTATTCCCTGGTGAATGTAAAAAAATTCAAGGCCATTACCACAATAATCTTATTAATCGTCCGTCAAATAAACATGCATTTGCATTAAAACAGAGTACATTACAAATCGTAATTCACAATCGCACTCAGACGTCACACCTTCACGCCTGTGGACCAAACAGCGCGACGGAATCCTGACTTATGTCCCGCAGCCGATCACTATACAATACGTAATCAATAACAATTTCAAGCCGACGTAAATGATGACTCGTTAAATAATTGCACTATTTTCTGAAAGACTTTTTAAGCAGGAAAAAGAAAGAAATATTTAACAATCAGAGAAATAAGACGAGAAGAAAGAAATATTTAACAGACAGAGAAGTATTACATTTTTAAGTTCGAGAAAAAATAAATCAAGAAATAAATAATAAAAAAATAACACGACTGGATTTGAACAAGTGATATTGCCCTGAGGCTAGATAGAGTTCTGATCACTTAATTAATTCTTTTTAAATGGAAAGATGGACAAATAGCTTATGTGAAACTTTTTATTTTATCACCAACGTTTCGTCAACTTTATTGACTTCTTCAGGGCTATTTTATCAAGAATTTTCTACGATTCTTTGATGCTGCCAGTTTTGATTAGATTTTAAAAATGTTTTAACCATTGTAACTGGGTTCTGATCACTGACCTGTCAGTGAGTCAATGTGGTCTTCCAAAATATTTTTTGGTATAAGACAATAAACAAGCTATTTGATGCGATAAAAATATGTCTAATTTGAATGTAAAATAAAAAATTAAAGGCCATCCCACCCACATAGTCATATTACTGACTATTTTCAAAAGAAAGAAATATTTAGCTAGTAGAACAATGACCTTTTTAATATATAGATTTTATTTTATAAGCTTAAAAAAACTAAAAACGAAAAAATAAATATGAACATTTTTAAACAAACGAAAATGTTTGCTCGACTACAATTGAGCCAGCTACCTTGCCAGCTACTAAAGCTAGGCACTGTGACTATTGATCTACGTGTCGATAGTACAAATGTGGCCTTTAAGTCAAGGTCGTTCGCTCAAATTCAGTTATATCAACTTCTTTCAAGCCCTGGATTAATAATGAAGCATATATATTTAAAAAGTATTTTCACGCCCATATCCCCGAAGAGGTAGGTAGAGGTATAACAAGTGTGTAGAAGTATAACAAGGTATAACAATGTGGTAGGTAGCAAGCCATTTGACACCGTGCGACTATCACCAACTGATCACTTTTACCAATCCCGGGCAACGTTATTTTTTTTTAGAAAGAAACTACAATTTGAAACATGAATTTGACATGGACAATCTGAAAATGTGTTTTTTATTTTTTATAATTTAAAATTTTCACACGTTTATATAAAAAATGTGTTTTTTATATGAACGTGTGAAAATGTGTTTTTTTATAAAAAACACATTTTCACACGTTCATATAAAAAACACATTTTCATCTTTTTTACACGTTTTTATAAAAAACACATTTTCAAATTGTCTGACTCAGAAATCGAAAAAATAGTAAAATTATTTCAAAATTAAAATACATTCCATCAGAAGGCCTTTTTTTGTCACTTCTTTTGTGGAGGCACGCTGATTCTCGAAAATTAATATAATGTTTTGGCAATTCTTCGATATTTTTGAAATTTCCTTTGGGGGCAATACGTCCCTTATTATCGGCCATCTCTTATCGATTTAATAAAATGTTGCCAAATGTTAGTTGGGTCGGTAGTAATTCGGATCATTTCAAGTATGAGGATATAAATCGTTACAAACGGAAAATCTGTTAACGAAGGCTCAGTTATAGGCAGCGTTCCGTGGGCACTGTTTAAGTAGGGAACCATAAAATATTACGGAAAAAGTGCATTTCGCGTATGTGCACAGTTTTAATGTATTCTTGACCATACGAGTTTTCTCATGCTCTTGTATACACATCCTTATTATTTATGCATTCATAGGCAATGTAAACAGCGTCTTTTGTTGTAAGCTAGGGTGGCGCACTTCTCTGTACCATTTTGTCTATGGTGACTGTAATAAAAACGTTGCCCACCATGCAAACTACATTATAATAGATCTAATTATGCTTTATGGTAATTTTATGGCTAAGTGTATTTTTGGGATTCCGTAATGATACACAAGAAACTGTAGAAGTTTGAAAAATGTGATCAAAAATCAAACAGAGGATGCTCATATAAAGAATAAATAAATGTCACTGGACGGACTATATAAAATTATCTAAGCCCAAAGTAAGCAAATTATCCGCTTGTGATGTAGGCAATAATCAACGACTTTATAATCCTAATACATAGAAATACATTTATGAATACTGAAGTATATTTTTAATAAATACCGAGACTCAGAAATACAAAATTTTATATGATCTTCACTCAAATGTTTCTTTGTCGGGAATCAAACAAGAGCTCAATCAATTGCATAATCAGTGTCGCTTACCATTCTACGAAATGAGACAGTCAAATTGAAAAAATATAAAATATGTATGTACATAAGTATTATTTTGCGTAAATTTTATTTTGCATAATAGTTTTTAGTACTATTACAAATGCGAAAATTTGTGAATAAGTGTTAGTTCGTTTAACGGCTTAACTATTTATCAAAATATCGGTTACAACAACATATCTTCACGCCAGATCCCTTACGGGGTAGGCAGAGAGAACCGAGTGCCATACATCACGATCCTTGCAGGCTTGTCTCGCTTCTTCCACATTCATCACTCTCTTCATACACACACGCCGGTTGCGAAGACTCTTGACACCACCTTCGGACAGTACTCGATCAATCTGATCGTGGTATGTCAGTCTTGGTCTTCCCCGGTACCTACATCCTTCCACATTCGCGTTGTATATCTGTTTTGTTAACCTTTCATCTACCATTCTTTCTACATGTCCGAACCAACGGATCGCGTAATCTTCTCACATCCCGTGTAGGGGGATGGTTAGATGGCGTCGGGGCGTTTGGCCCCCTTGCCATGAAAGCAGGCGCTGCCCGTTAATACGGTCAGGTCATTTGGTTGGAATGTGTACTTCCGACGGTATTTCAAAATTAAGGGAGAAATGGGATAATTCTTCTTGGGGTTAAGGGAAATCTCACCCACCCTAGTTTTCACGCCACCACGAGCGATCGGCCCCACCGGCAAAGACCCGTTGGGGAAACCCGGCGGAGACCGACCAGCGATCGCAGCGACGACTTTGGCTAGAGGGTGGTGAGAGTGAAAAGATTAATTATTGATTGGGTATGAGGTCTCTTGGAAATGGCCTCGCGTCTGGAGGACGCGAGTGCCAGGGGGCTATATCTTGGATGTGATGGTGGGACGATGCATCCGCTCTCTCAAACATCCTTCTTGCTAGGTTGCGAATGAAATCCTCCAAGCTCTCGATCTTGAGGTCTCGCTGGAGGACGGCATTTCTTACAAATCTGGGGGCGTGTGTAAGCCTACGCAGCGCCAGATTCTGCTGTTGTTGTAGGATCTTCCGTTGGGTAGGAGCAGCTAGATGGTACCAACTGGCTGCTGCGTAGGTGAGTCTTGATCGTATGTAGGTCTTGTACACCCCCAGTTTGATTCTAATTGGAAGGCGCGAGTCGAAGATTGGGCGAACTGCCGCCATCGCTGTGCGGGTATTGTTCACCACCCTTCTTATATGGGCTTTCATATTTAGTCGGTTGTCGATGATTACCCCTAGGTATTTGACCGTAGGGGACCATTGTATCATTTGGCCTTCTAGGTTGAGATTTGGAAGCTTTTTCCTTGATGGTCGCAAAGCCTGGGTTTTTCCCGCGTTAGCCGTCAAACCCGAACCAACGGAGCATGCCCTTTCTCATCTTTACACCGACACTTTCTTTCAAACCTAGCCTCTCTCTCACTTCGGCATTACGAACCCGGTCCGCGAGTGTCACACCACATATTTTTCTTAGCGACCTCATCTCGACCGCGTTGATTCTACTTTCATGCCCTTTCTGACATACCCAACTCTCACTTCCATACAATAGCGTTGGGATAAGCACATGATTATGCAGGGCTAGACGGGCACCCTGACTTAAAATTGTGCTATTAAGTAATCTCCCTAACGCTCCATTCACTCTGTTCCCTGCACACACTCTTCTTTCAACATCAGCGGTGTACCTTCCATCCCTGCTAAAAGCACATCCAAGATATACAACCTCATCCACTTGTTCCAGCACTACATCATCGACCACAACTCTTACATCCACAATATCGGTTACTTTTATATATTTGCTACACATATATTTGTTGTTAGATTCACAAAAACTTAATAACACTGCACAGGCAGCAACACAAAATGAATAGAATTCGAACTACGGAACCCTTTTTTAATCAGGTTGATTTTATACTTGACTGTATTTTAATCGTTTTGGGGTGTATAACTTAAGTACACTGTCTCATAACTTATGGGAATAGTTATTAGTGTTATGGGGATAAATATAATTCTGAATGACGCTGCTTAATTTTTGAGGTGTTGGACTTCAAAATTATTTGTATAATCTACTTATTATTGTTCAAGAACAAAATGCTTTTTATTAAGTAACGAATTTTTAATAAAGGTACTGCTAATAATGGAAATATTACAATGTGTTTGAGTTTAATGTTGATTTAAAGTGTAAACACGATTTTGTACTGATGCTTTTTTCTGTGCATAACAATAATCAAGTTATTGTTATTCGAAGAAACCTATATGTTACCTTTGAAGGTGTGGCGCCACTGGTTCGTATCGCTGAAGGTTCATATATTGATGGAACCAGTGCAGCGGGTCTGCTATTATCAGGTGACGTCATAACTGTGGAGGTTGATGAGGTCACACAAGGATAAGGAAAGGGAAAAGGAAGATCTTCCTAGCCAGGCAAGGTGTACTGCCTGGGGACCGAATTCCATTTGAGAAGCGTTGAAACTTGTATATAGTTTGTACAAGATAAATAATTGTGATATCGCGATTCAGGATTTTATTTTTGAATTTCATTTCTTTTCCATTTTTATTATTTTTTCTGGTAGAAATCTACAAGGTTGCTTGAGCCGCTACAAAGGTCCACCAAAATTTTAAAATTAGGAACTTAATATTGAATGGAAAGTGTGTTTGAAATATTATTGTAAAATGATTACAAGATAATATAAAAAATTATACTCGTTTAAAAATATCCCACTAATTTCATGAATTGGATGCACTGAATCACGCAAATGAACTCAGTAATGCTGGCAGTGTGTCATTTTAGGTAAATCCTATAATTACGATGCCTATGTATCATGTAATCTATCGCTCAAAGTACATATTTCCCGATCACTTAATTTGGTAGTAGGCACTAAAATATTTTAGTTCGCATTTTGCGTCATTGAAATTATAGCCATGCGTTTTGTTTTTTGTGTTAGATAAAAATGAATTTTTGAATTTTTTTAATTATTTCTTATTACATAAATCGAACATATTATCGATTCTGAACAGCCTCTGAAAATTTGGCCGAACCTATAAAGTAATCTGTATATACGTATGTAGGTATAAATAAATGCTGACTGATAAGACTGTATATACTGAAGGAAGGTGTTTAGTAATCGATTCTGATACCGAATATTTTAAAAAATAGTTTCTTACTTAAATTTTGACCTAATTATCCAATAAAATGTCTAATACGGTCACCTGCGCACGGCGCATAGAAGTTCATTGTTAACAAACGGCAATTTATCGAACTCGCGTCTAGACCCATTAGTTCCACATGCAGTGATCATACTTTTTGAAGATAACAACACTAATTTCGTTGAGGTTTACAATGTGATTAGGCAATATACTATTATTATTGTTTGTGTTTGATGATCCGAGGCAGGCGCAGGCTAACTTTTTCCAAAAATCAATCCCTAAGGGGCTGAAATAGGACATGAAAATTTGTATTAAAAAACTATAATCTATTCGCGAGCTTATGATTGACTATATCTAGTATTAATATAATTTTATATGTAATGTATGTACAGTAATATTTGTTTTGGGATTCAAATTAGTAAGCTTTGATTTATAACCTTTATTGATTTTTTTTTCTATATATAGAACATTTTACAATCCACAACATTTTCAAATACAAAAAGTGCATTTTACTTAAAAAAACATCCATCAAGTCCGGGTCCATTAACAGCTTTGGTTGTTTAAAGCCACCAAAAAGTTGGAGCCACCTGCTTGTTTAATAATATTTATTATAATTTTACTTATTACCCTAAAGTTTATTATATTACATATTTTTAATTTAAATGTATATAGATATAATATGTTACACCTATCCATTACACTTTTACAGATAGAGCACAATAGCGTTAACTTCACCTTGTACCTGTTTTTGTAATAAGTATATTGTAATAGGTATTTTGTGTATCTGTTTTGTAATAAGTATACAATAAAGAATATATATACTAGCTATATATATATATATATATATATATATATATATATATATATATATATATATATATATATATATATATATATATATATATAATTCTAAGACTAATTTCTCTACATACAATTCTCTTATATATTATTTTTGTAATCTGTAATAATCGTTGTAACATTGTAATATATAAAATTAATATTTAAATATTAAAATGTGTTATAAAAAGACAAGCCAAGCCACGAGTTCCTTCCGCCGGATGTTCAAAGTGAGTGGCTGCGTTCCGTTCCGGTAGTAGTGCTAAAAATTTCGACTCGTCAAAACTGCTTGTAAAAGTTTTTTGAATAAAACATTTTTTGTTTAAGTTTTGATTCATTTTTCAAATCCTACGGGTCCATCCCGTATTAACGCATTTCAATAAACAAACAGTCTTTAGCTTTATGATATACAGATAATATGTATTTGATGTTTTTTATATGTTTAAAAATAATATCACACGTATTAACTAACTCATAATTTAGATATTGGTAAAAATTCGTGTGAAAAATAATTCTTAACAGATTCCCGTCGTATGATAGGCGGGCCGCCCAGCGTGTGACGTCCCGCCCAAACCAAGTCCTGGAGACATATTCCCAGACAAATGTCTTAGTGCGCCTGCAGAGAGGGAGGGGACTACTTCTGTTATAGTAACTCGATTTACCCCTTAATGGTTTTTGTTACATAAAATGTATTAAAATAGTTATTATAGTTTGATTAAAAGGTATTGAAATTACAAAAAGCGTAATTTTTATTTGTCAATCAAATGAATATTCCCTGTGGTGGTTCTGCCAGGCAGTTCGTAAGAGACGAATGATAACGATGGCTATATATATATATATATATAGCCATCGGCTTGTTGATCTAATCCCATATTACAAGTTAATTAATTTGCTAATTAAATAACTTCTAATATATGTGCTAGCCAACGATACTAATATAAAAAATATATAAATAAACAAGTGTATTTAATAAACACCGAAACCCAGAAATACAAACATCTATTCTCTTGACAATTGTTGGTCTCTGTTGGGAATCAAGCCCAACCCCCGTCAGAAATCAGAAATCAGAAGTACTTTATTCAATAAAACTTTTTACAAGTTATTTTGAATCGTCAACATTTTTTTTAACTACTACCGGATTGGAAACGCGGCCACACACTGAGAAGATCCGGCGGAAGAAACTCAGCGGGCTTGCCTTTTTTTTCCATAACATTTTTTAAATAAGATATTACATACCTAATATTTAATTAGGAAGTACCTATCTAATTGTTACATTAATAATAAGGATTGCCGATATGAGGCGCAGTTTGCTGAAGAGTGCTTTCATGTCATCAAGGTATTCAGATATTTTATACACAGTTTTATTTAACACATTTTTTGAACTTATTAACTGGTAAATCTCTAATGGGCAGCTTATTGTAGAAGCGTATACTTTGCCCCATAAAAGAGTTGCTTATTCTGTGGAGACGAGACACATGTAGAGCAAGATTGTTTTTGTTCCTTGTATTTAGGGAGTGAATATCACTAATCTTTATAAATAAGCAAATATTTTTACGAACGTACATCAATGTTTCGCCGTCTGTTGTGTAGTCAGGATCGCGGACCACTTGACCAATGGAGGGGTGGTATATATAAAAAAGACAAAAATATAAAATATACTCCAGTGTTACATAAATTATAATCTTTTACCTAGTATACCCATAAATTAAATTTGAATACGTTTAATTATAACACTTACAAGAGTTATCAGCGGGGTGCTGGCCACCCATGGTCGCCACCCTTCGACCTTCCGGAACACCAGGAAGTCGACTGCTGCTACTCTAAAAATATTCCCCGTTCAGGTAAGCATGAGAAAGATGGGTGGAGTAAACACACCCATTTTTGTTGAATAGGTTGAATATTTCTCACATTAGATATTCATTCAGAAACTTTTGCAACTTACTTGTAAATAACAGCCTATTATTTGAAATTTGTAATTTTGTTAAAAATTGTTAATTTTGTTAAATATTTTGTTTAAAAAATTTAACGATAACTACCTGTTTAATACTAGGTTTAATGACAGACTGTTGCTGGATGCTGAAGTAGGCATCTACTTCATGCTCAACATTGTTAGATGGGAATTGCCATTCAATGGCTGTAAAGATACTAAACAATTATCTAGTAAGTAATAAAAAAAAAGATTTGCTTAAAGTAAATTAAACAATGTCCTTAAAAAATGGACAATTTTTTTACACGACTGAACAAAAGAAGTAATGATTTTGGATCACGCCAACGAAGTCACGAGTCATTCTTGCCATATTATATTAAATTCAGCGCTTGTCAAAGTCCTATTTCGATTTTGAGAATAAGGTAGCCCGCAAACTTATGTATATGCCATAACAGAATTTTAAAGTCCTAAAGTGTGATAGGTGGCCTACCTACTGATAAGTGGGACCTCGTGTTTCCCGTGTTAATCCAGGCCCATTTTGGAGAATATTATAGATTGAGATGCCTCTCTTAAAAGACCAATAAATGTTAATGACATCATTACTACTAAGTGGTGGAGATCTGCAACACCTCGCCTGATTAGATACTATCGTATGGGTGGTCCTTGATGCTCTCATGTTCGGATTTGGAGAGTAAAGTATCCGGTAAAGTTATGCCTGTGGCGTCTCATCTCTGCCACACAGAATATATAAATGTTACTATATATAGGCGATGGATAGGTATATCTTTCCACCTAGAGAACAATCCGCTTCCTTTGTACCATATAAAAATTCAGTCTCCAGCCATAAATGTTGTCTAGAAGTACTTAAAAACTTTACGAGCGAAAACAACTCGATTCCGGGAACTCATGCGTCTATACTTAAGTATGTACCACAACTACGACGTCTTTTTATTATATTATAGTATTTATCGATTAAAAATCGGAAACAAAATCGATTCTTGCAATCGGATAAAAAGACTATGAGAACCGCAGACAAATAGTATTAAAGTATCATTGGATCGAATAGCAAATCGACTCACGAAATATCTTATGTCACAGAAGCTTTCGTACCTAAAGTAACACAATCCTTTTGTATCGTATATTAGATTTTTGGATTGCGTGCAAGATCTTTTGTATTTTTTGTTGTTTTTCTGTCAATGACAATGCGATTCGATACCCTGACGGATCACCAATGAATGGATTCATTTTTTAAATGTTGACACCTGAAACTTGTGATTCCAGCGTCTCCGGATATGAAGGATCGCGTCGTTGAAAAAATATTGCTAACCCATTATTTTATGCGTCATATTGAACAATTCTTTGTTTTTTATGGATAACGTCGTAGATAGACGTTTCTATGATAAAAATATGCAGATCCGAAAGGGGTGTTTTTGTAGAAACATAGGTATGAAGCTAATAGTTTGCCTGGACAGTAAATTATGGATCTCATTTCTCTTAGACTACCCTCTAAAGGATATGGAGTGAAAATTTGTATGGACAAATTTTATTCATTTATTTAAATAGGTGTTTAATTGCACAAAAATAGTACAAAGGCGTAACTTAATGGTATTAAGGTTTTTCTTACAGGTTACATTCCGTAAACCTGAGAGAAAAAGTTTGGGCAGTGTATAATAAATAAATTAAGAGCTATTAATAAAACTATATACTAGATACAAATTAATAATAACTGATCTATTATTAAGAGTGTACTACAAGAACATCAAAACTGTACATTGAATTAAAGACGTTATGAGATCATCAGTATAAATAATACATAAACACATCATCACATGGACTTCCTTCCGCTCTATCATCAGATACTGGAAGCTATCTATCCTATTTTACATTTCTTAAAATAAAAAATCAAACGAGTCCAAAATTGATGGTGTTGCTCAATTTTAATTAAAAGTTTTGATAACCTCCTTCCTGCTTCATCATAAGACCCTGTAAATCATTTAGCACCAGGATATTTGTCAAAACAGAGCAACTGAGTCCAATCTAAATAGGTTTTTCTTGTTTAGTTTATAACTTACCATGGCTACCTTCGAGTTCGATCGTTAAATTCTAAGTAATGATGAGCATCAGATCCTAGAAATCATCCAGCATCAAAATGTTTGTCAGTACAAGACAATTGAGTGCTAACTCAATAAGCTTACCTTGTTGAGTTTAGAAGTTTATTATCTAAGCATTTTGCATCTGGATGCGAGAAGTTTCGAATTTACTTTTTTCGGCTCCATCTTAAAAGTCTCGTAATAATGAAAAATATCTTATTGCATATATAATAAATATATAATAAATATATATAATATAATAATGAAACGAACGACCGCAAACTTTACTATCTTAACAATTTCTGCTGTGAGTTACAATGACACTCTAGTGGCTCCATGATCCATTTCTCGTTGTTATGAGTACTAATTAAACTTAGTACTTATAGCAACAAAACCAATGACCCAAAATTTGGTTACCTCGTCAAAACTCAACATCTGAGAGTTCTAGTCCCTATATCCAGACTATATCATGATATTATTAGCTGGATAGTTCCATAATATTGCATTGTCATTGAACTTACAAAAGTTTGCCAAGTTTCAGTACATATACAGTAGGTACATACATACAGTACATACATAAATATCAGGAAGTCGATAAATATGGTTTGCAATATTTAGAAAATCTTTTATTTACATATAAATATTGCTAGTTAAATAAAAGCTGATATCTTCGAATGAAGATATTGTCGCATTAGGTCTAAGTCACCATGTCATTGCAATTAATTGAAGTAATAAAATACAAAATTTAGCATCGATAAAGTCTTTACAAGTTGCTAAATTACTTTCATCAAGTTGAAAAGAGTTGGCGAGCTTTCAACGGCTGCACAGATTTTATTGAATCATAGCTAAGAACAATGTCGCAAAATAGGGCATTCAAGTAAAAAAAAATGCAACTAAATCGGACCATCCACCTGGGCGCTACGATGCATGGACAGATACACAGACACACCTCTGAAACTTATAACAACCCTCGTTTTTGCATCGGAGGCTAAAAATAGTAGTAAAAATTTTAATACAATATAGTATATATATAATTTCCAAGGTAATATTTTTGTGTTGTTCTGATTCCAACCCTGGCATACTGGTGAATAAAACAAAAGTATTCTTTTATTTAAAACAAAAGTATTCTTTTGTTTTATTCGCTCATCACACTGCGCGGCCGGTTGCGCGTTTTTCCGCGCCGTAATTCGCGTCGCCGGTAGCTGTGGCATACTTCATACAGTTTCCTACATTTGTTTTCGCTTGTCGCGCCGCAATTCGCGTCCCTGGTCGCGCCGCGCGAGCTGTGGCCGGACGGTAGATGCTGAGACTGTACTTGCGTCTAAGAGTTCTCGTTCAAAGCTTCGTGCAATGACACGATAAATGCATGACCGGCTATTGCCGGCTATTTTTGCATACATTCCGGATTGCGTGTGCCTTAGCGCGCATATAACTTCGGGACGATATACGCAAGTGCGGCCCCATCATTACCGTAATGCGAATAAGGCTACCTGTTTTATTGCAACATAAAAAAGGCAAAGTCAACGGAATGTCCATAGATGCTGAAGCTCACCATGATTCACCAGTTTCTCAGTTGGCTAGATGGGTCGTTATTTCTGTTTTACCAACGACGAGTGATAATTATCGCAAGATCTTATTTCTTGTGATAACCTAGATTTACAGTTTTACGTGCTGCTCCCTGAGACACGTTGGTGTCACATGGCTCTCTTAATGGAATGACATAACCATCGTGTATAGTCACCAACGATGTTAATAGTACCTGTCCATCTGTTGCGGGTATAATACTCAATACTCAATACTTTATTGCGTCATATGTTATATACATTTATAGGTGTTAAGTATACATTCTAGGAACAACATATGTACCCTGATAGGGTGTAGCAATGCAGAGGCGGACTGATTCACTTTTCTGAATAAAATTTGTTTCTTATTAAAATTTATCATTCAAAAATTCGCTTAAGGTGTAGTAACATTTATTTATCAGTAGGTTCTTAACATCGCATAGAAATATTTTACAATTTTCTTCCGATTTCAGTTTTTCGGGTAATTTATTAAATATTTTTATAGCCATAACGTTTGGCCCCGAGCTATGCATTTTAAGGTTTGAGATTAGTAATTCTAGGTTGTGTTTGAATCTTGTTGTAAAATTTCGTGGGTATTCAGTTTATTTTTTAAAGAACTGGGGATATTTTTTAACAAATTTTAGTATTTCGAATATATAAATTGAAGGAAACGTTAAAATTTTTAGTTTTTTGAAATACGGTTTACAGCTTTCTGGTTCTTCAATGTTAACAAGAATGCGGATGCACTTTTTTTGGGATATAAAAAGATCCGTTGCGTTCACACTATTGCCCCATAGTATAATGCCGTATGTTAACCACGAATAGGCATAGGCATAGGCAATACCACATGCATAGGTAAGTTATGTACCCTACTCTCTAAACTGGAACCTAAGCAGAGAGAAATATGTAAGACAGTAGTACCAAACTCCGGAAAAACTTTGCTAAACACACATTACCATCAGATTCCGAGTTGACGAGTTGAATTTTCCTTCAAAACAACTAAATAATCATTGTGATCGACCTGGGATCTCACAAACGAAATCAAATATACTCAATAAATTGGAAGGTGGATAAATGTGCCGCTGGGGCCTTCATTATTTTTCAGGCCTATTGTTCCATTTCTTACACCGCTTTTCAGTATTTTCCCTTTCAGTGGCATCGTGTGGGCACACGAAAAGGTTAACGGAAATTTACAAATTAACTGGTTTCATTCGTTGCTCATTAAAAATAAATAGCAACAAAAAATTTGGCATAAACATTGACATATTATTACTATGGACGTCGGGTCCACGCTAAAAAATATCCGAGGTAAATGAGCTACAAAACGCAAAAAGAGATACAATTCCGCATTAGTCGAAATTAAACCTTGATATTATGATTTAGGGTTTAAATTACCCTGTTAACATATCTATTCTTGTGATGTGTAATTGGTACATTTTTATCGCAATGTTGTATGAGACCCGATGTCCATAGTAATAATGTGTCAATGAGCATAAAGCAATTATTTAATATCATAAAGTATAATACAAGATACGCTTTAGAGGACTACCTTTTACGGGTTCAGCCTGAAGCGTCGTTCGTTAGCACGGATCTGAGACAATCCAGCTCCGCGAATTCCAATAGCCTTTGTACGAAACACAATTCGCCCATAACAATAACGGTATTGTCATAAAAATAGCCAATAGGTACGAAAATGATGGGTTACGAAGAGCATTGTCGGACGAACTTCGCTATTATGATTTTTTCTTTGTTATTGATATCCTCGGGGATTCAGGACAGGATCTACAATGCTACCGTGGAATATTATAAATGGAGGAATGTGTTGTATGATTGTTGTATGTCTTAATGTTGACAGTTTGTGACCTTGTATTATACAATCTTGAAATCACAACTGATTTTGTAGCCTGTTTAGTCTCTATTCGTCGTACAGAGAACAACGTGAAAAGCATCACGAGTTCTTGACTGTACAATAAATAAACCTTATAAATAAGGTATTACATTTATTAGAAAAATAGAATAAAGAATAAAAAGCAAAAGCTTAAGACTTTGGTTGCTTTACATTTGGAAAATTTTTTAGAATTTCTGGAGGACAACTTTACATTTGGCGACTTTTTTAGAATCTCTTTTTGAATCTATCAGCTGCGCCCTTGGTGACGCCCTTGACACCAAGGTTATTCATGTCTGCCATCAAATCTAAGCTCTTTTATCATTCTTGATGAAGAATTGTTTTATAAATAATGATTGCCAATATTTGTTTATGAATTGTGAAGTTGTACATGAAGTATAATCCAAACTATAAACTGATGGTTCTCTGATTGTAAGAGACAATTATTACTATTGACCGCCCTATTGGTTGAGTGGTTAGCAATCCTATGAATTGATGGGGTTTTTGTTACCAACAGGTACAAATATTTGTGTGATGAGCATAGAGATGTTTGTATTTCTGGGTTTGGGTGTTTATTATGTATGTTACAGTATCAATAAAAGTAAATAAAATTCGAGTGTCTGTTTTTAATATTAAAATAACCGCTTTTTACTAAATGCATATGGATGTATACACGATACATATACCAAAATAACATTTTTTTGTCTGTTTGTCTGTCTGTCTATTTGTTCCGGCTAATCTCTGGATTGGCTGGAACGATTTAGATGGGACTTTCACTGGCAGATAGCTAATATGATAGGGAGTAAATTAGGCTACTTAGATTTTTAATAAAGTACCCTTGATCCTTGTCTTTAACGATCACCTTGTTAATTTCATTAAAATTTGTTTAGCGGTTTAGCCGTAAAAGCGTAACAGATAGATGAATAGACAGACTGACGGCTCTCATTTATAATAATAGTATGGATAATTACTCTGTATCCTCTCATTATTGCACAAAAGCCTCTATTCTCACCATTCATTTCTTTTTACAAGGAATTTAGCCCTCTACATTGAAGTATAGCTTGTCATAACATTTTCTTCAGGCCTGCTCTTCTAGTCAATGCCTACCTTTTGCGAAATAATGAGATCTAAAGATGATATAAAATGCGTATCAAACTGATGATATATATTGTAATACAGTACTATTATATTAAACACATCTTCACACCTATATCTTACAGAGTAGGGAGAAAGAATCAAGTGCATAAAATACGATGTACAACGATACGTTACGAGTGAAAAATACGTCGTGGATACGACTTTGTTCACATAAACACAAGATTTATTAACAAGTTATTAAATGTGTGACAATTGGAATGAGTTCTTTAAATAAAGAGACGCCGGCCATTGTGCTTAAAAAGAATAAAAGATAAAAAGAAAAAACTGACTCGTTTCTGTTTGAACAATGCATCGTGTCACCGACAGCCATGTTGGGATGGCGGTCCAATCAGTGAAATCGAATTCGAGACTCTAGTTATGTTTGAATCGTTTTTAAGAAAAGTATTTTACTATTTTAAGTGATTGTTCTCGTAGGCAATGCAAGAGTTGTTTCGTTTGATGATATGAAAAACATTTTTTACTGCACAGGGTGGCAAATATAACAGCATTTTTATGGTGGGGTTATTGTTGCTGGTGTGTGTTATCTAAAATGTCGACTCGTCACAAGTGCCTGTAAAACTTTATTAGAATAAAACATATTTTGAAGTCGGTTGGATGAGCGTTTCTGGCAAAATCCAAAGATTTTATTTATCGATGTGCGAAATAAATACAGCACAGCTCTGTTGACAATATTTTACACAAACATATAAAAGGATTTAATGCGGCCATCAATTTCTAAATTGTTACGTCAAAATAAAGCGTGTGTGTTATTCTTTACTTATTATTAAAATAACTCGTATATTCTATGAAATGTTTAGAATTATTCATTATTAAATCTAATTTTAAATTAATATTACGTTTAAAGTCAAGTGTTGACCCATAAGTCAACAATACTAATACATAGAAATACATATACATATAAATACTTTTACACACATAATAAACACCCAAATCCGTAAATACAAACATTTATGATCATCACACAAACGCTTGTTCCCGTCGGGGATCAAACCCAAGCCCCGTCGATTGCGTAGTCAGGGTCGCTAACAAAGGGCGGTCGCTTTCTATCGAAAATATGTTTTATTATATATTCTACATTTTTTATCGTCGGCACTTGGTGAAACTCTATTTTAATACAATATTTATTGATTAATAACACTTGTACTGTTTCACAATATTGTGAAACAGTACAAGTGTTAATAACAGTTTCTTTTATTATCTTCTTAACTACCGGCAAAGAGGAAGGCCACATAGATTTTCCTATTACATCCATTAAATACTCTGAATAATGCAGAATAAACACGATCAGCAATGTCCAACAGCGCTGGCCATTCAGTCTTTGCACCATTGTTTGGTTTCGGTGGATAAACTCAAGCTGCGCGTGATAATATTTGATTTCTGAGTAACCTGCCTTTTGTCATTCCACGTTCGTTTGCCCACTTGAAAGGCAATGCTTTGTTTGCGGAGACAAGTGAAGATGAAATTCTAAGGTTTGTATTTTTAAATCTCTTTCGGCTTCTGTATGTTGAATGGCTCCTGTTAACCAAATACTATCAATTATGGCCGTGTCGTTGTTAGTACTATTTCTGGTTCGTCCACATTTCTTTGATGTATTCTTTGTACTTTTTCGTTATTGCCGCTTTCCATTTGAAGATTTTTATTAATGGCGCATTGCTGTTTATTGATACACGACGCAATATGCTGGCTTTTTACCAATATCTATATATATAAAAATCAATCCCTATTTTCCTTGGTTACGAAATCATGCCTGAATGGCTGGACTAATTTCGGTAATTTTTTTTTGTTGTGTTTGTAATTGTAAGAAGAAGGTTCTTATAAAAGAAAATATTAAGAAAATTGCGCGGAAAATTAGAAAATTTAAGAATACTTAACCACCATATAAAGTTTAATGCCATTTTGGCTGCGTGGAAGGACAATCCCGTAGTCTTATATAATACGTGTCACGTTGTTTGTCCGCTATGGATTCCTAATATGTAAGGCAAAACAACGTTTGCCAGGTCAGCTAGTTTATTTATATATGTCGCTTCTGTGGTGTAGTGATCCAATACCGGAGTTGACAATTCAAAAATGTGTTTTTCAGTTTTCTGACAAGACAACGTTGCACGGTATGTGAAGAAGTGCCGGGTTAGCGATAGCCTGGTCACCTTCCACATTGTGGAACTAAGTATTTTCAGTTAATCGTGCGTGCACTTTTTATACCTCTGCCTACCTATTCGGGGATACGGGCGCGAAGATACTTTTTTTATAAATTCATATATTATATGGTTTACTATAAATTATGGTAACTTTTGTTCGACAATATTAAAATATCTTCCTATATTCCTATATATAAAAAAATATGGGAACCGAACTAAATATATATACAAGAATTTAAAAAAAAATTATTGATCGCCTCTGTAGTCTAGTGGTCCGGTGTCGGAGTTGACCACATGAGGTCCCAGGTTCGATTCCTGGGTCGGGCAATTCAAAAATGTGTTTTTCAGTTTTCTGATAAAAACAACGTTGCCCGGGATTGGAAAGTGCCCGGTTGGCGATAGGCTGGCCACCTATCACATTGTGGGACCAAGTATCTTCGGCTAATCGTGGGTGCACTTGTTGTACCTCTGCCCACCTCTTCGGGGATACGGGCGTGAAGATACCTTTATACAAGAATTGCTCGTTTAAAGGTATTAGATACAAATATGTGTCCCATGCCTCGTAGTATGTGTACTGATTTTGTCATTCATTTAATTAATTTCTGATGCACATTATAAAATTATATTACTTTTTGCTCTTTCTTAAAGGTTTTTATACTTCTTCTTCTCCATATAAAGAGCAGCTGTGCCAAATTTCAAACTCTTCAGTCGAATCAGTTTTCTTAAAAAGGGGTACACACTTTTTACTTCACGTAAATAAATGATTTCATTTAATTGCAATTTACAAATTAATTTAGTACATGTACTGCTTATTTACATTTGCATTTCATTAGAAATATTATTGTTTAGTAACAGATAAGTAAAAAGGCCAATTAAGGTAATAAGGTACCTTGATTCTAATCTTGTCTAATGTTGTATGCCTTCATTAGATTACAGAAATAGTTATCGGAAAATACTGGTTTTATAACGTTTAATACTGGAATTAAATTAAGAATTGCTATGTTATAGATATTCCATCAAGGCTACTTAAAATCATACAAAATTTATTGGGGATTTGAAAAGACAAAACTCTTACTTCTTCTACACAAGTCTCAATGTTTCTCTATTATTTTGGCTAGAAATTAAGGAAATTTTAAATATTCAACAACTCTGTAGGTACGTTCCATGATAAAGAATATCGTGAGAATATATGCCAAGGTAAACTTTTGACCCTTTAAAACAATTTATTTGAGCTATTCTAAAAAGGCATCACTGTGGAAAAATTAACTCATGCGATACTTTGGATTTGTTTATATTTACAATTTAGTTTTCCAAGTTTTTGAGTCTTTGAAATCTTATGACCTTTACATACGATTTAAATTAGCCTATCTTATTTGTATGAAACGAACTTAACGCTTGTTTCGATATATAATATATCACCCTTTGCTTTTATAGAATTAGCGTCCCTTGTCTTCCGATTATGGTCAGATATGCGTTGAATCGAAATTGTTACTGTTGTGTCAAATGTTTCTTTCGGTGTCTTATTCCACATGCTTTAAATTATTCTGCGAAATAACAATCACCATAGTTCATCAAATAACATTATATTGTACTTATACAAATAAGACTTACTTTGTTTATATTATATTTAAAATTATGAATTGTTTAAAATCCTTTAATTATGAATGATTTTATAAAGAATATATTATCAAAAATAAAATAAATCGACTGCCTCGTAGTCTAGGGGTTAACCTATTCGGTTCAAATCATGAGGTCCCGGGTTATTTTTTCGGGTCGGACAAAAGTGTTGTTGAGATTTTTTCGAAGTTTTTCGAAAATCCAAAGTGTCAGTAATAGCTCGGATTCTAACGGTTGGTGTGTTACCACTTTCATGCCTCGGATGAGGTCACAAAACCATTGGTTCTAGTCATCACTAGAAATAGTCGATAATCGTTATCAGGTCGGTAAAATACGGTAACAGGATTCACCAGTCATCTCGTCAAACAACAAACCGGTGAATCGTGGCTCCATCTATACCTAATATTTCATGTTTGAAATTATATTTTGAGTAACTAGCTGGACACTTTAACAAGACCCCCTATACAAGTTATTCTTACTTAACTCTTTACTCCATGTATCGTAAAGGCTAGTTTACTTAATTTTTAAAACTGTTTAATACTTTACCTTATTAGGTTTATTAACCAAAAAACTTTTTTTTGATACCGTACATTTTTAATAAAAAAATACCATTTGCAAATTTTAATTAACTGCAAAATCTCTCTGAACTGTTATGGAGTCTAAATTACATACCGTGGTTATACATACATTACATACACTTTGGTTTTCATGAAAATGTCAAAATCAATATGACGTTTCACCACGGTGTGACGCAACACTTCCAGATTTGCGTTTACTGTCACGTGACTGTTTTTTCCGAAATTATATAATACCACCTTACCTCTTTCTACCGCAATAGCTTCAGTGCTGGTTACAAGAGAGCAACGCACCATTAACATCATTGATGTCTATAGGCGATGGTTGACTCTATCCATCAGGAGAACCTTCTGCTTGTTTACTATCTTATGATATATATAAAAATATCCGATTCATTCTTCATAGAAATAAGCCTGTTGTCATTGCAGTGCCATAATTTTAGATAGGATTTTTTCTTTCGGGCGATACTAGGTACTCGTATGAACTTCGCTTGAATTAACTTCATATTCATACGCCATAAAAATGAGATAAGTTTGTGTAAGTAATTTGAAATACACAAGTTTTCTTTCTTAACTGTAATTGCTAATCAATCATACCTTAGTGAAAATTATAACTTATTTCAAAATTAATAATAATCTTTTTGATACCCCCACGTCTTAAACAATATCATTATGTAATTATGAACAGTGAATTCGAACAACTGCTTGGAAATCTACAATTCATCTGACACATACCAACCGTCAAATTTAAATAACGAATCATACATCTTGGAACGCCATATCAAACACAGTAAAACGTATTACTAAGCACTAAAGTTTATTTTCGTCTAAAGCAAGTGTCAAAATTATCGCCAACGTAAATGTCATTTTTTTTCATAAGACCATTAAAATGTAATGAGTGGTCGATGAAGTGGTGCTTTATTCAACCACGTGCCAGTCACCGAATGCTGGTTACAAAGAAACTAACTACCGTTCGATGTAACAATAAAGGAATAATTGTACAATTAATGTCGTAGAATATTCTTATGATGGCACTTGAAACAGGCGCATAGTAATTGGAAGTCAAGAACAACTTTTACTAACCTTAGTTTTAAGTGCGTTTGGTAATTGCTACTTGGGCGTAAATCAAGACGGAACAAAAGTTGAGGTTGAATGAAGTTTCGATATCGAGGTTAATAATTGCGTTTTGTTTATGCTTACAAAAACTGCTGGTCATGATTTAATATTGACTTTATTGTATGTGTGGTTTTTGTACATAGTTGTTTATTTACAGAGGAATAATATACCTGTCTAACGCTTTATTACTGCAATAGCTAACTTTCAATTCGATTGTACCTTTAAAACACGCTGTCGATCTTAAACAAACCTATATACCTAGAAGAATCCTTCAATAAGTTACAAATAACAAAAAAGGAATCATACACATGAATCCCACAGTTCCCCCGTGTTTGTCCCGGGCTTCTTTGAGGAATAGGCCAACTGCTGTTCTACTAGGCAGGTCGTAAAAAGTGACCGATTGACTATGCGAGTCATTACTATCGTGGCTACTAGGTGGTAGAGTCCTGCATTGGCTCGCCCGGGTCTGGTACTACCGCCTTACCTATTCTTGCCGCAATAGATTTAGTGCAAGTCACTGTCGTGTTCCGGTTTGGAGGGTAAGGTAGCCGGTAAACATGTGGCATTATATCTCGTCACAAGATAGCAACGCACCATTAACATCTTTGGTGTCTATAGGCGATGGTTGACTCTTTCTATCAGGAGACCCATCTGGTTGTTTGCTATCTTATGATATAAAAAATAGGTACAAATAACAAAAAAGGAATCATACACATGAATCGAAAAAGCAATCACTAAGAACTAAAAGTATGGGTGTAGGTAATATATTACTTACAAAACACACGATCAAATGCTTTGCTTTTTTATTGAATCGTAAAGCTTCTTATAATCTGGCGGGTGGTGTGTGAACACGTGAATCTGTAGGTCCCGATTATCGTCAGAAATAGTCGATAATCGTTATCAGTTAGGTATATGTTACTAGAAGCGTGATTTCTAGATGGTAAAGTTATAAAATGTTTCACCTACGGTACCAGTGTATCAGTCGGTAAGGTAGCCGGTAAACGTATACAACAAACATTTCATCTTGATCATAATTTTGTTACATATATATCCTTCCTTCAGGAGAGCCATTCGCTTGTTTTCTATTGCAGGATAAAACAAAATATTAGAGAACGGGACCAGGACGTCGTACCCACTAATAAAGTGAGACCTGTCCTTTATAGTATTTAACTCGCAACTGTTTGAAAGAGATAATCGTTGCATATGAAAAACCAAAGACATTAATGGTACGTTGTCATGAAGCGAAGATGTGTTGTCACGTGCATAAGTTTATCGGTTAACTAATTAAAGTACAATAGTGACAAGTACTGATACTATTGTGCAAGGGGAAGGTAAGGCGATAGGGGTAAACCAGACCAAAACGTTATAGAATGCTACCAACTTACTACGTTACGTACTTACATATTTGGCCCTTTCGCCATATTTTGGTGACGTGAACAAATAAATCTCAAGGAGATAGGTTACTGTTGCACTGCATCTCTTGCCAGGTATGGAGATGATAAAATACGCCCTGAAATTTCTTGGGTTTTACACTTGGAAATGGATAGACTGCAAGTAAGTAAGTTTCCACGATTTTGGAACTTTTTTAATTTGTGTAGGAGATTAAATAATCGTGACAGTTATTAAGTCCAATAAATAGTTAATAAAAATATATTAAGCAAAGAAAAAATGGACACTGGCCTCTTGGTTTAAAATATTTCTAAGTTATCCCTAGCACGGGAATAGTTCTTTATAAAAGAAAGTTATATTTGAGGTTTGAATAAAATTTTATATAAACCCCCTATATGATTTCTAAAAAATGTGTTGCACGCTAGGCCCAAGTAATGTAACATTTTAAAAACTAATTGAGACATCTCTGGCAAACTATTTTGTCAATGTAGATATTATACCGTCTTACAGAAAGTTTTTTCTAGATTGTTCAGAAATAGATACGTTGAGTTTTTGAATAAAATATATTAATTACTGTATACTACTATTATTGCCTCCGTTATTTTTGAAAAATTGAGCTGTAAATATTTTTTTTAAGTAACCAAGACGAGTTATACCTAGATTAAAGAATGGATTAAAGTTAGAACAGTTGGTATTAATTAAACAATGCATGTATTGGCAAACAGAATTCTTGCTTGATTTGTTCCGGATCTTCTATGAAAAATAATTTGTATAATTAATGAAAAAGAAAAAGAATATACGAATTTCAATCTACTCAGCAAAAATAGTCTAATAGATAAATTATCAGATCAAATGAGAAGTCTTGCTTGAATCGTTACTGATCTTCCACTGCCTATAGAAAAAATAATGGAAAAGAAATAGGTAGGTATAAAAAATGACCTACCAAAACACACAAACTAAATTTAAAACTTTCTACTCAACTAAAATACAACATATTATAAAATCAAGTAAAAGTTCTCGCTTGAATCGATTCTTTCGAATTTTTTAGATTCGAAAATAATTTGTATAATAAATAAAAAAGAAGAATTGTATAAAAAACAATCTAAAGACGCAAACTAAATATTCAAACAATCTACTCAGCTAAAATACTCTAATAGATTATCTCCAAACATTTATCCTTTTATCTAAAAGAACGGACATCTCTGTTATAAAAAAGATCAATAGGAAACCGCTTATAATGCATAGAATTGAATTATGTGGCAGCGAACCAGTTTCGTGAGCGGGCCTCGGGCCAGACATAGTGACGCCGAAATGTGCCTCATTCGAAAATATTTTTAAATACTGTTCAATTTCTTTTTGGTATTGAATATTACTGTTAAGAATCAAAGCTTATTTCTTTACATTGAGCATTTTATTTGCAATTAGGTATGTTTGTGTTTGAGTAGTGGTCAGTCAGTTTTTGTTGTTTTTGTTAAATTTCCATTTGGTATTAAAAATGATGGTTAAGAATCCAAGCTTATTTTTGCAAGTTGAAAATTTTAATTCAATTTGCACGGTGTTTGTTTTTGAACAGTGGACAGTTTTGTTGGTTTTGTTCCCTTTCTATTTGATATTAAAAATTATTGTTAAGAATCAAAACTTTTATTCGGAAATATTTTTATCTTTTAACAGTAGTAAATTTTTGGAAACAAACATTAGGTACGTTTATTAATCAAATAAAATGATTTGTTTGTTTATAAGCTTATCAATTAAAAGATTTGAATATTTATTTGAAGTTTTAAAATATCATCGTTTTTTGTACTATCTAATGAAACCTTTTTTTTACATATAAATTTCTTACAACACACAACCTAAACACATAATACATTATGGGCGGTTTACGGTTAAATACATCGTGCGCCTTAATTATGAACTTAAAAAAAATCCAGGCTGTTTCTTTAAAAAACCATTTTAAAAATTGTGCAAAGTCGTCAAATTTTAGTGAAATAATTAAATTGATTTGTTTTGTCATCACTATGTCAGTTTCCGTGCGGGGTCGGTAGAATGAGCTGAACGTAATACCTAATAATAAACTTCCCAGTTAAACAAGATTACAATAAAACTGATACTAATTTCCTATAAATCCTAAAAACATATTAAACAAAATTATCGTGTATCACGTTGACATAAAATTGAATATTTAATACCGTTATTTCTGATCTAAATAAACTTAGTTTGGTCTGTTATCATTAACAACGTGTGTAGCTTAGGGAACCGTATGAATAGCTAAGAGGTAGGTAGGTATGTCAAATAAGCATTAATAGAACTCCTACTTGCAGCTCGATTGTAAAACATAAGAGAATTTTACCCAATGCTAAAAGTTGTACATGCTAATCAGTTTATAGTAGGTATATGTATAAAACAGGTATTACGCACAAACAAAATTAAGATTAGGCCTTATTAGTTTGTTATTAAGGTTATATTTGATTGTTCATCAATGGCACGTCCAAGAAATGTCTTACACTGAGTTCAATAGATACATTTTTGTCTACTTAAAGCTATTTTGTTTTATTTTCATTCCAGATAGTGTGTAAGGCACATTCCAATTGATTTAATCTGTACTTAATGCAATTGTGTGGTGATTGCTTTATGATATTAAAATGTACCGCTGATAAGGTGTGTAAAGTCAGTGTATCCGATTAATATTGTAAATTTAAAAGTTCGTTTGGTTGTTTGAATAGAATAGCATAAAAATTGTTTCACATATTAGCAACAAATCTGAAAAATAAAAAAGCTACAAAATACAAAAAATATAGTTGTAAATATAAAATTATATTTATATCATTAATCAATATGAATAGAAAAAAATAGAAATTATTTATTTAACACTTACACTATACTAAATAAAACACTTATCAGCAAAAAAATCAAAAAATAGATAAAAACACAGAAAAACACCAACAAATTGCAATACAATACAAAAATTGTAAAACCTTGAAATTAAAAAAATATTAAAAGGGTTATGAGACGTACTAATACCAAATTACTATAGCTATTGTGTGATGGTAGGTAATTGGTAAGACAAATATAAAAAAATTAGCAAATAAGAAATAAACAAATGGAACAACCGTCCAGTTTCAGGAAAGAAATGACTGAAACTGGACGAGTGGTATCCGATGAAATTCAATTAACCTCATAGTCCGGGAATGACGCATGGTAAAGAAGTGTTTTAGAACTTTTCCTCATAAGTAGATAATAAAATTATATTAATAAATCAAAAAAGTTTTGTATGCATATATCAAAATATGTATCATACAAACACGCCGACGCCGACAAGGGTCTCCTTGACACTACTTTCGGACAGCATCCGACCAAGTTGATCATGGTACCAGTCTTGATCTCCGCCGGTACGGTTTTTTTAATCGTTCATCTTCAATTCTTTCAATATATCTGAACAAACGAAGCGTATCCTTTTTATTTTTACACTAATGCCGTGTTTCGATCCCAATTTTTTTCTTACTTTAGTATATCGAATAACACTCCCGAATAACAAACGTTATTCGCGAGTGTTATAAATTTTTTTTCAGGCAAATATGTCTGGATTGTTATGTATGTCGCTCAATTCTCTCTGCCTCTTATGTTAGGGATAAGCGTTAAGAAATGTATATTTATAGGTTTAAGGGACCCTCCGAGGTCCTGAGGAGCTCAGTTGTTTTGCTACTGATTGTCTTACCCTGAAATTTGCTTGATTGTGACGAACGCTTAATTTATCTAGCCGCACTTTGCTACAAGCGCTTCGTCTAATACCTCATAAAAATCAATAAATGTTTAGAACTTTTTATTTGTTATATTTTTAAACAGGAAGTTGCATAAAGATGCCGACACTTAAATAACGGAAATCCCATATCATATCCTAAAATTATATTTCAACGGTCCTTGTGTGCGCTTGAGTTCATTCGCGTAATACATCAAAAAGATCTATGGGGCCGCTACTATTATTTACTCGAAAAAATTATAAAAATTATCACTAAACGAGGTAAACTGTAGAATATTAACATTCTCATATCATAAGTGATTTTTATTTTACTTTAACTAACTACCAAACGGCATAAGCTCATTATAATACAAATAAACTTAGATCTTATTACCAGGCACCAAATTGGAATTTTAAATACGCAGTTTATTTTCTAAATCATTAAGCAGCATTCACATTCGCGGACCGTTTAATTCCGCCCCATTTACCGCATCGAATCGCAAGTTTGCACAACAATCGTTCACAATCGGTCTTTACTCGAGCCGATAGTTTTTTTTTTTAATATTTTTAATGGGCCTCTTTATTGTATTGTTCATTTGATATAATGTTCGTGTACACTATGGTTTATGTTTTGTTTACTGGCGTGGAAATTTGATTAGCATTGTGCACACGGCCTTAATAGCTATTGCTATCATCATACATCAAATCAAGATCGATTTTTGATACAAATTTATTGACTAAACTCTAATTACTAAAGTTACAAATTTTCTAAAATTGTTTTTATTGACTGTATTTCATTTTCAATTCATTTAGTAAAATAATTTTTAACATGGAATGTAACCATATACTTTTAAGCCTTTCATAAAAGGAAAAAAACATTTCTTTGTCTGCATCTGTACATATTTTTTTAAATGTTATGGAAGTAGGAAAAAAGCAGATGACTCTCCTGATGGAATAAGAAAACGATTGACTATTTGACATCAAATATGTTAATAGTGAGTTGTTATCCATATGATAGACTTGGAAATCCTATGAACAAGTTTACCGACTATCTTATTCATCAAATCGAAATATGGCAGTAACAGTCATTGACGCTATTGTGACAAGAACAGTTAAGGAGGTGGTACCAAACCCAGACGAGATATTGCGGAATTTAAGAGTACAAGATTTGGTAACACACATAATTGCATTCGAATAGTGCTTATGATTTTTCTTGGCGGTGGAATTGGTGAATCTCTAGTATTAAGACATAAGATTCGCCTGTGTGTGGAGATAATTTTACTATCGTTGCTTGCTTTTATATAAATTTTCTTTGACTTGAAAAGATACATTTCCATTAGTAAGCAACACAATGCCTGTTGTACCCCATGGTAGTATGCTGGTATTACAGCAAACAACTGCGAATTGCGAATAACTACACATAATTACTCACAAAAATTAGAAAAATCAATTTAGTCACATAAAAAGAGTCCAGACATTCGTATATTGTAGTCGTTTAAAAAATCCGCCTGTTTTTGACATCGAATAAAGATTTGTTTTTCCCTACTTAAAGGATTTTAAATTATCTGCCTGGCCAGTAGTAGTTGGTTTATTCTTCATAACTGAACCGCATATCCATGGTTTCTGTAATTAAATTTGGTTAAGTTGGCAAAATAGGTCAATGGAAATCACAAACTATTTCGTCAATCGGCAACCAAATTCAATACCAAATTGAGCAACGAGATTGTAGATAGAAGATTACAAGCCTGTGAAAAAAACACACTTTTCCGAGATAAATAATATATTATCTCCTATTCCAGGTCATCAGCTACTTGTGTAGCAAATTTCATCCAAATCGGTTTAGCCGTTTTGTCGTGATTGAATAAACAAATATCCAACCTTATAAACTTTCATATTTATAATAGCATGATGAGCAAGATGCTAAATGGGAATTTACTCGAGCGTCGTGGGAACCTTTTGGAGTTTGTAGATTAGATGATAGGAAATATAAGAGTATTTATGATTGTATTATGATTTTTTTCATTTCAATTGTGGGCTAAAAATCTATAGATAAAGAAAATATTTAAAAAACACTGACATGGAAACACTAAAGTGCATCAAATTTAGGTATGGTAGGTTAATTGCGAGCTAACATTTAGAAAATCTATTTGAGTGTAGTTAAAGGGAGTGGGAGGGTAACAAATTTCCAAAGAAAATGTTGTCTCAACATTCTCGAGCGCGTCTGATTTTTTTTTTATTTTGAAGGAAATGATGTGAGAATAACAAAAATAAATAATCTGACAATTTCCATAAGATAACTTCGTTATCGGATTTTTTATTTTTTACCGCCCTAGACGCCCAGCTTTATATAAAAGTGGAAAGCCTCAACAGTATGCAAGGTATCCCCCCATGTTAATCTGATGCATTCGAGTAAATCCCAAACACACGAATCCTTTTCTCCTTCTTCCTTCTCCTTTCACGATCCTCTTGCGCTTGGGATTATAACAATATGTACAAGATTACTGCTATACATTTCGGAATAAACCTCCACTTTCTTTCAAAAGATTAAAAATTAACTTTTTGTAAATTGTTAGTTTATCATATTTTACTATGGTTATTTGTTATTCCATATGAAGTATTCAAACAAAAATCCTTCATTAAACACTGGACCAGGCGGCAATTAAGTTAATAGATAGGTGTATTGGTAATATGGCCGGTGGAGTCAAGATACGATGCGACTCAGCAGGGTGCACACTGCCACCACAACCGCATAAATTCTACATTTGTCACGGCATTAACACTCGAAAAGAGGTTTTATCATGTCGCCCTCGCATCCGGTAATCGGAGTTTGAATTTTGTCTTGTATATGCCTTTTGTTGTTTGCCGATCGAAGAAAATAAAACATTTTATGTATGCGTTTGAGTTCGTATATCATAAATTACTCAATATTTTCCATTACAGAAGAGAAAGGAATTGATTCCATTGATGTCTAAAAGGTATCTTCATGGCCGTATCCTCGAAGGAGTAGGCAGAGGTGCAATAGTGCACCCACGACTTGCCGAAGATACTTAGTCCCACAATGTGATAGGTGGCAAGCTTATCGCCAACCGAACGCTCTTTCTAATCACGGGCAACGTTGTTTTTGATAAAAAACACAGTTTTGAATTGTCCAACCCGGAATTGAACCCGGGATCTCATGTGGTCAATACCAACATCGAACCACTAGACCACAGAGGTGACAGATGTTTAAAATCTAATATTAAAAATGAGCAAAAATGTCAAGTTTGATTAGCGTCAGGGTTGTGTATTGTCAGTTCACCGGCTTATCCTGTATCTAAGGTCATTAAGTTGAGATCGAGAAATACGGGAATGCACATAGTTGATCTAGATATAATCTACTTGATTTATGCAGACAATAATGTTTTTTAAATAACAATTTAAAAAAAAACAGCTTGACGGCTTCATCTGAGACACAGGTGTGATAATACACCATCATAGAATTTAGTTTTTTTTATGTCATAAGATAGCAAACAAGCAGATGGGTCTTCTGGTGGAAAGAGTCAACAATCGCCTATAGACACCAAAAGTGTTGCTATCTTGTGGTGAGGTCTAGTGCTACATGCATAAGTTTACCGGCTACCTTACCCTCCAAACTGGAACACGACAGCGACAAGCAGGAATAGATAAGGCGGTGGTACCAGACCCGGAGGAGTCAACGCAGAACTCGACCACTTAGTAGCCACGATGTTAGTGACTCGTGAATCCAATTGGTCGCCTTTTACGACCTGCCTGGCAGAACGGCAGTTGACCTATTCTTCAAAGGAGCCCGGGACCAACACGGGGGGTTGAAACTAGTATATAACTTGTACTTATATTTTAAAATAGATCTATAAGAGTATTATAAATTAATTTCTACTAATAATAATGGATAACACCAAGTGCCGGCAATTGAAAGTGTAAAATCCAGCATAGAACTTTAAACTGTTATGAAAATATCGATTTTCAAAGGAAATCTAGAAAAATCCTCAAACCTCTGGATCGAATCTGGGCTAATGATCTAAAGTGAATCCGCTAATCACCAGATAACGATTAATTTATTCTTAACTTAAACAGTTTTACTAGATCAATGCATACACATCAAACTAATTAAATTTGCTGAAAAAAAAAATAATTTAAAAATTAAACTTAATGTATTTATTATACGTGGCAAAAAAAAAACTATTCAGCGCATCTACGTAGTGACATCATCGTTTAAAAAGTTTAAAATTCACAAATGAGTAGCCGCTGTTTAATTAATAAAACAGATTATTTTATACTAGCTGTGCCTGCGACGTTGTCTGCGTGGAAAAAATTCTAAAGACAGTCCCAAGGTTTTACCCCCATAGTTTCCGTTCCCATTGGATTTCCGGGATTAAAACTTACCTATGTCCTTTTTGAGTGAGACTATTTTTGTAAAAAAATTCATCCAAATCATTTATTGTATACAAATAAATAACTCAATAGAAAATAATAAATAAATACAATACAAAAGGCAAGCTTCTCCCTAATATGATACCTATTTCTTACAACTAATCCAAGACGGTGAAATACAATGTTAAAAAAGAACAGGAAGACAGTGTACAACATTAATTAAAACAAAAAAACTTACTCTAAAATAATTACTATATATAGTTGCATAAAAGACATTAAAAATAATTAAGTTTAATGTTTGCTAATTCTAACTTGCAGATAATCAGAATAAAGAACAAACATAGTTATTTTGACCACAAGATAAATAATTTCGAATTTTTATTTCATGAAACTTTCAGTTCATATCGATAGTAATGAAGTTTTGTTTCAAAAATCCCAAAATAATAATCTACCGAAAATTGAATCGACAATCTTGAAAGAGCTTTATTATCTATCAAGACAAGAATTTTACTTAATCTTAATTACCAAAACATTATTTGTGTCATGGTTTATGGCACCAGGACATAAGCCGATGCCACAGCAGGACATAAATCTCTTATTAGCACTGAAACAAAATAAACGTGTATGAATGTTGACACCTTTATAAGACAAACTTATATTTTCCATCAAATAAACCTTTTTACAATCAAATAAAAACTATTTTACATTTTTGATGTACTATTTTAATGTTGTTTATTATTCAGTGGCTATATTTCGATTCCGATTCTTTAGTTAAATTTGATTTGCGTACGAATCCTGTTTTCAATCGACTTTCAAAAGGTTCTCAATTCGATTGTATTTTTTATGGTTATCAGTTTGACATGTATGTATGATACATTGTTGGAATGGGAGAATATTTGACTATGATATCTATTAAGGCGTCCAAGCACGTGTACTAAATTTCGTAAGTGTATGTATGTTTGTACGTTTGCACGTTTGGTCGTTACACATTTGTTCGTTTAACCGTTTGTACAATATAACGTTTCTATCAATAAAATTATACTTTTTATAAAAAAAAATCAATATGGCTGTCACTTAGTAAGAAATAATCATAATTTCGAACAGGTGAAAAGAATCAACATCAATTAACATTTATTAATTCGAAAACAAGACAAAATGGTCGACGAGCTCTCTTACGCCTCACAGATGCAGTATATAAGTGACATTTTGACATTTCTCGGCGGTTACGCTCCTAAAGAGATGGAATGTTAATTAAAGTGATGCTATCTCGTAACAAGTCATTGTGTGGCGAGAAATACATAATCGGTCAGCTACTGGCTGGAACTGCGCTGGTATACGACGCGGAAATGTCAATGTCAAGTTTATAACGGATTTATTATTACTTACTAGTGATTACTCGCAGCTTCGTCCGCGTGATCTAAAATTGTTATTTCCTTTTGACCACTTGGGTAAGAAGTAGCCTATATTTTGTCCTACAACTCCTTTATCCACCGAAATTGGTGCAGCTGTTCCAGAGATTACCACGTAGGTACGAACAGAAAGACAGACAGAAATTTTGAAAATGGTTGTATAGGTATTGTAATAGTAAAAATAATACACTTTCCCCATGTTGGTCCCGGGCTCCTTTGAAGAATAGGCCATTTGCCGTACTGCCAGGCAGGTCGCAAAAGGCGACCGATTTACTATGCGAGTCACTACCATCGTGGCTACTGGTAGAGTTCTGCATTGTCTCGTCCGGGTCTGGTACCTGTACCTGTTCCTGCCGTAATAGCGCCAGTGCTAGACTTTGCCTTGTTCCGGATTGGAAGGTAAGGTAGCTGGTAAACTTATGCATGTGGTATTCGACCTCGCCACAAGATAGCAACGCACCATTAACATCTTTGGTATCTATAGGCGATGGTTGTCTCTTTCTATCAGGAGAGCCATCTGCTTATTTGCTATCTTATGATATAAAAAAACTGCACTTGAAAAAAACTAGTTATTTTGAAATGACAGACAGACACTTCAATTTTATTTATATGTAACTATAGATATAGATAGTATAGATTACATAATATCACATACCTCTTTCATCATCCACGACAATTTCATAGTCTTTTGACACCACCATCGAAAACCCGATTAATTTAACAGTTTTGGTTTCTCTTGGCACTTACTCGATTTTTTTTGTATTATAAGACAGACAACAAGCAGATAGCTCTTCTGATGGAAATAGATAATCAACGTCTATAGACAACAAAGACGCTAATAACACAGGTCAACATGAATTTTGAGTCTGAGTTCTGTACCTCTGATTCTGATTACTTATGCCTAACTAAAGAATGAAAAAATATTTTTATCTAATAAAGTTTGCTTTTTTAGCTACCAGCACGAAAATTCAAATTTTATCGAAAAGCTCTATTTTTAAATTTCAATTATATTTAAAAGGAAAACAAGTTATCAATTATACATTTTTATTAATTTAATTATAAAATACGGCATAACTAAACACAAAAATACAAAAAAGAACACAAAAAAGCTTTAGAAAATGAACAGTAGTCCCCCTCACTCTTCTCTTAGGTTCACCATAAATGCAATGGCTCTTTAGAAAATCTAGTTTAGTTTACATTTAGTTTTCATTTTATAAAGTACAAAAGCAAAGTTTATTGATTGTTAATAGCGTTTCTGTTTACTATTCGATGTATATAATCAGAAAATGGTCACTAAATAACAGACTCAGAAAAAAAAAATTTTTTGTTGACCTGTGTAATGCATTGCTATAGTTGGGGCGAGGTATTAATGTCACTTGCAAGTTTACTGACTGCCTTACCCTCCAAACGCGAATTCGTCAATTCGGAACATTCTTTTACGGCATGAATAAGTAAGGCATCGGTACCAACTACCCAGACGATACTTTGCGGAACTCTACCGCCTAGTAGTCGCGATGGAAGTGACAGGTAAAGCCTTGTTAACCGTTCGTCTTTTACGAACTGCCTGAAAGAATGCCAGTTGGTCTATTCTTCAAAGGGGACCCAGACCAACTGGTGGAAAAGTAATACTTGGAACATGTGAATGATATTATTATGGTAAAAGTTTACGTTGTCCGTTCATACATGATCATGAATTTTCCTATCTTGTACCTTTATACATTTTTTAGGGTTTGCATTTTCTTTGCTAATTTCAGTTTTTTTAATAAGTTTTTATTTATGTGTTTCTTTATATTATATATATATATATATATATATATATATATATATATATATATATATATATATATATATATATATATATATATATATATATATATATATATATATATATATCATAAGATAGCAAGCAAGCAGATAGGACTCCTGATAGAGTCAACCATCGCCTGCAGACACCAAAGATGAAATTGTGTGTTGCTATCTTGTGGCGAGTTCTAATGCCACATGCAGAAGGTTACCGGCTACATTACTCTACAAACCGGAACACGACAGTGACAAGCACTGACGCTATTGCGGCAGGATAGGTAAGGTGGTGGTACCAGACTTGGATGAGACAATGCACAACTTTACCACCTAATAAATGTTTTCTTCTATTCAACAATTATGTCTTTTCTCTTATTTTTAAAACGTTGTTCTAGGTGGTCGAGTTGTGCATTGTCTCGCCCGGGTCTGGTACCGCTTTACCTATTCTTAAAAAATAGGGCAATAGATGAAATACTGATACGTTTCTTAGGCCCGCTAGGAAGATAACCATTTACAAAAGTGTAGGACTAATTTTACATTAATAACTTGCGAATAGTTGAAATAGTAACGCCTATACCTTCTGCTTAAATATTTCATTGTTTTTCAGATTTTTTTTTTATATCATAAGACAGCAAACAAGCAGATGGGTCTTTTGATGGAAAGAGACAACCATCGCCTATAGACACCAAAGGTGTTAATGGCGCATTGCTATCTTGTGGCAAGGTCTAATGCCACGTGCATAAGTTTACCAGCTACCCTACCCTCCAAACCGGAACACGACAGTGACAAGCACTGACGCTATTGCGGCAGGAATAGATAAGGCGGTGGTACCAGACCCGGGCGAGACAATGCAGAACTCTACCACCTAGTACCACGGTGTTAGTGACTTGCATAGCCAATCGGTCGCATTTTACAACATGCGTGGCAGAACGGCAGTTGGTCTATTCTTCAAAGGAGCCCGGAACCAACACGGGGAAAAGTGCTTCACTGCGACGTCTATTCCGGTTTTATGCTTCTTGTATTACATTCAATTTCATGAACACATTTTTGCGCTATCGACATATAAATATCCAAACATACACACATTGACATAGATATTACTTAATAGTAGTATTAATTGAATTGGTGACCGGTTTTATACTTATTTTCGATTTACAGTACAAGTAGCTTGATTTAAAGCAATGATTATGAGGGAGTTTTACCAAAAGCCGACACTGAATATAAATTAGAGTTAAGGCGTGTTTAGATTTACCTTAAGTTGTTGTAACTTAGAATACACAGAAACATTTGTATCGCTAATATTATTAAACGAAATTGTATCAGCAATCAATAATAGTAAACCAATAAATGCTTTGACACAGAAATCAGTGAATACATTTACAACGGTGTGGAATAACAAATTCACATTTCACAAGTTTATAGCCGCTACTGTGGTACTACAATAAAACGTTCAGGCTATTGCCAGACAGACGGACGTTTGATATATAGAGGCCAATTAAGTCGGTGTCGTAAGTTTGCAGCGGCCCCTAATGATGAGCTACCGGCAGTTTTCTACAGATATAGTAATTAACTAGAATTGCCACTATAAATTCTCATTGCTTGGTGAATGGTATGGATTAAATCTCTCAGATTTCATGGTTGTATAATATACTTGACTTAGGTAACTGTCATTTTATATTTGCTGTGCCACAAATGCTTAATAGTTAAATATGTTGCAGTCGGGGTAACTTTATAATAAATAAGGAAACGTTGCTAATGGATTTACAGTGTGCTTTCCTAACACGTTGATTTTTTTATTAAATCATTATCTTATTTTATTAATGGTAAAGTAAACGGCACGACAACAGACTTATAACTGACTAACAGAAAAGGATTTTGACGACTGTGAACCCCTTCCGATTTGGGAAGTTGGTTGAACATGAAGTAACAATCAACTATCGCACCTATTAACAACGAGCGAATCATAGTAAATAGAGGTATGGTGTATTGTTCGAACAAATATTATAATACATTAAAAATCATTGAAATGTAATTTTGTTTTGTAAAATTGGACAAAGAGGATTTGAAATATTTCAATAAAATTATTTGACTGACATTGTTTTGGTATTGTGTATGCTTTTAGATGCCTCATAAGAGCTCAATCTCGAGCCGATACATCGCAGAAATAATCATCTATTAGTAACGTTTTTAAAAAACTCGTTTACGTTCCCACTATATCATTTTCCCCGTGTAGGTTCCAGGCTCCTTTAAAGAATAGGTCAACTGCCGTTCTACCAGGCAGGTTGTAAGAGGCGACCTATTGGCTATTCGAGTCACTATCATCGTGGCTACTAGGTGGTAGAGTTCTTCATTGTTTCACCCGGATCTGGTACCACCGCCTTACCTATTCCTGCCGCAATAGTGTCAGTGCTTGTCACTGTCGTCTTCCGGTTTGGAGGGTGAGGTAGCCAATAAACTTATGCATGTGGTATTAGACCTCGCCACAAGATAGCAACGTACTATTAACATCTTTTTTGTCTATAAACGATGGGTGACTCTTTCCATCAGGAGACTCATCTGCTTGTTTGCTATCTTATGATATAAGAAAAAAAAATCATAATTGACGCCAACATGGATACTACACATAATTTATTTATTTATGTTTAAAATCACCTTATATTTTTGCTACAATATGGTTTCAATTCTATTCATAATATTTTTAAAAGTCTATGGATTTCTTAGACACGTTTACAACACCATAAACGGTTTTTAATTAAGGATCCAAATCACACGATCAACGCATCGCCTATGGAAATTTATGATCTCTCCGTGTTCCAATTAGCACGACTCGTTAGAACTGCTAGAGAAAACCGCTTTCAATGACAGCTTAATATGTTTCAATGATTGTTTACACGTTTAACACCGGATTCTTAAGTAAGATATGATAAAAATTAAGTTTTATTTCACTTTGCCGCTTTCTTTTCCATATGATTATATGATTATAACTACAATACTAAGCTACCAAAATATATTTTTAGCAATTTTGTTTGCCAACTTTTTTTGTAAATCGATTGGTGATGTAACGGTAATGCTTATAATCCATGATAGCAACATAAAAGGGATTTTTATATTTTTATATCATAAGATAACAAATAACCAAAAAAGCTCGCCTTTTGTAGTATTTTTATGATTCAATTTTTATATGTATTACGAATGTGTGTACAGTATTAAATAAATGATACTTGTCGGATGTAAAAAAACCGCCTGTAGATACTGAATGTTTTTTTTTTATCCAGGCTGACTGTTAAGAGATTGTACATACTAAAGGAGATTATTTAGTGCTAGAGATAGGATACCGAATAGGTAAAAAAATAAGTTTGACCTAATTGTGCAATAAAAATATTAAGCACGAACACTCGTGCATAGATATCGTAGTTCATTGTGTACAAACAGCAATTTACCACGGTGGCACGCCTTTCGTTGCATGTTGTCCATATTTTTTTAATATTATTACACTATATCTATTCGTTGAGGATCACTATGAAAAAAAGTAATATTTTCTTTTTATTATATTTTTATTGGTTACATATGACTATGAGTAATAACTATCGTCACCTTTAATGTCTACGTCTTTTACCAGTCAATTTGTATAGTAGGGAGCATATTATGAATAGACGGTCTTGCAGTTAAAGAAGTTCAGAAAATCGACTTTATAACGATAAGTAATCAAGTCCATTAGAAAAATGCAGTCGTTAATAATTCGTGGCACTCTTTACAGAAAACAATTACAAGAAATGAGCTAGTACTGACAATCTCCATCCTAGGGATGATAAAAATACTTTATTCAAAGTAAATGTATCTTCACGCCCGTAACCCTAAAGAGAGTGCGCCTACGATTAGCCGCAGATACCTACTCTAAAAATGTGATATGTGGCAAGCCTATCACCAACCGAGCTGTTATCCGACTCGGAGAACATTGTTTTTATCAGTAAATTGAAAAAAAAAACAATTTTTCTGAATTGTCCGACCCGGGAATTGAACCCTAGCTTACGTGTACTACTAGCTTACGTGTACTTTTTAAATAACCTCAAAATTAAACATTACTTGTTATGGTAAGGCTGATTTTAGTGTCACGCTGACCGCAAGCTGACGGTCGGCGCTGATGGGTCGATATGTATGTAGGTAGCGTTTTTGAGTTGAGCTGACTGCTCAGCGCTGACGACCGTAGGCTACATACATCAGCGCCGACCGTCAGTGACAGTAAAATCAGCCTTAGATCCCGATTTTCACTTTTCCCCTGTGTTGGTAATTGCTCCCTTTGAAGAACTATCTGTTTTTCTGTCAAACAGTTTATAAGAAGCAAACGATTGATTACATACGTCACTACCATCGTGACTACTAGGTGGTAGAATTCTGCAACATCTCGCCTGTATTTCAATATCATCGCTTTACCTAATTCTGCCGCAATAGCGTCAATGGTAGTTACTATCGTGTCCCGGTTCGGAGGGTAAGATAGTCGGGAAACTTTTGCATCTGGCGTTACTATCCCGCTACATTTAAGTCTTTGGTGTCTATAGGTGATGGTTGTCTCTTTCCATCAAGAGAGCCGTCTGTTTGTTTGATATCTCATGTAATAAAAAAGGAAGTTTTCTCAAAAACAGCGCGACACGAACACTGAATTATATTACTATCGTACATGGTAGTAGTAGGTGGTATAAGTTATACGTCAGTGGACACGACGTGAAAACCCCGTTTTCACTTTGATTAGTGCGAGTGTAAGTGTTTAATGTAGGTGCTTAGTATAAAGCCAAAAATACGTGAAGATAGCCGTGGATCAGCGCGAGTGATTCGTAATCAGCGTAGTAAAAGTGAATAGATACTGATTACTTATCACTCGCACTGATCAACAGCTGTCTTCACGTATTTTTGTCTTAATACTAAGCACCTGCATTAAACACTCGCACCCGAACTAATCAAAGTGAAAACGGGGCTTAAAGCGTAGTAAGTAGTGGTCACTGAGGTGTAGTGATATGTCAATGGTAGTGATGTGTAGTATTTTCATCCAACATCTTAACTAAAAACAAATATTTAAAACACTCTTATATATTATAACAATTTCTAATTTAATTTATATTCATAAATATTGTATATATAATAGTCATCCAAAACTGTCGAGATTTAAAAGCACAACTTTAACTGGTCACATTTAATTTGTGATATATACCTCATTTGAATATTTCCTCGCCGTTTATTTAAATATATATGGTTTTAAATTAATTTGTTTTAGCACGAATTCTCATTTTAACGTTTGAATGCGTGATAGAGAACCCATAATGATCAATAAAGTGTGAGATCGCCGAAATTTATGACAAAACATTACCAAATCCGTGTCGGACGTTCCTCGCATACCATTATGACACTTCTACGTTGTAAAATGATGAAAATGATATTGTTTTTATTTTAAAGTCACCATAAATTACTTTATTCAATACTAGCTGTACCTGTGACTTCGTCTGCGTGGAAAAATAATTTCTAAAATAAAGGACCCCGAGTTTTACCTGCATATTTGCAGTTTTCGTAAGATTTTCAGAATAAAAACTATTCTATGTTCTTTTTTGGGTCTCAAACTATCTATGTACCAAATTTCATCCAAATCGATTCTATTATTTAGGCGTGTTGAAGAGTAACAGACAAACAGGCAGAGTTACTTTTGCATTTATAATTTAGTGTGAATCAGTGTTGACTGCGAATTTGTCCTCGTGACTCGATAAAAAATATTTCTTCTCTGTTGTTTTCATAAATAAAAGAATTTTCAAAATCAGTAAGTATTTTTAGAAAGTGATTGTTTATGTTGTAATGGACATTCACTACAATCAATTAAATCTTATCTGTTTATAATATCAATATCAAAAATCTAACTTTAGGACCACTTGCCAGCCAATCTAAAGATTTCCTGGAAATTTCAATGGTCAAGCCGTTTCAGAGTCTATAGGTAACATACATACTTATATTTTTTTAATATCAAACAAGCAGATGGGTCTCCTGATGGAAAGAGTCAACCATCGCCTATAGACACCAAAGATGTTAATGGAGCGTTTCTATCTTGTGGCGAGGTCTAATGCCACATGCATTAGTTTACCGGCTACCTTATTCTCCAAACCGACACACGACAGCAACCAGCACTGACGCTATTGCGGTAGGAATAGGTAAGGCGGTAGTACCAGACCCGGGCGAGACATTGCAGATCTCTACTACCTAGTAACCACGATGGTAGTGACTCGCATAGCCAATCGATTGACTTTTACGAGCTCGCAGAACGACAGTTATCTATCCTTCAAAGGAGCCCGGGACCAACACGGGGAAAAATATACACACACATCGACTTATCTATACATATAATAAAATCAAAGGACAGTCATGTACGTCCGGGGTAAACTCAAAAAGTACTGCATGAATTTACTTCAAATTTTGTATGAATATTACTAACAGGTCGAGTCAACATATAGGCTACATATTATCACGCTATCACCTACGGGGGAGGAGCTGTGCGGAGTAAACGAAGTCCGCGCGGACAAAGTATTTATTATACTAACTGTATAATAAATACAATATAAATGATTTCTGCTTCGTAACGTTTTGAAAGCATATAACTTTTCGTAATAAAGGTGAACATGTTGGTACCACTGTGACTTCTAGGTGCTAGAATTTCAGGTTACGGTTTACGGTTAGGTATTAACTCTTAATAGTTGTAAAACTTACGTAGTTACATTTCGGATACGCAGATAGAAGCGTGCTGCTGACATCAACGTCCTTGGTTCCTTTTTTGAGTTTCTTCCGCCGGATCTTCTCAATGTGTAGCCGCGTTCCGATCCGGTAGTAGTTTTAAAAAAATTTGACGTGTCAAAATAACTTGTAAAAAGTTTTATTGAATAAAGTTCTTCTGATTTCTGTTTGGTGACTAAATACAGCAGGATTATTATTAGTAAGAGATTTGCAACCATCGCTTCTCTTATTGTCTCTTTCCAATATCTGCAATATCATCATAGTTTCTTCATCTTTAAGCATCGCTAACAAGCTATGCTTAAAGATAAAGGAACTATGATCTTTCCAATATACTAGTTTATTGAATTGCACGAACTATCGATATTTACGTATCACGTTGTTTGTCGCGATTAACTCCGAAACTACTAAACTAATTTCAATGAAATTTTGTCAATATCTTCTGTTGGCCCAATTTAAAACATAGAATAGTTTTTATTTCAATTAAACCGTAGGTATCCTTCACTTCCTAACGCCCTCTCAAGTACCTTACCAAAATATTCAATACAAGTAATTTTTACGACAAACGTTTGCCGAGTCAGCAGGTAACTATATAAATTCTTACGCTTCAAATTGATTTCAGTCACAAGGTAACCACCATTTCTGACTGGCAAATCTTCCTTTTTCTATCTCAATGCGACGTCATAATTCTTTACATAAACATGAACAAAAGCTCACTAAATTTCCAAGGACGAGTTGCGGTTTTTTTGCGGGATAAGGTTAGACATGACTGATTTTAATGTTATGGGCCTTTGAATAATTTCGCGTTAGTTATGGTCTTTATATGGTTGTCATCTTTACATTTTATGGTGATTTTCCTGGAATCTATCCTCGAGTGTGGGTATCAGACAATGTTGTTTTGTTAATTTTCTGTTTGGTATCACGTCATTTACTATTTAAGTTTAAGTTTTTCTTAGATAAACAGAATAAATGAGATGATAATAGACGCTTAGGTTTGCCAAAGTTCATCAGTTTAACGGTTGGCTTTCGCTCCCTTTTCTCTTCTCACTTTTCCAAGAGCTACGTTATTTTTTCTAATTGAAATTACAGGCATACGAGCGATTTGGCCACCTGATGGAAAGCAGTCACCACTGTTCAAGGACATTTAAACCATAAAGAGTTAGCCAATGTAATGCCAGCTTATAAGGAATTTATTAATTCTCTCAAAAATCACAATACAAAAGCTGAATATAAAGAAGGTACGGGTAAATCGACTAGTGGTAGATGACCAATGTCTCTTTTTATCAGTATAGCCATCTCCTTGATAAAAAATAATAAATATAATTAATATTATCATCTATGTATGTCTGTCTACACTAATATTATAAAGAGAAATCATTTGTATTTTATATGTTTGTAATAAACTCAAAAACTACTGGATCTATCTTACATTTTTTACCATAAAAAACTATACTATCCAAAAGTAGCATAGGCTACTTTTTATCTGATTGAAAAAAATGAAGTTATTACTTTTAGCCACGTGAATGAAGTCGCTAATAACATCTATATAGTATAATAAGTATCAAATAAGAACGGAACGGTTCAAATGTATAACAAACTGACAACAAATGGATCCAACAATCCAACGCAGAATGGAGTGCCTTGTCGACAGCCCCACTCTTACTAGTAGTCTTGAACCCCTTAGCCGCCGGAGAGATGTGGGTTCTCTATGTGTTTTCTACCACTTATATAATGGGGAGTGTTCTGATGAGCTTTTTAATCTAATACCGGCTACCACGTTCCGCCAACGCACTACACGCCGTAGTGAAGGGTTCTACTCACACCATCTTGACGATTGGTCATCTACGACTGTTCGATTTGCATGTACCTTCTTTATACGAACAGTCAAGCTTTGGAACAGTTTACCTCATACGGTTTTTCCGAGTAGCTACGATCTTGGGATTTTTAAGAGGAGGACCAACAATTTCCTTAAAAGCCGGAATCGCATTGGCAACTAAAACTTTATGTTGTAAATGTCCATGGGCAGTGGTGACCGCTTTCCATCAGGTGGCCCACTCGCTCGTATGCCTGAAAATTCAATTTAAAAAAATGTAGATGAAACTAGAATCGACATCAAAAGTATAAACTTTATTTGTTGGAATTAATTATAATTACCCGAGGACCTTTATCATTAAACCTTACCTTTTGTTACGCAGTAGGGGATAATCTAAAACAGAGAACAAATAATATAAATCAGACGAGGCAGCAGCAGTTTATCACAAAAATGACGAGCTATGGCTATTTGTCATTCCGTTACGGCTAAAACAATACCGTAAGTATAATTTGAATTATTCTTAGAGACTCGTATAAAAATAATAGGACTGCTGATAGAATATCGATACCTATATCAAAATATCGATATTACTTTTTTTTAAAATTGTTTTTCATAAACTTATTTTTTGAACAATATATCAATACTACGATATTAAATACTAGATATGAATGGTCGGTATATTTTTTTAATAAGTTTTAATTTTGTGTGTTTAATCGATTCCATAAAAGCAAAATATTGGGTAAACCTGTCACTAAAGTAAAGTTAAAGGTACATGTGGTATTCCAACTCCGCCATACGGATTCACCATTAACATCTTTGATGACTAAAGGCAACAATTGTCTCATTTAGGAGAGCCATCTACTTGTTTGCTATTCTATGATATAAAAAAATATTACTTACTGTAATTTCCTTATATTCATCTTTAAACGTGCAGAAAAAAGTTTGTTCCTTTTTTAAGACAATTACACGAATGGACGCTAACAACTCGACCAACGAGACAGTAGTCTCGTGGCCTAGACACCAGAGAAGCACGTACGTAGTTGGTGCGTTGTTTCCATGTGGCAGGGATGGACTGCTAATTGCATAAATTAACCGGCTACCTTACCCTCCATACCCGAAAACAACAGCGACAAGCAACGACGATATTGCAGCTGGAATAACGTCGTCGTCGTGTTGCCTTGGCTGGTATGGCTAATTTATCCTAAGACTTAGACTATCTCGTTGGTTGAGTGGTAAACGAACCTGACTTTTTTTATATCACAAGATAGCAAACAAACATACGGGTCTCCTGATGGAAATAGTCAACCATCGCCTATACCAAAGGTGTTAATGGTGCATTGCTATCTTGTGGCGAGGTCTAATGCCACATGCATAAGTTTACCGAAACCCTCCAAACCCGAACACGACAGTGACAAGCACTGACGCTATTGTGGCAGGAATAGGTAAGGCGGTGGTACCAGACCAAGGCGAGACAATGCAGAACTCTATCACCTAGTAGCCACGATGGTAGTGACTCGTATGGCCAATCGGTCACCTTTTACCACCTGCCTGGCAGAACGGCAGTTGGCCTATTCTTCAAAGAAGCCCGGGATTAACACGTGGACTTCGCATCAATGGGGCTAGGGTTTGGTTCCTGACAGTGATAAACATTTTATATGATGAACATAGATGTTTGTATTTCCGGGTTTAGGTGTTTATTAAGTCTATTTGAGAATGTATATATGTATCTCTATATATTAGTATCGTTGACTGACACCCATATCAGAAGCAAATAATTTGCTTACTTTGGGGTTAGATCAATTCGTGTAATTTGTCCAGCGATATTTATTTATTATTTATTAACGGTGGAATATAAAATTTGGCAGAGTTAATGTTAACATTTCAGAGTGCTGCAGAAAAGTAACATTTTGAAGTAAAAAGCATTAGAAATATATTAATATATTAGAAATATATTAAATTAATAAAAATAATCATTACACACACTTTATTCATGTGACATACCCGTGACATACATGATATTGTACACACATGTATAATACTATTTTTAAGTAATCCTACGTGTCGAAATATTTCTTTGCTGTTTTTAAAGTTTTCCCAAGCACGGGGTGAGTGCTAAAACACAAATATAATTGGTTTTATTAGTTATAGATGATAAACTAATAAACTCAAGCATAACTGTTACAGGTGTAAAGTAAGTACAGAATAAATAAATAAATAAATAAATATTCACGGGACAAATTACACTTATTGATCTAACCCCAACGTAAGCAAATTATTTGCTTGTGTTATGGATATTAGTCAACGATACTAATACATAGAAATACAAATATAAATACTTTTACATACATAATAAACACCCAAACCCGGAAATACACACATTTATTCTCATCACACAAATGCTTGTCCCCGTCGGGGATCGAACCCGAGCCCCGTTGATTGCGTAGTCAGGGTCGCTAACCATTCGAGCAACGGGGCGGGGCGTACAGAAGTAAATAAAAATTATATCAAATTTCCTTGTTGGTCCGGGCCCCACTGAAAAATAGACTATCTACCATTCTATAGATATTTCGTAAAAAGCACATGGTTATTTATACGTGTCACGCCTATCGTGACTGCGACGTGGTAGAGTTGCGCAAAGACTCGACCGGGTATATGGTACCACGGCCTTACCTATTCCTGCCCCAATAGCGAGATGCATGTTATTTCTATGTTCGTATTCCTAACCAGCTGTTGCCAGCGACTTCGTCCGCGCGGACGTAGGTAGGTGATAGCGTGATAATATGTAGCCTATATGTTGACCCGACCTATTAGTAATATTCATGCAAAATTTGAAGTAAATCCATGCAGTACTTTTTGAGTTTATACCGGACATACATACAGACAAACAGACAAACATATAAACAGACAAACAGACAAAAATTCTAAAAACTATATTTTTGGCTTCGATATCGATTGTAGGTCACGCCCCAAGTATTCTTTAAAAAAAATATTCAATGTACAGTATTGAATTTCCTACGATTTTATTAAATGTATAGATAATCCTACTTTGAAAAAAAAAAGTTAAAATAATTACCACTGAAGAATTAAAAATTGCTTAAGCAAGTAACTACATATTTTTATGAGTTCAAAAAGGTATATCTATAGATTGGTCTAGCATAGCAGCATATGTATAAATGTGTTTTAGGAATCAGATATTTTCCACCAACCTTTTTCTTCTACCTACAATCAACAGGAGAAACATCTGCTTGTTTGCTATGCTAATATTGTCATAGATCTAAAAATTTCATCCATATCTTTTGTTGTCAAACATCAATAGGCTGGCAGAAGGTTATTAGAGACATAATGTTTTAAAATATGACAAATGTTTGTCACCGTCCATTAAAACATATTTGTGGCGTATTTTAAGTTTTTTCTGAATACCGATCTCTAAATTATGACAAAGCGCTGGCCCGCCGCGAGCTCCTTTGTCAACATCAAACTTTATCAGCTACATCTTAAAAGCCAGATTGAGAACAATAAGTGAATCCTAAACGTTATTTTAACCGCGGACGTTAAGGATTTGTTTTACTATTACGATTCAAAAAGTGACTGTTATCCTATGGTTACTAGTCAGTTGAAGTACGAGTACCGAAGTTTATTGCAGAAAAATACAGACTTACTTAAATATTTTTCTGAAATAAAAAATATGTTTCAGGACATTAAATAAACGAAAAAATAGATAGAATAGGAAAGGAATAGTTTTTAATAGTAAGTGGAAGGTCCACTTGCTAACATTAGGTATTTTAAGTAATGTGCTGACAACTTCTACGTGCTAACTCCGCTGAAGCGTTAATTATGTTTTTTAATTTGAGATTGGTCTAAGTACATATTGTAGTACCTAGCTTTTTAAAAGTGTTTTTCACCTTTGACGCATCGTTTTAGTGTTACTAAAAGACATACATATTTAAATCTATAGTTTTCAAGGAAATATGAAAAAGTTAGCGATGAAAAGATGAGAAATCTATCAATAATAATATATTATGTCGCCGTCGCTAAATATTTTAAAGGTTTTTTTATATACATGTCTGCGTTGTAAGCAGTAATTCATTTTAATGTTTTGTTAAACAGTATAATATTATGCTAAAACTGTATTATAGTACGCAGTAGCCGGTAGTAGACCGGTATTGTAAAAACTATTATAAAATTCGTTAAAACGTGGTAGTGAAACTCCATTTTAAGCAGATCAAAGGTTTGACCGAGTCATCAGCCTTACCTTTGTGTAATTTTTCGTAAATATTTTGCGGCGATTCAAAAGTGTAGATTACGATAGAACCCGGTCGTGAGATTAACAGATAGGTGTATGACAAACGCATTTATTTTGAAAACAATATGAACATACCTTTATGACAATCTCCCGATGTTTGATAGCTGCTTGAATGGAAATGGGTTCGATTTGATATTACCAGCTTGAGAATCTTCCTTTCTACAGATTAAGACTGTTGTTTGTACTGTATCAATAAAAAACATTCAAATTTAAATGAAAGATTCAAAGAATTTGACAGTTAACTTTTAAAATTATTTATATCTTACAATTTGTGTAATGCGTCTTATAAGGTAAATATATAAAAAAAACTGGCGTCTTTTTCGGAACCTTGCACGTAACACCAATTTGAAATCCTAATACAGTACGCTCAAAACTTTAAATAAAGTAGGTTGTATTAGTATATATCATTCTTTAAATACATTTTACCTTCACATAGAGAAAATTGACTTCTTTATGTTAATGGTTACAAGTAAGTACTATAAAGTGAGTATACTTTATGATACTCACTTACACCTATCTAGAAAAACGTATTTCTGATACTTCTCCTGATTGTCTGTGCCTTGCATATTTTGCTCGATATGTGTGGATTTTCTTCATTTTACCTCTGATGGAAATATTCTCTTAGAATACTACTCTTATATAAGTAGTTCCATACATATGTATGTAAGAGTACTATTACAAACAAAATATTGCACTTGACGCAATATAGCCATAATAATTGAAATGCGAAAAACTGCTGCAACGATTTAGAATTTTCTGCATGTCTGAAACCCTGTAAGGGGGTAAGGTAAGGATTCCAACGGCTCTTTCAAACAAAATAAGAATTTTTGTAATTGGTTAACAAATGCAGGAAACGTAGAATTGAAATATGTATTAAAATGCAGTCAAATTGAAAACCTTCTCCTTTTTGATAATTTGGTTTAAAAAGATTCCTCAGAAGAGGAGATACTTCAAGGATGACCTCATTTGACTAGTTTAAAAAACATACTTCATAAGAAGGGGCTACAACTGACGAAACCGATACTAAAGAAAAGTTTAATGAAGTTTAATCAGAAAATGTGAGTCTAACGGTATAATATCATCCGGATTTAGGAAATAAATGAGGAAATTTAATTCAAATAATTCTCTGTTTGTACTTTTGATGGGTCTAGAATTTTATAACTACTACCGTATCGGAAACGCAGCTCCACCACACATAAAATGACAATTTTTAAATATTTGCACACCATATCGAGGTATGTTGGAATATGTTGGTAACACTTTATTAATTTTTAGGGTTCCGTACCCTAAGGGTAAAACGGGGCCCTATTATTAGGACTTCACTATCCGTCCATCTGTCTGGCTGTCTATCTGTCCGTCTGTCACCAGACTGTATCTTATGAACCGTGACAGTGAGACAGTTGAAATTTTTACAGATGATGCATTTCCTTTGCCGCTATAATAACACTCACTAAAAACAGAATTAAATTAATATTTAAGGGGGTTTTAATAAACGTGACTTGTTTGCAATTTTTTCTCGATCTTAATAACGACAACCGGTAGACGCATGAAATGTTCACAGAATATTTAGTTATTCACTTTAAAAACAAACAATTAAAATAAAGTAAATATTTAAGACGGCCGCCATACAACAAACATGATCTTTTTGCTGTGTTTTGTAGATGATGGTACGGAACCTATCGTGCGCTAGTCCGACATGCACTTGGTCGGTTTTTTCACATTTTTTCTAAAATGAAATATATTTGCATAATTTATAGTGACTTGCAATAATTAATTATTAGATATTATTATGAGGATAATTCCGAAGCTTGTTTGTTTCTAAGTGATCCGCAATTTCATAACAACCCTTGAGAACCGAAATCAATCTCCATTATTAACCGTTTAATTGCATACCTCAATAACTTTACATTATACATCGTCATGAATGAACATATTTAGACAAGGTTTTGGTTCACTGGCAATAATTGAACTGTATTATCATCAGTAGTACAGTGACAGGATGTTAAAACGCCAACGCTATAAAAAGCAAGATGCATCTCCGTTTATTGTAACCTTTTAAATGCTGATCAAGCGACAAAGACCTTTAAAAATACTCTCTAATATCCAAATTTACATTTACACTTAATTTTTGTTTGTATATACCATATCATGTTTATAATAGAGGTGAAATTTGACTGAAAATAAAAATGGAAGTGTATTTGACGGGAAATAAGTCAGCTGCAATATAATAACGTTATTTGACTCTTTGGAGCGTGTGGGATGATCACAGGCTATTCTGTGTAAAGAATTAAGCATAAAATTTTCATAGTACTCGAAAAGCCAGGAGAGATCTGATATTTTTTATAATATACGAGTGTTAATGACCTGAGTGCTAAGTGTGAGTTTTTCTTTTCGCATTCGATCGGGAGCGCGTTTGGAGTTTACTAGGAATTTGTATGTAATCTGTACAGTGCCACCTAGTGGTAAACGTGAGAAACCAGTTTATCACTAGGTGGCGCTGTACAAATCACATACAAATTCCTAGTAAACTCGAAACGCGATCGCGATCGAATGCGAAAAGAAAAACTCACACTTAGCACTCAGATCATTGTATTTTTTAAAGCAAAAGGTAGCAAATAGGACAATTTTTTACCCCATATTGGTCTGGGCCGCCTTTGAAGAATAGACCATCTTCCAGGCAGTTTGTAAAAGGCGAACGATTGGTTATACGTGTTTCTACGATGGTGACTACTAGGTGGTAGGGTTCTGTAACGTCTTGCGCAGGTATTCGGTACCACCACCTCATCTATTCCTGACCGCAATAGCGTCAGTGCTTGTCATTGTCACATTTCTGTTAAGAGGGTAAGATAGTCAGCTATCTTATCCTCCTAAGAGAAATGCTTTATTAGCATTTTTGTTGTTTATAGGCGAAACACTATTTTACTGGAAAGAAAGTACTGATTTTGTCACGTGAATGTAGTCGCTAGTATCTAATATACTAAAGAGTCATTTCATAGTTTTTATCCAATATAATAATAATCTACAAGTTTTTATAAATATACAGATTTGATCCATGTATTTGCAGTGCTATATGGCGTATTGGATAGATTTTATGCTAATCCAGATCATCATCTATATATATATATATATATATATATATATATATATATATATATAGATATATATATATATATATATATATATATATATATATATATATATATATATATATATATATATATATATATATATATACATACATATATATATATATATATATACTGTCTTATGTCCTTTCTCGGATCCCAAACTATCCTTGAATCAAATTTCTTTCAAATCAGTTCAGTGGCTTAAGCGTGAAGAAGAGACATACAGACAGAGTTTATTAGTTTGGATAAAATGGGATTGCGAGAAACATTATCTACTATTATGTAAAAAAACAGGCTTACTGTATGATGCAAATATACTTCCATCACATGAATTTTGGGCATGTATAGTTTTCTATTAATTTGTTTGTTAATTCAAATTTAGCCACAAATAACTTAGTTGAATTAAACTCCGTAACATGTTACAACAATTCAATTGTATAATGCATTGAAACAATGATAGAGATAGATAATATCATTAATACATTTATTTTTATTCTTCCGTACATGTACTCGGTTGGACCGCATTCCGAAGGCTCGGCAGACGGGATGTCGCCGATGAACCAAATTGAATCAACGGGAATGGAGGATTTTTACATATGCTTTGACCTTTTGAAATATATTAACTTTTGATTATATCATATTCATATTCTATTATACATATCAAACGGTTTGTATTTCAAAAATCATAGTATTATAAGATTTTATTGTTATTGTTATTACTGGTTGCTTGATTGACTTAGTTCGTGAGGTCATGAATTTAATTCTCGGTTTGGGTAATAAAAATCTCGAGGAAAATATATATCCACCGCCCCGTTGGTCGCGTGGTTAGCGATCCTCACTACGTAATCGACGAGGATCGGGTTCGATCCCCGACGGGGACAAACATTTATGTGATGAGCATATATGTTTGTAATTCCGGGTTCGGATGTTTATTGATTTAATATTATAGTATTAATTTAATATTCTAGTATTAAATATGTATTTCAATGTATTCGTATCGTTGAATAACACCCTAACACAAAAAAAATAATTTGCTTACTTTGGGGTTAGATTAGTTAGTGCAATTTGTCCCGTGAATATTTATTTCTTTATCTTTTTTTATCTATCCACCAGTCTCGAAGCTGCTACTGAGATTTCGATTTTTAACGACAACCCTTAAAAGTGTAAATAATGCTTCGACTTTACCCGAGGACTAAAATTCAAACCTTATGATCTAGGGCCGATTCACTTAACAAAACGTCAATCGAGTCGAAGCTTTTACGGCTCTTACACATTCATCATGTTTAAAATGTGTCTAACAGCCAGTTTCCGAAAAGCAAATTAATTTTAACAAGCAATTAATCTGTGTTTAACAGATCATTTTCTTGTAAAAGTTAAAACAGATTAATTGTATATTAAAATTAATTAGCGTTTCGGTAACCGGCCGTAAGAGTCCTAATTGGGGGGCTGATTGTGTATGTTATTTTGTCTACTTTATCCAGTCAAGGTCAGTTCCCTTTATGTAGAATAAAAGTTCCTAATGGAACTACGGTAAAGTTTTACAACCATCTAGTATCATCTCCATGCCTGATTTTGCAACCTTAATGGTAATTGAGCTCGGAGAGTAGGATAACGGGACGATAGAACTGCATGAGTGACTTGTTATTTCAATTAGGAGGATAATTTTATTTGCAGCTTTCGTGCATACAAGTCTATTGTTTCTTACAACCAGGAAATAATATTACTACTTTCGTAAGTTGTCGTCAAATTTTAGTTTTCGTCTGAAAATGCTTTTGACAGAATATGCCATTGTCGTGGAGCCAAGTGTAGAACATTAAATAATAGAAACAATTAGCTACCAAACATTGCACCCTGAGGGACACCCGCGGAACAAAGCATCAATACCACAATGCTAAACGCTGTCACACAGCAGAAGCATCCCTTTTGTTCACTACAATAGACTAAATTTATTTCCAGGGCAATGTATAGATTAAACCGTATCCCGAAAATTTAGAAAACATAAAAATAGAAAAGAACTTTAAAGCACCCCCTGTGTGTTTGTAGAAGTTATGAAAGGTAAAGGTTTGTGCAACTTTTCTGATTCAGATAATTGTATATCAACTTGTATGTTCTAGGTAAAAAACATAACGTAGTAGGTAATCGATAGTAAATTTACATAAAAAAATTAAAAACTTATAATGACTGACATAATCAAAGGCATATGCTAAATTTTAAGGTCTCGTTTCGTAAAGCAGACTAAAATATTACTGGCAAACAATTTTTATACGTTTTTTGTTAGCGGTAAAGGATCATTACAGTGTATTGTCGGATAATTTCACGCATTTGGTGACACTGCGGGCGTTTCGATTGAGAATTTAGTCGGAATTTGAAATTTTCTTTGAAAGGATAGTGTGAATAAGGACACGCATTGTCTAAACACAATTTTAGTGTTTTAAGTGTTCCTTTTGTTAACATTGTGGCTTTGTGCTTTAACTTGTGGTTCATGTATACCGTGACAAATTAAGGATATTTTCATAAAACAACTGCCATAAATTTTATCCAATAGAATATTTGAAACACAAATGAGTAAATAATTACGTCTTAGTGTTTTTTTACATAAACCATCTCTTATTGTTGTGCGATTTTATTACGTAACCGTTATGTTACACTCATTAGGGAACAGAATTCATTGGAAATGTATTGGTAGTGAAAAAATTAGGTATTAAGCTATAAGTATTCTGGGTGACATAGAGTCAGTGTTGAAATCGTTGAGAAGATAGCAATCGTACTTTCTAGAACCTCATATACTGACACAATTTAATATTTATTTTCTTGAGCTAGCGTACGTATTATTTTTATGATGATTTTTTTATTTTTATACACAATTTATATATGAATCTATTTGGATGGAACCTGACGATAATCTTAAAAATTTTAATCACATATTTGTTCTTGGCAAATTAATTATTAATGACGTATTATTAAATGTTGAAGATGAATAGTGTAAAATATATGTATATAAATAATTATTATTTTCGGCCAGTTGAAATTATACGATACTAGCTGACCCGCGCAGCTTCGCCCGCGAGTAGATTAACATGTCGTCCAGATAGCTTTTCATACAAATTTCATCCCCTATTACAACCCTTTAAGGATTGATTTTTGAAAAAAAAATTAGCCTATGCTTGACCACGCCTCTTCAACTACTTCCATGCTAAATTTCATGAAAATCGGTCTAGCATTTTAGCCGTGAAAGCGTAATAGACAGCCAGACAGGTTTTCGCATTTATAATATTAGTATAGAACTATGGATATGGAAGTATGGACGATAGAACAAGTCTAGTAGCACAAAATATTCTGATATAGCGTGCTCCTAGACTTGTTCTTTCAATATAATAACTTAAAGATATATAAGGAACTAAGAGTTTAAAAAAAGTATCAACTATAGAATTTTAAATTAATGGAAGAGTTTATGGTACAGTAATCAAACTGCTCGTACTAGTTTCTCGGTTATTAGGACATGTTTTTCCCTCAACATCGATAACTTTTGATAATTTATAAATGTAATTGTCATGAATGTATTAAGGGGTCGCCTACACCTGTTCAACCTCGTAACAGTCATAATACCTTACGGATTAAGCGTATGAAGAAAGTTATGTTGCAGCTTTTAAGTTAAGCAATAAATAATCCCAGCTTTATAACATTTTATAACACCAATAGATTATTAGTGTAATTAAATCATAAATATTCATATTCAATCAAAAAAAGAGAATTAAAGTTATTATGGGAATATTTTCCAAGCAATTGATTCAAAATCGTTATCTTAAACTTAGGTACATATCTCTGCTGCCTTTGACCTATTGCAGGAGTCTTATTGTCTCTGATTTAAATAAATAAATATAATCACTTCAGTCAGTTGACAGTAGTCAATATGAAACGCACATCAAAAATATCTGGTTCACCACAGTTCACTCGTTCGATACATGGTGAGACGTTGGTGATCCAAGGCACAAGGTTACCGATAAATTTCAAGTAGGTACTCATCCGAGGCATGGCGGGGCTAACACACTATCTTTAGACTTCGAATTGCTGCTAGAATTTGATTTTCTTAAATAATCCTGACAAAATTCAGTAATACTTTAACTGGGATCAAACCCGACCCCAAATGATAGATAGAACCGAATAGGTTGACCAGTAGGCCACTAGTCATATTTATTATTGTAATGTTTGTTGTTCATACGTAGTAACTCTAAAATTTAATTATTCCAGGCCTCGTTGTTCAATAAGTTAGACAATTTAAATTGATATTTGACATTTATTATTGTTTAAATTTTTTTTCTCAACTTTATTCAGATTTAATTTCAATTTTGTGGTAATAGTCTTTAATTGCTTCTGTGGTCTAGTGGTCCGGTGTCATCATTGACATCTGAGGTCCTGGGTTCAATTCCAAGGTCGGGCAATTAAAAAAAATGTGTTTTTTCAGTATTCTGGCAAAAACAACTGGATAAGTGCCCAGTTGGAGAAGCTTTCAATCTATCACATTGTGTGGGACTAACGGCTGGTTTCCATATCGCAAATTAATTTTAACAAGCAATTCATCTGTATTTAACAGATCATTTGCTTGTAAAAATTATGTTAAACGGAGATTAATTGCTTATTAAAAGTGATTTGCGTTTCGGAAAAGTGCCGTAAGTATCTTCGGCTAATCGTGGGTGCAATTGTTGTACCTCTGCCTACCTCTTCGGGGTTACGGACATGAAGATACTTAATTTAGTATTTTTTTAAAATTTTAATTTCAAACATAGTAAGTATAATTATAAGAATAAGTATTAAGTATTATTGTAAGAATACTTAACAAAGTTTTAATAAATTAATTTTAATTGCGGATTGTGTACTTATATTGGTGACCCACTAAATAAATAAGTGGTTAGCGTACACGACTACGCAATCGATGAGTTACAAATATTTATATCGCATTTAACCCCAAAAAGACACAGCATTGCGCGTTCACCGCAAAAGACACCCCTTGTCGGATCACCTCAATTTGAGAATACTCTCCTGACAGCTTCAACCAGTGTCGGAATCCTGGGAGTCGACATATCGAATGCCGTTCAGTTTCGCGGTCATCTGGAAAGTATGGCGAAACTAGCCTCCAAAAAGCTTGGTGTGCCCAGCAGAGCGAAGCAGTACTTCTTGCCGGCCCATCGTCTCCAACTTTATAAGGCGCAAATTCGGCCTCACATGGAGTACTGCTCTCATCTCTGGGCCGAAGCTCCCCAACTTTTATCGTATCTATCATGGAGAGTGTTCCGACGAGTTGTTTGGATTAATTCCTGCTGCTAAATTCCATCATCGGACATCGCGTCAAAATTTGAAGTTCCACCCTCACCATCTCGATGTCTAGAAGTCCACAACCGTGCGGTTCTCCTGGCACTTTTTGCCTGGTACTACTCTTTTGTGGAATCAATTACCGGCAGGGGCTTTTCCGAACAGATACGACATGGGGACCTTCCATTTTTAAGAGGGCGACAACGCAACTGCAAGGCCTCTGATATTGCAGATGTCCATGGGCGGCGGTGATCACTCAACATCAGGTGCAACTCCTGCTCATTTGGCCCTCTTCAAAAAAACAAATTCGATTCCCGACAGTGTCACATATTTGTATGATAAGCATACACTTTCACATATATAATTTTTTATATAATAAGATAACAAAGACTTACTTGTATTCGGCTCAAAGTGAAACTTCATTTTTTTTTCAGTTTGATATGCATATGAACTGTCCCACACTTTTTATTTACAATTTTTTAAAAGATAACAAACAAGCTGATGGCTCTCCTGATGGAAAGAGAGAACTATGGCCTCTAGACATCAAAGATGTTAATGATGCGTTACTATTCGCGTGGCTAGATGTCAATGCCACTTGCATAGGTTTACCGGCTACTATACCCTCTAAAACGGAACACAACAATGACAAGCATTGATGCTATTGCGGCAAAAATAGGTGAAATTGTGGTATCGGATACCCGGGCGAGAAAATGCGGAACTCTACCACCTAGTTTGCTTATGTGGTACCCACAATCACTTGCTTTTTACGAACTGCCTGGCAAAACCGCCGATAGTCTATTCTTTAAAGGAGGCCGAACTGTCAACGGGGATGGTATGTGCAGGATTGTATGTCCAGGTTTGGATGTTTAAATGAAAAAGCGTGAACATTCAAAAAGCGTTTTCAAAGCATGTAAGAAAGTATATGCAAATGTGCCGCTTTATATCTTAGAGATACTTCATTGAACAAAGTAGATCGGTTTAAATAGCGGTAATAATCGGTTAAAAAAATAGAAAAGATGCCATATTGTGCTATTTTATTGTGTCGAATAAAAAGCTTAAGCTTAAAGAATACTCCTTGAGTGATTCTATTTCATCGGTCAATATTATAATTCTGTATTTGTGGATGTAAATGCAAGCGAAGCCTAAGAAATTGCCTTGAAAGGCGTATCCAACATGTAACAATATAATGAAATAATAGAATGTAAAGTATATAACGTTAAAATGAAAATGAAATAAAGAGAAAATAAATAATTGAATCCTTCAAACTGTACATTATTCGAGAACTCCACATGATTATTCAAATAATTGGAAAAAAACTGTCCTCAGTAATAACAGTAAGGGAACAGCGCGTACAAATAAAATAACCTATATTCCCATAAGAATAACAAGTAAAAACCTAAACGACAATGAGGTTTAACAAGCACAAATAAAATATCGACTTAGGGAACACCAAATCAAGTTGAACCTTGTAATTTTTAATGTACACCTTATTGCAATGAGAGACAGTTAAGATTTATAGGTTTTTGATATTCGATGGGTTTATTTACACTGGTTGGAGCGCTTTTATATCGAACTAAGGTTTTTCGAATCGAGAACGGATTAAATTGAAAATACGGGACGCCTCACGGGAAAACTGTAGGCGAAGTTGATAAAGGTTTTTGTAAATGCAATTGTCCAAACACAAATGTATAATAAATATATTTTATTAGACGAAGTCAACATCCATGAAATGCTAACAAGTACAATATATCTGAAGAAAGCAGCAGATCAGAAGTCGTACGTCAATGATTAGCCCACATTATGTCCAATAACGTATCCCAGGTAAGTCAGGTATTCTGAAATTTAAATATAAAATGTCAACTATGAATACAAACATGAATACAATTCTGTCAGGCAGTTTGTAAGAGGCAAACGATTAACTATAACGACAAACTACCAACGTGGCTACTAGGTATCACAACCTTACCTATTCTTGCCGCAATAACGTCAGTTCTTGTCTCAAGAGCATTTCAATCAAGAGAGCCATCGCCTTGTTTGCTATATATATATATATATATATATATATATATATATATATATATATATATATATATATATATATATATATATATATATATATATATATATATATATATATATATATATATATATATATATATATATATATATATATATATATATATATATATATATTAGGCTGATTCAAAAAAATCGACTATTTTTTTTTTTCGATACTGAAACTCAAAAACCTTCGGAAAGGTGTAAAAAAACGCCTGTAAAAATCTGAGCTCTTAATATTAATATTTAAGGGTCGCGCACTGCGAATTTCTATTTCCTATATAAATAACACAGGCAAAATTTTTTACAAACTTTAGAGTGTATCGCTTCCGAGTGGCTTGCTGGACGGCTAAGATTATAGCTGATTCTTGTAGAGAATTTGACGCTCTACAAAAAAGGTTTCTTGTAAATTTTCGATTATTCGACTCTTTTAAAAGATATTCAAAATCAAAGATAAACCTAGAAAAAATTAAAGGTTTTTTTCTACATTTTGGTTGATCTACCAGACTTTTACTACACAACTATGAATCTACAGAATTGAACTACAAATTATAATAAATATTCAAGGTAAGATTAAGAAAGATAGTTCAGAACAAAGCGGCACAGTGACAAGTGAAGTAATAACAAATATTTTTTTGGTTATATCGATAAAAAAGAGCACTACTCCCCTAATACACTACTGTTGGTAATTTTCTATTAAATAATGCGACTTGGCTTAAATCATGTCAAAAAAAGCGTCTATACAAAACCACAAATGAAATGGACGAAGGATAATCTCAGAATTACAAAAATGCTTCAGAAAATATCGCTAAAAGCAAAATTTTATAAAAAGTCTGGTAGATCAACCAAAAAGTAGAAAAAAACCTTTAATTTTTTCTAGGTTTATCTTTGACTTTGAATATCTTTTAAAAGAGTCGAATAGTCGAAAATTTACAAGAGACCTTTTTTGTAGAGCGTCAAATTCCCTACAAGAATCAACTATAAGCTTAGCCGTCCAGCAAGCCACTCGGAAGTGATACACTCTAAAGTTTGTAAAAAATTTTGCCTGTGTTATTTAGATAGGAAATAGAAATTCGCAGTGCGCGACCCTTAAATATTAATATTAAGAGCTCAGATTTTTACAGGCGTTTTTTTACACCTTTCCGAAGGTTTTTGAGTTTCAGTATCGAAAAAAAAAAATAGTCGATTTTTTTGAATCAGCCTAATATATATATATATATATATATATATATATATATATATATATATATATATATATATATATATATATATATATATATATATATATATATACATATATATATATATATATATACATATACATATACATATATATATATATATATATATATATATATATATATATATATATATATATTATATACAAGTATTGCTCGTTTAAAAATATTAGATAAATGTAGTGTGTGTCAAATTTATTGTTGACTAGCTGACCCGCCAAACGTTGTTCCGTGTTTTTAACTACTCTTATGTTTTTCCTATATTTTCTCACCTTTTTAAACCTCCCCTGGACTTCAACAATTAATTCAAAACCAAAATTAGCCAAATCGGTTCAACCGTTCTCGAGTTTTAGCGAGACTAACGAACAGCAATTGATTTTCATATATATAGATAGATATAGATAGAAGATAATCAAATGTCTACAAATTTATTATGCATATTGTTAAAAATATTAGGTTTCTGCAATGCTCCGCAATGTATATTTTATCTGTTCCAAATTCCATATGTCTTAAAAATGAGTACAAAGTTTTTGCTTCACATTATAATAATATATAAAGTATCTTCACGCCCGTATCCCCGAAGAGGTCGGCAGAGGGACAACCAGTGCACCCACGATGAGCCGAAGATACTTAATTTAAAATTTAAAAAAAAAATACTAAATTAATTTTAACAAGCAATTAATTTTGTTTAGCATAATTTTTACAAGCAAATGATCTGTTGAACACAGTTTTCCTAAATGTTTGTTAAAATAAATTTGCGTTTCGGAAAACGGCCGTTATTCCCACAATGTGATAGGTGCCAATCCTATCGTCATCCGGGCACTTTTTCTAATGCCAAAGTTGTTCTTATCAGAAAACTAAAAAACCCAATTTTTTAAATTGGCCGATTCAAGAATCGAATCCGGGGCCTCATGTAGTCAATTCCGACAACGGACCACTAGACCACAGAGAAGAAAATATTTTATAGATGACATAATATATTATTTAGATTTTAGATACTGCATTAACCAACAAACTGTTTTGTGAAGTAGTTAAAGAGATCGAGCCACTCCAGGAAAAAATACCTTTTAGAAATAATATATAATATGATGATTTACTTCATAATTATATTTGTAAAATATTCCAATCATTTAGAATGCATGTAAAATATCAAATTAATTTATGAAGAATGAAGCAAAACTTACAGCTAAGATTTTAGATACTGCATTAACCTACAAACTGTTTTGCAGTTTGGCGAGTACTATGAGTGTAATTGATTGTATTGAAATGTGTGGAAATAAATAAAAATAAAAAAAGCCTCCAAAAAATTTCAAAGTTTCACCAAGGTCCAAGTGTCTTAAGCTGCTCTCTACCAGCTGTATAAAACAATTCCTTTCTTTTTATCGCATTTTGGTGGATTGTTTACATGTTTGTAAGCAATCAAATAAGGTAGGCCGCCATGCCATGCCAAGGTTGTGTAAAAAACTTTCGCAGGATTAAATATTTTCCTTCCAGTGATTTCTCGCTATCAGCATAAATATCGCCTACAATGAATTGACCTTTGCCCCGACGTATTCACATTTGGGAATAAAACTGGTGTTTTCGTCAAGGCTTAGCGATTTGATACTTTCTATTGTTAAGAATTTCGAGTCAGTACCTGGCAAGAAGTATCCAGGGATCGCGTTAGATGGCAGACTTTCGTATCGGAGGCCAAGACCCTCTTTGGGGCGCTGAGCCAGCGAAGTAACTATTGTTAAGAATTTAGTGAAATATTTTATTGATTTATAATTACTAGCTGAAAGATTTTGCACGACGCCTTCTAGCGTTTTCCAAGTATAAAACTCTATTAAGATGTTTTATGTATCACCCACAGATGGCGCTCCAGTCGATTGGTATAAAAATAAAATTAATTTAATTTTTTTACTATCAAAAAGATTTTTTTCGATTTTTTTCATATTTTTTGCCCAAAGTAGAAAATATAAGTTTTAACTGGGTATTTTTTTTGTGAAGTAGTTAAAAAGAGCCATCTAGGATAAAACACCTTTTAGAAATAATATATAATATGATGATATACTTCATAATTGTATTTCTAAAATATTCCAATTATTTAGAATACATATAAAATATCAAATTAATATATGAAGAATGAAGCAAAACTTGCAGCTAACTAAGAATTTGTAAAAAAAGTTGTACGTGTTGATTTAAATTATTATAAACATCGTCTTTTTCCTTTGCATAATCTGTGTAAGTAGTAGAAAATTAATTTCCTTTTTCTTAAATTTGGTATGCTCAGCATATGTGTTGCTAAGCATATCTTTCGTTTCTTATTGAAATGTTTGCTGTTTTATTATTAAAACTAATTTTCTATAGATTCAGGCGTAACTTTTTAAATTCAAGGAAAACATTAAAGTAATTAATTTGCAACTAAAAAGTTGCAAATTTAAGTGATATTTCATGTTTAATAATACTTGTAGTAGAGTTGCGAGACAAAACACTATAATAATACTTTTTAAGGATGCAAATCGACGACAACAACGAGAGTGAGGACCCTCAAGTAGATTTCAGATAGAATCAACAACGGCCTGTGTCGAGTGCTGTCGCGATTTTGATAATGTTCTCCCCCGTATAGCCGACCACATTTGAATACCAAGTGAAATTTAGTTTGCCAAAGTCACCGCGCTCTATTCAATGCTGAAAAAGTTATATATTGTTATTGCGTGAAAGGCTACACCCTTTGTAAGCGAGCTTTATTTATAGTTCTCTTTACGCAGCATGTATACAAATTTTGTTGAAATGTGTCAACGCTTGTGCCATCTATATATATGTCGCAGTGAAATTGTCAATAGCCGTTATATTATAATCTACCTAGGGATTTTATAATTTGGTTAGGTTAGGTTAGCAGTTAAATTATAATATCACTTAGGTAAATTATAATTGATAGTTTCCTCAATAAATTGGAAAAAAATGAGAAAATATTATAAATTATATTTTAAACTTGAATATCTTTGAAACGCATCGGTTTATCGAAAAATTGTAAGAGAGCTTTTTTGTAGAGCGTTGAATTCTCTATAAAAATATTTTCTGACTCAACTAGTCCGATGACTTGTTAGAGAGTTACAAAATTCCAAAGTAAGAAAAAAAAAATTCCCACGTTAATTAAATGGGAAATTGAAATTTTCGACTCGGCACCTCTTTATATTAATATTAAGAGCTCTAGTTTTCACATAATTTTTTTTCGTCATTTCAAACAATTTTTTCAATATTAATAAGAAAAAAAAAATGTCGATTTATATATATATATATATATATATTTTTTTTTTCTTATTAATATTGAAAATATTGTTTGAAATGACGAAAAAAAAATCCTGTGAAAATTAAAGCTCTTAATATTAATATAAAGAGGTGCCGAGTCGAAAATTTCAATTTCCCATCTAATTACGTGGGAATTTTTTTTTTCTTACTTTGGAATTTTGTAACTCTTAAGTATATACTTAACTTAACTGTATCCTATAACGAATTTCGGGTGCATCGGGGTATAAATGTAGTGTTTTGCAGCAACATAATATACCGAATAATGCAAATGATTCTTGTGACGATAATAGAATACCCTGACCCATAAAGGTAAACTACACAAATTACTGCTGATTTCATTATATTGTTGTTCTTGGAGCTGGGATGTTGCGCATTTTGTTTATATTTATCATAAGTCTTACTCCTAATCGATAAATGCTAATAGCAGTGGACACTGTAACTGGAATGTCCAAAGACCAGATGCATAAAGCCTTGCCCACTACAATATAAAGCCAGGGCATCATATCAAGCTATGTTTGGAGGTCATCTTATGTAGTTTTTTTCTTTGTTTTAAACTTGTCATACATCCTTTAATTAAATTATATAGTCTGACAATTCCTATTTTTATAGCATGAGTGTTAGTAACTGCAATTCCTATTTTGCTTGTAGATTAGGATACTTGAAGTCCAACCACCTGATAAATGACAGCATTACATACTCTTTGAAGGACAGCAGCTGGATCTTATATTGACATAGAACTAAAAAAATCAATTTGTTGTAGTAGATTTTATTGGTGTCCAAATTGACCTATTCGTATTACATCTAAGTATAGAAAATTGCATAATGTTAGTATATATTTATTTTGTTGATAAGTATATGTGTATTTTCTGCCTTATTGATTTATTATTGAAGTCCATACTGAAGAACTAGAGTACAATAACTGAATAGGTAGTTCAAAAATAGTGTATATATATATATATATATATATATATATATATATATATATATATATATATATATATATATATATTTACCGGAGTGTTTAATAGTCTCGCTAAAACTCGAGAACGGCTGAACTGATTTGGCTAATTTTGGTTTTGAATTAATTGTTGAAGTCCAGGGAAGGTTTAAAAGGTGAGAAATATAGAAAAAAATAAGAGTATTAAAATGGCAGAACAACGTTTGCCGGGTCAGCTAGTCTCATATAAAAAATAGTTTGACTTTTTTAAAAAGAATGCACTTGTAATTATGTACTTTAAATTCACACTAGCCGACCCGCGCAGCTTCGCCCGTCAGGTAGATTGATTAACATGTCGTCGATATAGTTTTTCATACAAATTTCATCCCATATTTTGGTCCTTGAGGGGTTGATTATTAAAAAAAGTTAGATTATGCAGGTCTTAAAAGGCGACCAATTGGCTATGCGAGTCACTATCATCGTGACCACTAAATGGTAGAGTTCTGCATTGTCTCGCCCGGGTCTGGTAACACCGCCTTACTTATACCTGCCGTAATAGCGTCAGTACTTGTCACTGTCGTATTCCGGTTTGGAGGGTAAGGTAGCCGGTAAACTTATGCATGTGGCATTAGACCTCACCACAAGATAGCAACGCATCATTAACACCTTTGGTGTCTATAGGCGATGGTTGACTCTTCCATCAGGAGACCCATCTGCTTGTTTGCTATCTTATGATAAATATATACATTTAGACTTTCGCAGTTATAATATTAGTATTGATTAATTTTATGCATGTTTTGGTAAATAATCAACCAGTTTTCTAACTTTAAAATAAATTAACTATTAAAAACAAGAAACCCGACTGCATCTTGAAAAAATATTACTGCCTACTAACTTACTAAAAAAGGAACAAGTCCAGTAGTTTAGAGTCATGTTAAGTAATAATGAATAACTACATAGTTCTATAATCGATGTGCATATAAAATAATCCATGAATTTTAATTCATCACAGAAGGATTAACTTGGACCTGGACCTTTTGTGAAAATTTGGTAGCTAAGTATTAAATAGTGAAAATTTGGTTGCTAAATATTAAAAACTCATTTATTTAGAATAATTATTTTAAAAACACTGCAAATCCTCGCGCGGAATCTTTTGCCGATCAAATTTTGAACCTGCGATAAATCGAATAATCAAGACTTGAATCTTGCAAAAACTGTAATATTCTTCGAATAATCTGCTCACATTATTACGATATTGCTATAGAAGAAAATTGAAAACATGAAGTTTTTTTACGAAGTTAATACGCGCCCTTAATACGAGATAATTTCACATTTTTGTCTGTCTTTCTATAATATTAAATATTGCCAGTTGTAATAATGTCAATTATTAACACGGTTTCGATCTTGTCCCATTAAGATAAGTTTTACTGCTCATATAAATGTCAACCTTTGACATCGCCGTGTCCTGTCAAAAACACTTGACATATAAAAAATATGACGTTAAACACTTCTCAACTTATCCAACCAGTCTAAAGAATATTGAATGTACAGCCACCTTTATTAACAATGAATTATATGACATAAATTGTTATCACGTAGGCTGAGATGTCGTTAGCAACAATAAAAGTAATTTTTACGACTTGCAACCCTATGTTTAATAAATTACAAAGTTTATAGGGTTTAAACAATACAGGTTCACAAAGAAAAGTGGTATTCTAACTATTCGAAGTGGAATATTTTAAATGAAAGATAAATTGTAAATGCTTCAGAAATTGTTTTAGCTATTTTATTAGTCACGCCTGTATATCCATAGTTATAGGTAGAGAAAAAATAAGTGCATCCAAGCTGTTGATAAATTGGGCACATTTTTAGTTAGAAAATTTAAAAGCTTATTCAGAATTATTTGCCCGAAATGGGATCAGAACTCTGGGCCAAATACGTCTATATTGACAACGATACCGCTAGACTAATAAGGATTAAGGAAACATTTTGTTTTCCATACCTACTTATATTCTCAGGCCAACAAAATGTTGGTTTCAACTTCACTACATAGTATAAAACAAAGCCACTTCTCTGTCTGATCCTATGTCCCTATGTATGCTTAAATCTTTAAAACTACGCAACGAATTTTGATGTTTTTTAATAGATAGATTGATTCTTGAGGAAGGTTTTAATATATAAAGCTTTTCGATATTCCCACGGGAACAAAAGCTACGCGGGTGAAACCGCGGGCAGGTCGCTAGTATATCATAAATTGTAAAATCTATCCGTTACGTTTTCACGACACGGAACCGATTTTGCTAAAATTTGACAAGGAATTAGTTGAAGACTTTTTTTTAAAAAATATCCCTTAAGGGGTTGAAATATGGAATGAAAGTTTGTGAAAGATTATATTAATGTCAAAATGGTACTATTTTCGCGGGCGAAGCTTCGTGGTTCAGCTGCTTTTAAATAAATATAAATAAAAGAGAAAAAATCTACAATATAGTATAGTCTGTCTAGAGTACAGTTAATATTTTTCCCAATTCCGGAATCAAACTCAATTCAGTTTAATTCCCGAGCTGGGTAAAATATTACCGCGACTCTTGAAAAATCTTAGTAGCAATCTGAAGTGGTTAGTAGCAATATGTGCCCTGCGGCTCGGTAAAGAACGTAAAATTGTCGGTCCCTGTTATCAAAGTGGCATTTACATAAAATTTTAAGAACAAAATCCATTAGCGAATAAAATATTTTTTATTGTTTAGGGTTGTCCTATAATTTACGCACTAAACTTGATTCGAGTTGTTTTTAAGCGATAGGGCGGTAGATGCAAGTATTATAAAATAATTGAAGTATAACCCAGTACTATTTGTGTGTAACCCTATTGTAAAAACGATAAGGCCGAAAATTGATTGTATTTCATTTATGAAACTGTACTTTTATTATTGTATGTACATATTTTCCTGTCAAGTCTATGATTTATATCAAGCAATTGTCTATAAATGATTGCGTGTAAAGAGAATCTTTCTATTTGTATCCTCGGTGCGTATTTTTTATAGTTTTTATGTGCGGGTTTACATTTAATTTGCTATTGTCATGGCAATGGCATTTATGGTATGGAATTTGTGGGAGCAAAGGGTTCCTAACGAGTATTGTTAGCACATAACAAACTGCGCAATTAGAATTTACAAACAATAATGTGTGAATGATTCCCTACGAATAGTATTTTATAATATTGTCTCCCTAATACAAAAGTTATGAAAATTTTATTCCTAAGCAAAACTTTTGGTCAATTATAATATGGATTTATTTTCTGAAAAAATGTAATTTAACTGACAGTGATAAACAATTCATAACGGTAAAAGTTTATAGGTCAGGCATAGTATTGTTTTCGAGCGTGTCATGTCATTCAAATCTTGGGGTTTTAATCAATATTATTGACATGTTTAAGTTTTTTTTTCAGTCTTTTCTCAGATAAAAATCCTGATATTAAAGACCCAAATCAATAAGGTTAATAAATTCAACTAGTCTGATATTGCAGTTAATTGTAAAGTAGACTTTTATACTCAACCGCTCCGTTGGTCGAGTGGTAATCGTCTCTGACTACGCAATCGACGGGGCTCGGGTTCAATCCCCGACGAGGACAAGCATTTGTGTGATGAGCATAAATGTTTGTATTTCCGGGTTTAGGTGTTTATTAAATATATTCTAAGTATTTATATATGTACTTCTATGCGGCAATAGATAAGGCGGTTGTTTCAGACCCCGGCGAGACAATGCAAAACTCTACTACCTAGTAGCTACGATGTTAGTGACTTGCATAGCTGCTGGCCTCTTACGAACTGCCTGAAAAAACGGCAGATGAGCTATTCTTGCTGATTGGGCAACAAACATACATAATTTTCCCCGTGTTGATCCCGGGCTCCTTTGAAGAATAGGCTAACCGCCGTTCTATCAGGCAGATCGTAAAAAGCGTCCTATTGGCTATGCGAGTCACAACCATCGTGGCTACTAGGTGGTAGAGTTCTGCATTGTCTCGCCCGGGTTACCTATTCCTGTCGCAATAGTGTCAGTGCTTGTCACTGTTGTGTTCCGCTTTGTAGGATAAAGTAGCCGAATAATTTATGCATGTGGCTGTAGACCTACAAGATATCAACGTACCATTAACATATTTGGTGTCTATCGGCGATGGTTGACTCTTTCCATCACGAGACCCATCTGCTTGTTTGCTTACTTATATTTAAAAAAAAATTGCATGTACCGATATGTCGTACGAAACAGTCGTGCGCTCTCGAATACAAAACAAATTTGAAATGAAAAAGTCATGTTATTTACAAATTATTAAAAAATAAAACTGTAACAAAACGTTACCGGCAATTCGCAAACATTGCGTTCATTGTTTCCATCAGCTGTGTATATACAACCGGGTACAATAAAGTAATACCCTATTCTGTATTCATACCGGATAATCTACACAATAAACCTTGTGTGCGTCGATCAAAATAACTATAAAAATACAATAAGCAGCTTATACGTGTACCCTAATACGTGCGCGAGTGTCCGAGAACGGAATGAATATATGATAGAAAGAGATGGAATTTTATCGATTTTGAAATTAATTTTTATGAAAATATGTTCTCAGACATACAACACACGTATCTCCATGCTAGATTTTTTTTAATATCATAAGATAGCAAACAAGCAGATGGGTCTCCTGATGGAAAGAGTCATCCATCGCCTATAGACACCAAAGATGTTAATGGTACGTTGATATCTTGTGGCTAGGTCTACAGCCACATGCATAAATTATTTGGCTACTTTATCCTACAAAGCGGAACACGACAGTAACAAGCACTGACACTATTGCGACAGGAATAGGTAACCCAGGCGAGACAATGCAGAACTCTACCACCTAGTAGCCACGATGGTTGTGACTCGCATAGCCAATAGGACGCTTTTTACGATCTGCCTGACAGAACGGCGGTTAGCCTATGCCTACGCACTATGCGTTACTATCTTGTGGCGAGGTCTTATGCCACATGCATAAGTTTACCGGCTACCTTACCCTCCAAACCGGAACACGACAGCGACAAGCACAGACGCTATTGCGGCAACAATAGGTAAGGCGGTGGTACCAGACCCGGGCGAGACTATGCAGAACTCTACCACCTAGTAGCCACGATGGTAGTGACTCGATAGCCAATCGGTCGCCTTTTACGACCTGCCTGGCAGAACGACAGTTGGCCTATTCTTCAAAGGAGGCCGGGACCAACACGGCGTAAATAGATTCTTTAAGCTTCAAGATCACGATGCTTGCAGATCTATTCTGTTGCCTCCACATTCATTACTCTGTTCATACAAACACGCCCGTTGCGATGACTCTTGACATCACCTTCGAATAGTACCCAATTAATTTGATCATAGTAACCCAGTCTTGATCTTCCCGGTATCTCCATTCTGCCACATTCATATCACGACGGTGCGTTGCTGTTCTTTTGGCGGGTTCGAAATGCCATATGCATAAGTTTAGCCGGTAAACTTATGTATGTGGCATTTCGACCTGGGAAATTCATAAGTTTAGCAGTTGCCTTACCCTCCAAACTGGAACACGAAAATGACAAGCACTGATATTATTGTGGCAGGAACAGACAAAGCAGTGATACTACATCCGGGCGAGACAATGCAAAACTCTAGCACCTACCTACCTACCTTCTCTAGCACCTACTCAACCGCGATAGTAGAAACTCGTAGAACAATCGTTCGCCTCTAACGAACTGCCTGGCAGAACGAGAGATGGGCTTTTTTTAAAAGAAAACCCGGATTAACACAGGATAATTAGTATCAAAAACATGTTTCGGGTTGACGTAAAATGTATATGCTTGACTAATGAATGACATGACAGTTACATTATATCCGTCGCGACACCACACTGTTCAATGCGAAATATAAATGAAAATATCTGGCTTGCTTTCTATAAAAGAGAGGGAGAGAGAGACAATACTATACAATACCTTACTATAGCAAAAAGTGTCGTGACAACTTTTCGTAAGAATTTTTTCCGTCTAGCCCCCTTTCACAACGCGCGATAAGGAACTTCGTTACAAAAAAAAACCATTTTTATGTCCATCCGTGACGTCATTAACTGTCACAGTGTTGACGTCATGACGTGATCCCCCGCATGTATATTATTATATGTGTTAAATTAGTGGTAGCGTGTGCAAACTTTATTTTACTTAATTAAATATATTTTTGATTCACCTTATATATAAATATTAGTTTTCTACACTTTTTCTCCATGTAAATTTTAACTGTGGAAAATATTATACTGTCATACAATTGCATATATACCTACTAAACAACATATTCGCGTAATTTTCGTAAAAATAGGTGCAACGTTTTCACTACACGTATTAATTTATACCTAGATTTTGACATAAAACAACTTCAAACCATAATTAAAATGGCAGAATCCCACAATACAGTAAAATCAATCAAACGTTTAAACTGCGTCGTTCACAAATCACACCCTTATCTGTTAAGTCTAATTGTATAAAAAGCTTCCCCGATATGATACGAAACAAACATACAAAAACACAAAGGACAGATTAGGGAAGATCTCGATCGTATTTAAGATAAATGAGTATTTTTGCTAAGTGTACGGCCGGATTAAGATCGGCAGCCAGATAAGCGGCAGCTGTAGGTCTTGTGACGTAATACGCAGGATAATAGGTTTTTTGAGGTTATGTAGTTACAATTTTCTTCCAAGGGCGAGAAGAAAGGCAATAGATTTGATAGGTAAGTATATATGTAAATAAACCTAGCTGACCCGCGCAACTTTGCTCGCGGGTAAATTAACAGCTCGGCAGTGTAGTAAATTCTATACAATATTCCACCCTCTATTATATATTTTATGAAATGAAATCAAATGAAACAAAACGAAACAACAAAGTTTTTGTGACGTAATACCACAGATTACTAAATAGTTACTTCGTAGTACGCAGAATAATAGGTTTTTTGAGGTTATGTAGTTACATTTTTCTTCCAGGGGCGTGAAGAAAAGCAATATAATAATAATATATTCCTGCCGCAATAGCGTCAGTGTTTGTCACCGTCGTTTTGGTTTAGAGGGTAATCCGGTAAACTTATGCATGTGGCATAAGACCTCGCCACAAGATAGCAACGCACCATTAACACCTTTGGCGATGACTCTTTCCATCCGGAGACCCTTCTGCTTGTTTGCTATCTTATGATTTAAAAAAAAAATAGATTTGATAGGTAAGGTATCTATGTTAATAAATTCAACTGACCCGCGCAACTTTGCTCGCGGATAAATTAATATGTCGTGAGTGTAATAAATGTCATACAATATTGCACCCTTTATTACATACATATATATACATCTTAAGAAATAAAACAAAACGAAACGAGAAAATTCTTGTGTTGTAATACATAGGGTAATACGTAATTTGAGGTTATGTAGTAACTAATTTATTCCAAGGACGAGAAGAAAAGCAATAGATTTGATAGGTAAGGTATATGTAAATAAACCTAGCAGACCCGTGCAACATCACTCGCAGATAAATTAACATCTCGTCAGTGTATTAAATTCCATACAATATTGCACCCTCTATTATATATCTTACTAGATGACCCGGCAAACATTGTTCTGTCGTTTAACTACTCTAATTTTTTTCTATATTTTCTCACCTTTTAAACCTTCCCTGGACTTCAACAATTAATTCAAAACCAAAATTAGATAAATCGGTTCAGCTGTTCTCGAGTTTTAGCGAGCGAACAGCAATTGATTTTTATATATATATATATATATATATATATATATATATATATATATATATATATATATATATATATATATATATATATATATATATATATATATATATATGAAATAAAATGAAATGAAATGAAACCAAACAATAAAGTTCTTGTAACATGATACGCAGGATAATAGGTTTTTTGAGGTTATGTAGTTACAGTTTCCTTCTAAGGGCGGGAAGAAAAGCAATAAAGATAGCTATCTATATGAATAAACCTCTGCTCGCGCAACTTCACTCCCGTATAAATTAACATGTCTTCAGTGAAATGTAACGAAATGAAATGAAACGAAAAGGAACAAATCAAGAAAGGTATTGTGACGTAATACGCAGGATAACAGATTTTTTGAGATTATGTAGTAACAATTTTCGTCCAAAGGCGAAAATAAAGGCAATAGGTTTGATGGGTAAAATTTTAGATGTCTATATGAACTATCGATCGCTCTCTAGCCGAAATTCGACTATGATTGTATGGCTCTGTTTGATAAATTCTCTACTAAGTTTGACAACGAATTTTAACCATAAACAAACAATATTTACTTATTTGTGTGTATGATATACCTTAAATGAAATGTAGTATATTTAATGTTTATTTTTATTAAGTTAATGTACTTCTAAAGCATATTTTATTAAATTATTAGGTTTCTTCACTCCTTCGTAATGTAAACCTTAAATGTGTCAAATTTCAGACTCCTGCGTTCGCGTAATTGTCAAAAAAGGGGTACAAAGTTTTCGTTTTACGTATTAATATACAGATAAAATATTTTTTTTGAATTTGGCTGGCCAATTTAATGATTTGGCTTATTATCTTGAGAAACTAGCTCATACAATTTTAAAACTCCGAACGAAATCACAAGCCGACAAGCTGGTAAATTGTGGTAAGCTTGACTCATCATCACTTAAAGAAAGAAAGAAAGAAAGAAAATATTTATTTGCAAGAATATGGGTGTTACAAGTTGTTAAAAATAAATTAAGTTACCGACATATTCTACCAATATATGGTGTGCAAATATTTAAAAAAATATCATTATATAATATCACATTTAAAACTATAAATTGTATCGATTTTTCAGAATTACTACCGGATCGGAACGCGGCCACACACTGAGAAGATCCGGCGGAAGAAACTCAGCGGGCTGGTCTTTTTTTCTCTATTTTATGTTCTTGTTATAAATATACAAGGATGATTCCATATTTATTTTATATTATTTATTTATTGTAACTAATCCGTGACAGAGTTCTGAAACATCTCGCCCAGTTTTAATGCCACTACCTTACTTATTCCTGTTAGGAAGATAAGGTAGCCTAGCTAGGTAGGATAATAATTAATTTAAACTACGCATGTAACCACAGAGACAGATAATTGATATTATATCCCGACTAAACTTTTAGTCGTTTGCCGGGTCAGCCAGTAAGTATATAAATTATAGTAGGTACATATAGATACATAGGTACATATAGTATTAAATAAAAAAAATAATCGTTTATAAATAAATTTTATCAAAAGCAAACAATTATTTTAAAAAGAAGCTAACCGTTCATACAACCAGTAACGACTCAATGTATATTGATTATTGAATCAATTTCCCAAAGCGAAGATTTTATCTAGCTTGGTCCTCTCATTTCTGCTATTGACAGATCGTATAATTGATTGTTTTTTATCCTTTTATCCTACTGGTTGTCAAGTCCCAGTGCTAGCCGAAGAATTTTAAATTTAATTTCAAACTTTATCTAACTTATAATTGAATATTCTAATTCAGCCTTCACGATTCAATGAAAACTGCCAATAAAAATTTAACTCATATTCATTCTACTAAATCGGAGGTTAAAGTTTCGAATTGAAGATTAAACCATTTTTACAAGTAATTTCTTCGTGGTATGAAAAATATAATAATAATAAGTAATTTAAAAAATTATACCAATCACAATATCTGCCAATATACCCATATCTAAAAACTACTTACTGTACCAATTTTAATAAAAACTAAGACTGATCCCTAGGTTGGTATATGCCTACCCCATTATTACATCGTGACTACTAGGTGATGGAATCCCGCAAATGTCTTGCCCGAGTTTGGTACCACCGCTCTTCCTATTCCTGTTGCATAAGCTTATGCATGTTGCCGCACCAGATATCTTTGCTGTTTATAAGCAACGGTTCCTCATAAAGACATTTGCTTGATTGCTGTCTTATAATGTAAAAAATCTATAAACCAGTTGACCCTGAAGACCATCACTGGTAGTAAATACAAAATCATTTTTTCTACCCAAATCAAACTTAGACTTTTGACTTTAACGGATTTACCCCTAGGCAAATAAATCCCGGGCCTAGGGCGGCATAATTCTCGGAGCGGAAAAATTTATAAATTAAATGTTTAATGTCAATAATTATGATCTTAAGCGCCTCTTTGGTCTAGTAATCCGGTGTTGGTGTTGATCACATATAGTCCTGGGTTCGATTCCCTTGTCGGGAAATTCAAAAAATGTATTCTTTTAGGTTTGTGATAAAAACAATGTTGCCGGTTGGCGATAGGCTTGCCACCTTTCAATTGTGGGATTAAGTATCTTCAGCTAATTATCGATGCACTGGTTATACCTTTGCTACCTCTTTAGGGATGCGGGTATGAAGATACTTTTATTATTAATAATCACTTCCCAGAAAATAAAAAAGGCGGCAGCGCGATCTAGGGTGGTATCAAACGTACCAGTGCTTTAAATTACGAGTCTTATGACAACTTACAAGGGGGCAAGTGGGGTATTTACTGCCAGCAGATTTTTTTCGACATTAGTATTTAAAAACTCGTTGTTTAAAACAAAAGGCCTAACCACTAAATCAAATAATCATTGTGAGTTATGAATTCAGATTATCTTATTTAATACCTCACTACATGGTGATTTATCTGATGCATTGTTAGAAAATCGTAAACTTTCGAAAGGCCAGCGAAAGCTTTGTAAAACATTCCTTATACCCTCATAAAGTGATCACATTTTTACTGTGTTGTCAAGTCAATAAAGTAATCTTTGTCTAAACAATTACAGAATGTATTGTAACGTACATTCATTTGTGTTCCTTGTTCTATTCATGCAAGTTTTTGCTGTCCAAGCCACATCATAAATCAGACGGTGCATACCAACAGATGGCGTGCTATGGAGAGAATAATTCGACAGAGATAGAACTCTATGTTCAGTGCAATAATGATTTAATTCAAGGCAACTGTAAGTATCAGTACAATATAAGCGTACGCTTCCAAATAATATTTTTCTTGACGTATCTATTCATGCTACATGAAACTGATGTTTTTATAAACGATAAATTTACAATTGTCAATATCTATTGTGAATTAGTAATATAAACAACTACTAATCTATAATTTATGTTCAAATTGAAACTCTATACTTTTGGATTAAGGTTACAGATCAATATTTGAAACATACACCGTTTTGTTATAAACAAATTTATGCAACATTATTTTGGACGATTAAACTGCTGCAAATTTAGTTGTAAAAGTTTTGTCTGCTGCCATTTTACGTTCTTTGATCTTCCATTTAAAAGTAAAGGTTTCACTGAGGTTACGATGGTAATAGGTGAGCAGTAACCATGTAATTATAGCCATTCAAGATGTTTTTTGGTGCTAATTGAGTATTCATGTAGCTTTGAATAAGCACATAATCAACATTAGTTTCTACTGAATTATATTATGAATGTAAGTGCATTATATTTGTTAACCGTATATTAGATATTTGACATCCACAATAATATTATAAATACCAAAGTCTGTCTGTCTATCTGTCTGTTACGCTTTAACGGCTAAACCGATTTTGATTAAATTTGGCAAGAAAATAATTGAAGACGCGAGGTCAAACATAGGCTACTTTTTATATCAATCCTTAAGAAGCTGAAATAGAAGATGAAAAATTGTATAAAATATCTTACATTGATGACATGTTAATTTTTTCGCGGGTGAAATTGCACGGATGAGCTAGTTCTAATATACGTTAAAATGTATATTAGATTCAAAAGGATAGTATTGTAGTTTATAATTTCCCAAGTTTCTTGAAAGATGATGTTTGTTGATGATGAGTTTTCCTTCAAACTTCATTATAATTGCCATGCGGTGAATTTTTTCGCACTCCCAAAACCAACCATTTAACCGGCAGAGGGAGGGGGACCTGAGTGCTAAGTGTGAGTTTTTCTTTTCGCATTCGATCATGAGCGCGTTTAGAATTTACTAGGAATTTGTATGTGATTCGTACAGCGCCACCTAGTGGTAAACGTGAGAAACCAGTTTACCACTAGGTGGCGCTCTACAAATCACATACAAATTCCTAGTAAACTCGAAACGCGCTCACGATCGAATGCGAAAAGAAAAACTCACACTTAGCACTCTGGTTCTAATAAAATAGCATTCTAAAGCTTAATATTTTACAAACTAGTCCCTTAATTGAAGTCTTCACAAACCTACAATATTGTTTAAAAACCTATCGAACGATACGAACGTGCAGCGGCCTGCACGCTAACTCCGCTGCATTATAAAAGTTTTTGTTGAATCCCGCGGGATCACCTAACTTTTCAGAGATAAAAAGTCCAAGTCATTATCTACTTGTGTGCCAAATTTCATCCAAATCCGTCAGGTAGTTTTCGCGTGATTGAGTAACAAATATCCAACTAAACATCTAATCTTTAGCATTTCTAATATTAATATACGTAGTCACACTATAAGTTTTGCGTATCTTAAAAAAACAACATGTTATAACCAAAATATTATGTTTATTGTTTTTCAAAATAATCTCCTTTACATTTTAAACATTTTTTCATGCGATCGAACCATTTTTTAAAACAGGAGGGCCTTAGATCTGAAGGCATGTTTTCTACGTGCTGATTGAACGCTATCACTGCCTCTTTGGAGTTGGTAAAAGTAAAACCTCTCATCAAATCTTTGATTTTAGGGAAAATAGAGAAAGCACGGATGCTAAGTCGGGGCTATGCGCAGGATGAGTGTAGTTTTTCGGAAGCTAAAAATGACTTTGTTTTGCTGTTATAACGCTTCTTCAAACACGGCCAGTGTGTAGGTGAATGCGACTTTTGGGTCATTTTTCGCAAACTTTTTCTTACACCCTGGGTAAACAAATGGTAGAATACCACTCGGCATTAACACTCTTTTACTTTTACTGAGAAAAAAAACGCTATAATTTTTTTACCAACGTTTCTGGCCTGACTAACTTTTGTTGGCCTGTTCTCATTTTCAAACACCCATTCACAAGATTGCTGTTTTTTTTTCAGGTTCAAAACAATAAATCCACGTTTCGTCTCCTGTGACAATGTCATAATCAGCATTCATCTGTCATTTGGCTCATACTGATCTCCAATAGTCCTCGAATTGTCTCATAGGTAATCCGGAGATTTTCTTCAATTAACCACTTAGTAGTAGCCACATTATTTTCGTTGACGGCAGTTGAAGGTCGCCCTTCACGAAATTCGTCATGTAAAGAAACTCAACCTCTCTCAAATTCAGCAAACCATCCCCTCACGGTACTCAAACAAGGTGCTTCCCTCCCAAAAGCATTTTGAAGACGAGCGACAGTCTTGCGGAGAAAGAGAACTTTTAAAATCATAAAAAAACATCGCTCTAAAATCTTTTCGACTTAATTCCATTTTCGTTGCGTACGTAGAACTTTGATGTGTGATAAAATAACAATTGACAAATCATTTCCCACCAATTGTTTTTTTTATTACTAAGAAGGTTGCAACGTTTTAAAAATATAACATTCGAAATTCAAATAGTTCCGATTAGGTAGAAGTGCAAAACTTTTAGTGTGCCCCATCTATAATATAAATACATATGCCATCGCGACTTTTCTTATCAATAAAAGCAACAAATCTTTAGGCACCACTTAAATCATTTTTTTTTTTATCTCAATTTTCTTTTATGCAGCATTTTCGCCGAAAGTTCCTGACCGACTACTTCCCCAAATAATAAAACACCTAAGCCTTCTTCATACTACCCTGTCTGTTTTAGGCACATATTTCTGTCTTGAGCTTTTTCAAAAGAGCTAAAGCGTTTGATTTCATTAACATATTTTTCATATTATATATTTTTCATATATAAACGCCCATGCTAGACTAAACAGGACGAAATTATTTCAAGTAACTTTTGAATAATGAAAAAGTAGCATCTTATATTAATGAAAAATACTCATTTAGGATACAATATAAAATATAATAAGTATTTAAACAATTGAAATAAAATATAATATGAACAATACAGTTTGTTTGTTTATTATGGTGTTTGGTAATGTTTCGTAACATTTGCAATAACTTGATTTTCTTTTAGGTAACTGTTGGTAGGGACTTGGCATTTTTATGGCCTCTGATTGTTGGTGTACCCTGTTACGAAACTTTCGACATAGCAATAAAGCAATTTTAATTTTCTCGTATTTATTTCATTTTTAAAACTTTCATCATAAAAAAGTTTATAATGTCAAGAAATTTGGGTTATAATTTGAATTTTATGGAGTTCCTCAACTTTTCAAACAAAAATGTACACTGTTTTTTTTTCCATGTTAAGCAATCAGAACTCTTACAAATACTTTTGAAATTACTTAGAGCACAATAATACAATCGTGTAATGGGCATGTGACCGTAACTTCTTTTAAAGTTTTCGTTCACGAAAAAATAACAAACTCCACGTGCTGATCCGGTACTGTTTTTAAAGAATAAATCGACTGCCTCAATGTAAGGCATTTCGTAAGAGGTAAGACAAGGCTATTACGTGTACCGCTGTATGTCCCGCTATAACTCGAGAAAGACTAGACTGATCTTGATGAAAAATTATATACAGTACCAAAACGCGCACATGATAGGTCATGATATAATTTTGGTATGGTATGTGGTGTGGTTTGGTGTGGTAACCGATGGTACATGTATGGTAGCCATAAAAATGCCCGTTGATCGAGGGGTTAGTGAAGATAACTGCAAATCGATGAAGCTCAAGTTCGATTCCCGACAGAGATTGTCATTTGTGTGATGAGCATATATATTTTTATTTCTTGTTTTGGGTGTTTAATAAATATATTTTCTATGTATTAACATCGTTGACAAACACCCATAATACAAGCAAATAAGCTCACTATTTATTTCCTCAAAACCAAGATTTACGTGTATTTTATATATATCAGGAATCTGAACTAGAATGTTTACAAATGCGTGTACATTGGCGCGCAGACCCTACACTTACTTTTCTCCTAGGATCTGCTAACCCTTTAATTTACACATATTATATGAGCAGAACGACAAGTTGGTATATTGCGTAAATTATATAAATGAAATAGGTAAATTATAGTTATTTATCTAAATGTTTTCACTCATTTTTTTAAAAATTGTTAGTTAACAAACAAGCAGCTGGGCTCTCCTGATGGAAAGAGAAACCATCGCCTTTAGACAAAAGATGTTAATTTTATGTAGCTATCCGTGTGGCAAGGTGGCAATGCCACATCCATAAGTCTACCGACAACCTTAGCCTCAAAACCGAAACACGAAAATGACAAGCATTGATGCTATTACGGCAGAAATAGGACGGTTTTTTTTTTATATCATAAGATAGCAAACAAGCAGATGGGTCTCCTGATGGAAAGAGTCAATCATCGCCTATAGACACCAAAGATGTTAATGGTGCGTTGCTATCTTGTGGCGAGGTCTAATGCCACATGCATAAGTTTACCGGCTACCTTACCCTCCAAACCGGAACACGACAGCGACAAGCACTGGCGCTATTGCGGCAGGAATAGGTAAGGCGGTGGTACCAGACCCGGGCGAGACAATGCAGAACTCTACCACCTAGTAGCCACGATGGTAGTGACTCGATAGCCAATCGGTCGCCTTTTACGACCTGCCTGGCAGAATGGCAGTTGGCCTATTCTACAAAGGAGGCCGGGACCAACACGGCGAAAATGCCAAATACCCGGGCGAGACGTTGCAGAACTCTACCATCTAGTGTTCAGGATGGCAATGACAAGTACGGCTAATTGGTCCGAGAACCGGACCAATACGGGAAAACGAGATAGAAGTAATAACATTTTATAGATTCAGGCGTTACTTTGCGGGAATCCATTGTTCAGACGAAGAAAACTAGTAATTTTGCAAATTTCCGCAAACTTTTAAGAGTACCTTTGCGGTGTCACTGAAAAGGAAAACATATAAAAGCGGTGTAAGAAATGGAACAAACTTACCGTAGGCTGGATAAGTTGTTCCATTTCTTACACCGCTTTTGTGTTTTCCTTTTCAGTGACATCGCAAAGGTACACTTAAAAGTTCGCGGAAACTTGCAAAATAACTAGTTTTCTTCGTCTGAATAGTAATAACATTTATTACAATAAAATATTAAAGTAGCGATACTACATTACAAAGCTTCTCCTTTTGGAAGTAACAAAGCAAAAAGTTTGTGCATTGGAAGAACAGTATCTACTCGTTTCAATCAACAAAGAGTGGTTATACTTCGTAATCAAACTGAATTCTTTTAAGTAAGCTTTAATGAAAGTTGCAACATTGTTCCCAAGTCAAAAAGCTTTGCGTTTTACTTCGACGCCTTTAACGCTAATCGCGTCTGTGAAGATCAATTGCCCTTTCAAGTTTCATTGTTCAAACTTGACGATGGAGGCTCACTTAGCAAAGTCTCTTAAAAGAACCCTCACTCCCACACGCATCTCACAATTAGGACATTTTCAGCACACGAAAATCATTTTTATGACAACAGCATCAAGCGTCATAATTCACTGAAAACCTATTGTCTGCTTAAATAAGCTGACGAAATCAGAAGTATCATGTTTAATTAGAAGTTCGCCAGTTGAAAACTCTGTCTCTGCCGGCCTGGATAATGTGCGCTTTACCAATTAGTTTATGGTAAGTTTGTACATTTTTAATGAGATTTGTCTTTTCGTGTTTTGGGAGTGTTTTATCTTGTTACAAAGGTCTGGGCAAGTTCTTCAAATAAAGTCTTTGATTCAACATAAAGATTTTTAACATGCCGAAAATTAATGAGTGTTTCATTTTATCACACAAAAAATGATTTACAGTTTTAAACGCTGTACCATTTTGTCATTATATTTTTACTAGCTGACCCGCGCAGCTTCGCCCGCGAGTTTATTAATAAGTCATCCAAATAGCACTTAATAAAAATCTCATCCCTTATTTCAGCCCTCCAGGGACTGATTTTTGAAAAAAAAAATTAGCCTTTGTTTGACCCCGGATCTTCAACTATATCCATGCCAAATTTCATGAAAATCGGTCCAGCGGTTTAGCCGTGAAAGCGTAACAGACAGACAGACAGTCAGACAGACTTTCGCATTTATAACATTAGTATGGATATGGATTAACAAATTCAACTTTTTAGTATATTAACATAACTTTTATTAATTTTTTTCCTCGTGTTGGTTCGGGACACTTTCTAAGTCCTAAACCATCCCAGTCAGTTGTTAAAAAACGAACATAAGCGTCACTACCATCATCACTATTCTGAACTCATAAAGACTTGCCGTAATGTCTTGTCTGTCGTGTTCCGCTTTTGAGGGTATTGGTAAACTAAAGTAACTAGCATTACATCCTTGCCCCTCAGATGCATGAGTAATGCATTTTTGCTTGCTTTTTTTCTAAAGAATTTTAAGAGATGCATATTTTTATATACATTCTAAAAGCTTCTAGGACAAAAATATCATTGTGAACTCTGTCGAGTAGATAGGCGACAACACGTGAAAGCTTTCTGTCGGAAAATATACCAATCTGCGACCGCATCCTTATGAAAGTTGTCAATCAAAAAATGTGATGCGTACCATGCTTTTTTGTAATAATACTTTGATGGTTGGTCATAATTTATAAAAAAACGTGAGTATATACATATAAGCACATTCCCACAAAATAAAATGTATGAACTAAAATCATGAATACTGGTGGAAGAATTGTACGATGTCTCAGAGCCCAGTCTTCCAAATTTAGGGATAATTAACATCGACATAGAATATTTCGCTGATAATGACGCTTTACAACGCGCGTTGTCACGATCGTTGATATCTAGGTACTCGTATATGTGGTGAATGTCTCATAAGTCTGTTTACTTGCTGTTCAATGGGATAAAGAATTAAACATCTATTCGCACTCACAAATTATAATATTTCTCAAACTAAATGAATCATAGACTAATTATATAAGTACAACTATGACCAATGTAAACAGTAAACACACGTAAAAGCTTAACCATCGGTTGGGCGATCAAAACGATTCATTGCTAATTAATGGCATATTTAAATTAGCACTAACCAAAAGTCGGGTGCAGCTGAGTAAAAAATTAAACGGGTAAAAAACGTAATTAACGCGGCCTCCGTTTTATATCAATATTTTAGTTCAAGACACCCTCTTCACTGTCTGGGATGTAGGAATATAGTTTTATAGTACTTACCTTGTTAATTGATAAATCTTTAGTAAAATATTTAGCTTCAAAAATGGGTTGTGAAAGTTTATTTCTATATTTATTATTATTTACCTTTGAGTATTATTATTTCTTACCTATCCTGAAACAAGTAGATGGGCTTGTATATGGGTGGGTTTTTAGCAGAGATGGAAGGTACACTTAACACCGCTGATGTAAAATATACCGGGGAAGACCAAGACTGACATATTTTGATCAAATTGTGCGGGTACTGTCCGAAGGTGTTGTCAATGTGTATGTATAAATAGAGCAATGAATTAGGCTAGGGCAGATAATTTTTGAAATAAAAGAAAATTATAGTAGGATGAAACCCATTGCAAATGGAAGAAAATAAAGCCAAAATAACAAAAAAAATAAATTACGGGCGATTTGAGTTCGGGAATTGTGATGGGGGGAGGGGGATGTGAAGGGAGAAAAACGGTTTATCACGATTTCCGGCAAAACTACGAGTCCTATCGAAAAAACTTGAATGGCAAAGTTATCGGCAATATGAAGATCTATAACTTTTGTATTTTCACTTTTTTCATATAACCTCAAAATTATGCGAAGAATTCGAAATACTTACTTTTTGGTTTTTTATTTTTATCTCCTACAAAAAAAAATTTTTTTTCACGAAACTTGGTAAAAAGGTGGTTTGTTGTATTTTTCTAAATTTAACACATTAATTTTTTCTTCTATTTTAACTTAATATTATAAAAACATCATAATTTTCAATCGAAAATTTACACGTCAAAATATCTGATGTTTTTAAAAAATCGGTATTCGTTTTTTCTTTGGAATCTCTACTTTCTGATGGTATGGATGGTATTAGTAAATTTAAAAAAATAACAATTTAGTTTAAAAAAATCCACATTTCGATAGGACTTGTAGTTTTGCCAGAAATCATGATAAACCGTTTTCCCCCTTAACCCCCGCCCCCCTTACACTTCCTGAACTCAATTCACCCGTGATTTATTTTTCCTTTTTTTTTGCTTTTATTTTCTTTCATTTACAATGGGTTTCATTCTACTATAATTTCTTTTGTTTCAAAAATTATCTACCCTAGCCTAATTCGTTGCTCTACTTATACATAAGGAGTAAGTAAGTACCATATATCCGGGCGAGACAATGCGAAACTCTACTACCTAGTTGTCAGAATGGTTTTGATGTGTATAGCCAATCGGTCCTCTTTTATGGCCAACCTGGAAGAACTGCAGATAAACTGGGCCCGGACCAACATGGGAGAATTACGTAGACTTCCATAAAAATATATAAACTTTTAAGGAAATTAATATGTAAATAGCCTGGCAATAATAACTTTACTTAATTTTATTCAATTTCTGAAATTATTTTTTCCCCATAAGAAATGGCATGAAGATATCTTTATTAAAAATGACAAACCTGCTGGGTTTCCTTCGCTGAATCTTTTTATTGTATAGTTGCTTCTCTAATCCACTCTAATCCATCAGTAACAAAATATTATTGACCCATTAAAATATAAGTTATAGTTTACGCTCTCTTACCAAGGCTTCTGTGGTCTAGCGGTCCAGCGTTGGCGTTGACCACATGAGGTCCCGGGTTCGATTCCCGGGTCGGGCACAAAAAAAAGTGTTTTTTCAGTTTTCTGAGAAACACAAAGTTGCCCGGGATTGGAAAGTGTCCGGTTGGCGATAGGCTTGCCACCTATCACATTTGTGGGACCAAGTATCTTCGGCTAATCGTGGGTGCACTTGTTGTACCTCTGCCTACCTCTTCGGGGATATGGGCGTGAAGATACTTTTTTTACCAAGGCCTGCAGGACAAACTCTAAATGTATAGTCTCTTACACATTTAAACCGTGGACGAAATATCTGGTACAAAAAATCACCATTTTACTGGCATTCATCTATTTTATACAGTAATACCTCATCTAATTTTCCAACATCCCTGCTTTGCAACTACTTGACGTCATAATTGCATAAGGCGTAAGAGCAAGCGTCGGCAGAAACGCTAACTAATTGCCATTGAATAAAGGCGAAAGCCCGGCTGTAAACATTTCCCGGCCACCTTTGAAGTTTTTAAAACCCGAGCCTTTTGCATGTGGCCCTGATAAGCTACACTACATAGAAAGCCGTTAATAAGGCACTTTTAAAGCAGGTGTGACGTGCTCATGGTGTATAAAGATGAGTGATGCTTTGTAGCGACATCTTGTGGAAAGTAATGGTTTTCTTTTGGGGTGTTTGGCGGGATTATTAGGGTGCGAAGTCTTACACCCTGTATGTGCGCTTTTCATATCCTTTTTATTCCAAAAGACAAGTGTAAATGAGTACATAATTATGTTTGTACGTGGAGTAATGCCTTAATTATTTTTGGGTTTTGAAAAGTTCTTTTCGCGTGTTTTCTTTGAGCTTTGCGATGATTGTTTAGAATAATAGAAATAAGAAAGACTGGAATTTTATATAAATTACTAGCTGACCAGCCAACCGTTGTTTTGCCATACAAATTATTTGTATTCAATGATATTCTAAAAATAAATAAGCGTTACTTTTATTCTTATTTGTTTTATCAAGCTATTCCTTTTCAATTATTTTTATATGTAGTGAAATGTAAAATGAATCAAGTGTGTATGTGAGCTGCCGCTCTACGCGGAACACTTTTTTCTGTTGTTTTTTAAGTGTATATCTATTTATTTTTAGAATTATTAGAATATCATAAAATTATTAGAATATTGTATTGAATATTTTGTTGGGGTACTTAAGAGTACCCCACCAAAATATTATATAATAATAAATATACCCTACCATTATGCCTAATAGGCAAAATGGTAGTGATTCACATAGACAATCGTTTACCTTTTACGAACTGCCTGGCAGAACGGCAGAAGTTATTTTTTTTAGAATTCTTCATAAAATTTTATTAAAAACACGTCTATATTACTTGAAAGTTTCAACCACTAGTTAAGATAGACGGCGTTCATGGTGTTTTCTTAGGCTGTCTGTGTAGCTTGCATTTACACTCATAAATACAGTTATAGTTATACCTACCGATGAAATAAAATCACTCCATGGGTATTTTTTTAAACCTCAGCTTCTTATTACCCCATTATGCTAATTATTCACGTTATAAACTTAATATATAATATAAATTACGTGTCACGTTGTTTGTCCGATATGGATTCCTAAACTACTTAACAGATTTCAATGAAATCGATTCGAATAAATAGATAAATCTCAAATACTTTACCAAAATATTGAATACAAATAATGTGTGTGGTAAATGGCAATACAACATTTACCGGGTTAGCTAGTACATCTAATATATAAAATTCTCGTGTCGCGGTGTTTGTAGTTAAACTCCTCCGAAACGGCTTGATGTTAAAGGTAGTCCACCCCTAAATTTTATTTTTATTATTTAGATAATTTTTTTGTTTTTATTTTTTTATGATACAGCATTAAAAATTACAGCCTTACATTTTCATCCCTCTACGATCGACCCCTATTTTTTTATTCAATTATTTAAATGCAAAACAACGTTTGCCGGGTCAGCTAGTATATTAGTATATAGAAGCACTTGTTTCTACACGGCGGCACGGCGACATGTTCTTTGCCTAACACCATGCACGGCGACATGTTCTTTGCCTAACACCATGCACGGCGACATGTTCTTTGCCTAACACCATGCACGGCGACATGTTCTTTGCCTAACACCATGCACGGCGACATGTTCTTTGCCTAACACCATGCACGGCGACATGTTCTTTGCCTAACACCATGCACGGCGACATGTTCTTTGCCTAACACCATGCACGGCGACATGTTCTTTGCCTAACACCATGCACGGCGACATGTTCTTTGCCTAACACCATGCACGGCGACGTGTTCTTTGCCTAACACCATGCTCGGCGACATGTTCTTTGCCTAACACCATGCTCGGCGACATGTTCTTTGCCTAACACCATGCACGGCGACATGTTCTTTGCCTAACACCATGCACGGCGACATGTTCTTTGCCTAACACCATGCTCGGCGACATGTTCTTTGCCTAACACCATGCACGGCGACATGTTCTTTGCCTAACACCATGTACGGCGACATGTTCTTTGCCTAACACCATGCACGGCGACATGTTCTTTACCTAACACCATGTACGGCGACATGTTCTTTGCCTAACACCATGCACGGCGACATGTTCTTTACCTAACACCATGTACGGCGACATGTTCTTTGCCTAACACCATGCACGGCGACATGTTCTTTACCTAACACCATGTACAGCGACATGTTCTTTGCCTAACACCATGCACGGCGACATGTTCTTTGCCTAACACCATGTCTGCATGTATTTATGTGGATCGAGACAAAGACCTACGTCTTTGGAACGAGATTTCAACATTTGAGTTCAGTGTACGGCATATACAAATTATAATTAACTAGCTGCAGTGTGCATCCCGCTGCATTATAAAATTTTGGCGAATCCCGCGGGATCCCCTAAATTTTCCGAGATGAAAAGTAGCCTACATTCCAGGCTCATCTATGTGCTAAATTTTATTTAAATCCGTTTAGTAATTTTTGCGTGATTGAGTAACAAACATCCATCCATCCAAACTTCAGAAATTTCTCATTTTTAAGATTAATTTATAGATTAGGGTTTAATATTTCGTATTAAACCCTAATCTATAAATATTATCCAAATCAATATTATCAAAATATTATCCCATATCGTTTGAATCTATTCAATAGCATATACTATGCTATTGAATACTTTCAAACGATATGGGTAAGAGTATTCGTAAGTTAAGTATTTAATGTAAACCATTACTAACTGAAATGCAAATGTTACCCCAGCTTAATTATTGTGGAAGAAATAAAACTTGATTATTGCGAAAGAAACAAGAAGCCATAAAATAACCGTCAAGTTGAAATTTTGTTTAATGCCTTGTTTTAAAAAAGTTTGTGGAAGACAAATAACAAATGTTTCCCAATGTTTTTGTTACATCACAAATTGATGTTTGTATATATTAAGTGCTGCTGTTAATCCGGGCTCTTTTGAAGAATAGATCAAATGCCGTTCTGTAAGGCAGGTCGTAGAAGGCGACCGATTGACTATATATGTCACTACTATCATAACTACTAGGTGGTAGATTTCTGGAACATCTCGCCTGGGTATTTGGTACCACCACCTTACCTATTCCTAAGCGTCGGTGCTTGTCATTATCGTGATCTGGTTTGGAGGGTAAAGTAGCTGGTAGGCTTAATAATCGTACCTTCAGTAGAACAAGGGCACAATTGTCGAAAGTTGCAAAAATGAGTTAAGTATGCAGAAATGCTTTAATGGTTCCCTGTTAACTGGAGAGACAAATACATTCATGTAGTTCCTTAAAAAACCGCCAGGCAAAAATATATAGCAACATTGTCTTATTGGAGCCCTAACACCGTAAAGGCAAATATGCCCTAATGTTTTTGATTTCTGAAGCGACAAGGCCACATCTGTTTTATACTTATCAAATATAGTCATTATTACACAATAATTTACATTTGGTGGAACAAGGGCACAAATGTGGGGTACATTCCTTAAAAACCAAATTAAATAAAAAAAACTGTCAGTTTTTAATTCTTATTAACTACATGGTTAAAAAGAATATAGAATGTAGCTTATGTCATGCAAAGAAGAACAACATAAGAGCAGTACAAACAGAGCTAGATCACATTGAATGCAAGAAATATTTTAAAATGGCTCTCCTGAAAAATTGCAACAATTGCAATTGTGCCTTTGTTCTACTAAAGGTGCGTTATCATGTGGCATGGATAGCAACGAACCATAACGACGTTTGGTGTCTATAGGCGATGGTAGACTCTTTTTATCTGGAGACCCATCTGCTTGTTTACTGTCTTATAAAAAATAAGTATCTTTGGTATCTATAGGCGATTCTCTTTTCAACAGGAGAGCTATCAGCTTGTTTTCTAACTAATACATAGAAACTATGCTCCTGCTATATTTTAATTTAGTCATGATAATTAATTTTTGTTTAAGAAGAGAAGTCTATAAGGTTTTTACTTGTATTTTAATGTTTAGTTGTTTTTAAGATATTTTAGTATTTGTTTATACCTAATTATTTAATTATAAAAAAAATAATTACTCAAAATATAAAACTTGTAATTATAAAAATAACTTTGTAATATGGGATCATCCTTGTATATTTATAACAAGAACATAAATTAGAGAAAAAAGACCAACCCGCTGAGTTTCTTCCGCCGGATCTTCTCAGTGTGTGGCCGCGTTCCGATCCGGTAGTAATTCTGAAAAATCGATACAATTTATAGTTTTAAATGTAATATTATATAATGATATTTTTTTTTAAATATTTGCACACCATATATTGGTAGAATATGTCGGTAACTTAATTTATTTTTAACAACTTGTAACACCCATATTCTTGCAAATAAATATTTTCTTTCTTTCTTTCTTTCTTTCTTTCTTTCTTTCTTTCTTTCTAATACAATATACATAAAAATGTTTTTTTTTTTTTAATTTAAATTATTGTTATGAATTAGTACCATTTATAATACCCATATCACAATCAAATAATTTGCTTGCTTTGGGGTTAAATTAATTGTATAATTTTGTCCAACGATTTCATATTATTTTTATATGCGAGCCTTGGATTTTAGGCGACAATACCGGACTCGATATGTACCATTTAACTACCTTGCCCTCCAAACCAGAGCACAAAAGTGACAAGCATTGACGCTATTGCGGCAGAAATAGATAAGCGGTAGTACCAGACTCGGGCGAGACAATGCAGAAATACATACAATCATATAACATCTATACAAATAATAAAATCGTAGGAAAGTCAAAACTGTACATTGAACATTTTTTTAAAAGAATACTTGGGGCGTGATCTACAATCGATATCAAAGCCAAAAATATAGTTTTTAGAATTTTTGTCTGTTTGTCTGTTTATCTGTTTGTTTGTATGTATGTCCGGGGTAAACTCAAAAAGTACTGCATAGATTTACTTCAAATTTTGCATGAATATTACTAACAGATCGGGTCAACATATAGGCTACATATTATCACGCTATCACCTACGGGGAAGGAGCAGTGCGGAGTAAACGAAGTCTTCGCGGACGAAGTCGTGGGCAACAGCTAGTAATACACATAACCAACCATTTTTGCGTTCTAGTCATGATGGCAATTCCTTTTTGCAAACTTTGCACTTAAGATTTCTTTCTTATTTTCAAGCCCAGTAATGTAAAGCGCACATTGCTCCGACTCGACGCGCTCCTGGAACTCGAACCAGGTAACCGTTTGTTGTGCGCGGTTATTTTGTGTATTTCCTTAATTTTGCTATTTTATTAGAAAAAACACCGTAAAGTATGAGAATTCATTAAATTACACAAAGTTAAGGTGAAAAATTTGTCAAAAAATTACCTACCCAAATTTCCAACGGTTTTTATTTCAGAATCCTGGTTTAAACACATAGTTTCGATTTTCGGTAGACAACCACTCACGTGCTGTTTATGCATATATTATTTACTCTGTTAGTAGTGACGTGTATCGATAAGCTTGCTCGTGTGTGTAAATGCGGTGACGTTTCAAACGAAAAATCGAAGCAGTTTTATTAAAATTCGAACCTACGACCTTAACAGGTTTTATTCATATGAAAACGAATGCGTGACGCCGCAAGAATGTCAACAAACAATAGTTCTAACACCTCGGCATTGTAAAACGGATGTTGCGTCCACTCCCCCTCATTGTTCCTGATGCTTTTAAATGGTAACACTCGCCCACGAGTCTAATTATGTAATGCACCGGTTTGGCTACCAATACTTCTTGACTTTATGACCAATGCGCATAATTTATAGACATCAAAGATGTTAATGTTATGTTACTATCTATATCTTAAAATGCAATGCTAATTATTATAAACCTTACCGTCTTAACGAGAACACAACAGTGATGAGCACTTATGAACTATTGCGATAAGAAAATATAACGTGGTGGCACTGTGACCTAGGTGGAACGTAGCCTACCCAAAGAAGTCTACTGCCCAATAGTTGTGAATGCAGTGATAGGTTGACATAACAAAAAGATTGCTCTTTACATATCGCCTGGCAGGAGGGCAGACGATGTATTCTTTAAAAAGATTCCGTTCCAATGATGGGTATTCTCTTTGTGGAATTCTATTTTCATGAAAGAAAATATGCATAATTACAGCCTAGCTAACTTTCCAAATTTGAATATGACAGTGCCAAGTATCGACACTATTGCAACAGGAATAGGCAAGGCGATGATACCAAAACCCAGCAGAAACTTAAACCTAGTCAGTGGTCATGATGTAACGCGTATTTTCTTGCCTTTCACAATATGCCTGACATTATGACAGTTTATCTATTCTTTGAAATGGGCTCGAATTAACACGGAAAAAAAATTAAGGAAACATGTATTTTTAAGTCCCATACCTACAAAATGGAGCTCCGCTTCTTTTTCTCATAAGACCGTAGAGGTGTTAAGTTGAAATTCATCTAAATAAATTATATTAATATTGATAATATTATAAATGCGAAAGTTTGGAGGTTTCGATGGATGGATAGATTGATGTTTGTTACTCAATCACGCAAAAACTACTAGACGGATTTGAATGAAATTTAACACACGGGTAGATAATGACCTGAAATAGCACATAGGTTACTTTTTATCCGGTAAAAATAAAGTGATCCCGCGGAATCCACCAAAAACTTTCATAATGCAGCGGGCTGCACGCTGCAGCTAGTATCAAATAAGTTTCAACGCGTCAACGCGATTTAAAGTTATGATCTTTAATCATAATAAAAAGAAAATGTTTGATACAAATACAGGCGCCTTAGACGAGTCGACATTCTATAAGAATTTGATACAAAATATATATTTGATACAAAATAAATATATATTTTACTAGGTGGTAGATTTCGGCATTGTCTCGCCACAAGATAGCAACGCACCATTAACATCTTTGGTGTCTATAGGCGATGGTTGACTCTTTCCATCAAGAGACCCATCTGCTTGTTTGCTATCTTATAATATAAAAAAAAAGCTACACTCGCACCCGCACCCGCATCCGCACTCGCACCGGCATGCGCACGCGCACGCACACGCATTTACACATACACATACACACACACACACATACATACAAACTACTTTTGCCAAAATATTTTTGAGGTTTATAAAAAATTCTCAAAATCTCCTGGACCGGATTGGTTCAAATTTTTAGGAAGTCTAAGTAGAGCTGAATCCAATCGAATGCCATCAATCGCGTTGCGATCGGGCCAGCTATTCAAAAATTATGAGATGTTTACACACACTCACACACACACACACACATACACACACATACACACATACATACACACATACTGACGTCATCGTGAAAATAGTTGGAAAAGTTCGTGGAGATCTAGTGAAAACTCTATTTTCAAAATTACTCTACATACTTACATAGCTGGAAGTTAAAAATCTTGGTATTTTACAATCGACATTTATATAAAGATGGTCTGCTTACACTACATCATTCACAACCCTTGTTGATGATGTGAAGAATTTTGTAATTTTGTTATTTTTACACTAATATAATCTAACAAGTAATTTATTTTAATACAAAATGTACAGGCAACACTGCCAGTTACACGTGATTGGTTTAAATTGACCAATCGAATACTTTCATTAATCGGAGCATCCTCGCTTTGAGCGCTCTGTAATGAGAGCTCGATCTGTCGTGAATCATTCATAATTTAAAGAATCTTTGTTTCGAGCAGTTATAAAAACAAAAGTATTATAATGTAATTTTAGAAGTAGATAATACCTTCTGAAATATATCGCACCTTTGGGAACAAAGTGTCACTTTAGCATTTTTTATCAAAACGACTTAATTATGCAGCAAAAACCGCGATAATCGACTCTATATACACAGTAAAAATAATAAAAATTAATACTAAGTATAACTAGTAATATTAATACTACGAGTATTAATACTAGAGTAAGAGTATTAACTCTCAAACGTTATTAAAATATTTAAGAAATACGTATAGAAAAATACTACTTTGCTTTTCCTGTAAATTTTGCAAACATGCAGAAGTGACACTTTGTTCCCAAAGGTGCGATATAATAACCGAGCGTGTTTGCAAGCATACATTTTGTTTGCACGTCGTCGTTTTATGTAATCTCTTATAAGTCTAATTTATTTTATGCTGGAGCCGCACTTTCGTCTATCGTCACAAAGCTTCGTGCAATGACACAATAAATGCAGATGTGACCGGCTGTTTTCGCATACATTCCAGATTGCGTGTGCCTTATGTGTGTGCGCATATAACGTCGAGACGATTGACACAAGTGTGGCTCTAGCATTACATTACCTATATCTACATATATATACGTATAATAAAATCGTAAGAACGTCAATGTGTGTCCGGGGTAAACTCAAAAATTAAACTCAAAAAGTAAACTGCATGGATTTACTTCAAATTTGGCATGAATATTACTAACAGGACGGGTCAACATGTAGGCTACATATTGTCACAGTATCACCTACCTAAGAGCTGTGCGGAGTAAACGAAGTCCGCGCGAACGAAGTCGTGGGCAACAGCTAGTTATATAATAAAATTGTGTCACAAATATAATTGTTAAAGAGTTTTTATTGGCGTTCAAAACATGTATAAATTTTACTTACTTTGAATAAAAAATATTCAATTCAATTCAACTACCGAGTTTAATTTTTTAAGATGAAGTGTAACATTGATAGAAGATATTATTTACTAAATACTGAAATATATACTGTATAAATATATCACTGAGTTAAATTCACCGTGTTGGTCCCGGCCTCCTTTGTAGAATAGGCCAACTGCCGTTCTGCCAGGCAGGTCGTAAAAGGCGACCGATTGGCTATCGAGTCACTACCATCGTGGCTACTAGGTGGTAGAGTTCTGCATTGTCTCGCCCGGGTCTGGTACCACCGCCTTTCCTATTCCTGCCGCAATAGCGTCAGTGCTTGTCGCTGTCGTGTTCCGGTTTGGAGGGTAAGGTAGCCGGTAAACTTATGCATGTGGCATTATACCTCGCCACAAGATAGCAACGCACCATTAACATCTTTGGTCTCTATAGGCGATGGTTGACTCTTTCCATCAGGAGACCCATCTGCTTGTTTGCTATCTTATGACATAAAAAATAAAAAAAAATTACCACAACAGTATCTGTGTCTGTCTCATTCTGAAACGAATGTCTACTCCCCCTCATTATTCCTAATGCTTTGGACTGGTAACCTTCGCCCACGTTTCTAATTACTATGTACGGGTTTCGCTACTATAATATCTACTTCACTTGAAATTACGATCTTCATGCAAATCAATCGTCAACAAAGTGGATATTTGTCATGGTCAATGGCAGATTTTGGATTATTATTATTGTTTTATGTTACGGTATAGCAACAAAAGCATGTTTTTGACGTGACAACGTCTTATAATTCGATAGAGCTGGCTGCACGCACGAAAAAACATGACTCATGCGGGGTTACCTCGCTCTGAGGCGTTCCGTAAATGCTACCATTCCATTAGTATTTTCTTAAGACGTTGTCACGTTCAACTATCGTCTGTAAACCAACTTTACAGACAACCGATTTATTTTTTTAATTTATATTACAGCATTACAAACTGGAACACGTCACGTAGTCTTCACGTGTCCCAGCAATGGAATGGGGAAATGGCTTCGGGGCTGATGGCCCCCTTGTTCAATCGCTGGCCGTGAATACGGCCAGGTCTTTGGAGCGTCGATATACTACTTGAAAGATATAAAAGATAGCGGTTAAGAAATTGGAGGGTTAGTAAAATTGGAATAAATTGGAAATAACCTCTCTTCCCTTGAAGTTTCTTCACGCACCACAGGCGATCAGTCCGACTTAGTTAGACCCGTTGGGGAAGCCCGGTTAGACGATCAGTGACCATGGTGCGACTTTGATAAAAAGGGGGAAGAGAGGAAGCAATCTAATTGGGTGATTTGGCTAAATCTCGAGGGTAAGGCTTGGCATCTGGAGGACGCGCATGCCAAGGGGCAATGTTCTGGATATGGGTTGTGAGGAGGATGTGGCGCGCTCATACATACCCTTGACCATCTTCGTGATAAAGTCTTCCAGGCTTTCCATTTTCAAGTCTCAACGGATGACGGAATTCTTAACAAGATATGGAGCTCGAAGTATCCTATGTTTTGTTGCTGTAGAAGGATTCTTTGGAGAGATGGTGAGGCCAGATAGTACCAGCTAGCAGCTGCGTAGGTCAATCTTGATCTGATGTAGGTTTTGTAGACTCGTTTTGTAGACTAGTTTGATTCTGACTGGGAGACTGGAATACATTACCAGTCGCATGGCCACCATGGCCATTTTGGTTCTGTGGACTGCCGCCTTGACATGTGCTCACATGTTCAGTTTCCTATCTATGATTACTCTTATCTAGGAGTAATCATAGATAGGAACTGAACACTTTAAATTGGCTTGACCAGTTGATCTTCTCACCGTTTAATTAGAGTTCTGGGAGTTGTCCTCTTTTCCTGGGTTTCAATGTTTGTGTTTTGCTTGCATTGGCCATGTGTGTGTGGCACTAGGCCACTTAGACAGCCAATTTGGTAATAGATTTAGACAAGCTTGAATTTTTTTGATGGCACGTTTCGCTGTTAAGGATGTAGTGATGAATGCTGCATCAACTGCGTATAAGGCAAGTGAGCAGCCGTCTCCTACCGGTATGTCTAAACTGGAACACGATAGTGACAAGCGCTGACGCTATTGTGACATAAAAAGATCAAAAGGCGGTGGTAACAAATCTGGACAAGAGTAACAGAACTCCGTCACCTTGAAGTCACTACAATAGATATATTTGAAAAATCGTTCATCAATTTAAGTTCAAAAATTGTTGCTTGGTTGATGGCTATAGAGGTTCGACCTTGTCTCATTGGCCTCAGTTTTTATTTCGTAAAAACTAATTTAAGGTTGACCTTGAGCGTCGGTACTGTGTCACCGGACTTTTCAGGTGAGCACCGAGAAGTGCTCAGCGAAATATTATATTTAAGGGGCTACTATACCCGCGACCTAAGACTGTTTCCAGCGAAACCGAACCTCAGAAATCAGAAATGCTTTATTAGATTACGCTATTTACAAGTTATTATAAAACAAAACGAAATATTCGTTCTCGCTGTCGCACTCCTCTGAAACGGCTTAACTGATTTTTCTGATTTTTTTGTAATAAATTTCATACCACTTGGTGATGGTGATTTTTTTTTGGTAATTTTTGTAATTGACTTTTGATTTTTTTAACGCCAAATGAAAAACTACATATAACCTTAAATTTTTACCATGAAAAACATAAATTTACCAGCCATATTATCAATGTAATATAACATTGACTTTAAAAATGATAAAAAAGGTGGAATGCTCTCGTAAAGAGTACAAGTGTTCTGTGGTGGAATGCTTCAAGACGGCGGCGGGTAAAATTAGAAAACTTAGAGATAACATGTGCCACGAATTAGTTAAGTTTGTTACTCTAAACTAAAAAATATATTATTGTATACTCATATTTTATCATTGGAATGACGTTCCAGGAAAACATGTAAAGCAGTCGGCTAAGCTTGTCGACTCCCGAAAGACTCAGATATAAGTATTTATTTGATTTTTTAAATTAGTTTTAATAATTATTATTCTTTAAATAAGAAAGCTATATAAGTATAATAGTTTCCCTATTCAAAGTAATTATTCATAAGTATTACCTGTTCAAATAAAGCTAATTTATTTTTAATATTCTAATTATATTGCAAAAAAAACATTCGTCATTTACTAGTGATTGTATCAAAAATATAATCATCAATTAAATGTTATTTTGCATGCAATGATGGTAATCAATTATTTTGAATAAATGAATTATAAAACTACAAGTGTCTACATTAAAATAGCATAAATTAAGATATTTAAAAGTATTAAAAATAGCGCCTTTGCATACCTATTAATCATTTATTTTAATAGATATCAACAGCTCCACAGATAAAAAATAAAAACTAAAGCATGAGTTGCTTGAAACCGCTTTTGAGCGGACCGACTGGAGTGTTCATGCATTGTCTTCAAATCGGTAACAGCGCCGGTTCCGCCACCGGCACAACTCGCATTAATTACACGTAATTGAATTTCGAATTGGAACGATGACATTTGAATTTTAGCGGGTTCCGCTCACTCGGTAGTGATGTGCTACAAAAGTTTCGATTGCCACAATCGAGACCGCCCGCGGTTATGCATAATGCGTTGACGTTCAACAACGCCGAATAGATCTGTGGGTAATGAGAATTATCTAGATTGCTCCTGTTGTATCAGTAGGCTTCAGACGACTATTCGCTATTATAAAATCGTTAATAGCTTTCTTTAACGCACCCCTCTATTCTTGTCGATTATTTTGTATTGATACTTTTTGTGTAAAAGAAAATAATCAGTTAGATTATTAGGTACGTTACTTGCACAAAATGGTCACAACTCTACAATAGAAGAAAGGTCATTAATGTTTCAAACAATATAGTTTTATTTACTTTTAGTTTTGTAATATATCCACTAGCTGTGCCCACGACTTAGTCCGCGTGGGATTTTTTTAACTTCCCACTACGTATGTAGGTAAGGAAGTTACTGATTTTATCCCGATTTTAGAAAATCGAATTTTAATGTTTGAAAAACTGTAACTTTTGAAATTTTGACTTGATTTTGCTTTTTGAAATGCAATGTAGTTTTTTAGTAAGTACTAAAATATTGCAGAAGGTTAAAATGATTAGTTAAAAAAATTCGAAGTTATGTCGAAAAAACACTTTTGCAAAATTTTTCGTCAACTTTAACTCCCGAACGGATACATAAATTTTGATGCAATTTATGCATTGGACGTAGTTTTTTGTGAAGTGAAGCTGATTAAATTTTGTACTATATCGGTTCATTAATCTGGAAATTGTATAAAAAAATACTGTTTCGCCAAAAACCTTTGTGAGGTTTTCCAAAATTTCTCAAAATCTCCTTGACTGAGTTAGTCAAAATTTTTAGGAAGTCTAAGTTGAGGGGAATCCAATCTAATCCCACTAACCACGTTTCGATCGGTCAAGCCGTTCAAAGTTATGAGATGTTTACATACACACATACACACACACACACATACATACATACATATGTCATCATAAAAATAGTCGGAAAATGTTCCTACGTCCTCAAAACGTCAAAACACTCGATTTTCGAAAATTGGGGCAAAATCAGTAACTTCCTTATCTAGATACGTAGCGAGAAGTTAAAAATATATACCTAATTAGAACGATGAAAAGTTATTAATTAAGGTTTATTTTTTGAATAATTTTTATTTAAGACAATTTTCGTAGCGGGAAGTAAAAATAAATAAGTTAAGACATGGCTTTGTAATTTGTTATTAATAAAAAACAAAATAGCCTTTTGAAAACAATTTGCAATAAAAAAATGTTGTTGCACTTTTCTTAAATTTATTATTATTTTAATTTTCTAAAAGGTAGTTTTAATGTAAATTTGTATCATTTATAATAAGCAAGACAAGATAAGGATTCAAGGGTTTTTTAATTATTATAATAACAAACTACTTTGCCTCGTGGTCTAGGGACAGCATATTCGACTCAAATCATGAGGTTTTCTGTAAGATGTGATCTTATTCTGGACGGAACTTATAAGTACATGTTCGTATATTTTAATTAACAATTTTTTTTAAAGTATTTTGGAGTCCGACTTTAGTGAGTATACTAAGTAGCTTAGGCACTTCAACACCTACACTTTGCAGAAGTTTCATTCATTTTAAAAGTTAACTGATTGGTGTATCTAATTTTGAAATATTTACCGTGTCGTATAGCGGTCCGATGTCGTCGTTGACCAAATGAGGTCCCGGGTCCGATTCCCGGGTCAGGCAAAACAAAATGTGCTTTTTCAATTTTCTGATAAAACAACGTTGCCCGGAATTGGAAAGGGCTCGGTTGGCAATGGTATTGGTAGGCTTTCCACCTATCATCATCTTTGTGTGAGATAGTATTTTCGGCTAATCGTGGGTACACTTCTTGTACCTCTGCCTACGTGTTCCGAGATATGGGCGTGTAGATACTTTTTTATCCTTTTTTACGTTATGCAATATAAAATCAAAATAGTGAATTTTCAACTGGACTTACCATCCGAAACCGTTGAAACTTATGATGTCTGTAACTTCTAAATTATAAAACTCATGACCTTGAAATTTTTAAGAGAAAATCTTTATAGTACTTACTTTTGAACAAAAGAATAATAAAGGATTTTGGACTACAGGTTAATGAATTAAAGCTAAATATACGTTTCTGATTTCATTCCTTATCCCACGGGAACCGCGCTGAATTTTGGGGTATAAAATATCCTATAACCTTCTTTGGAGTATGAACTCTAATCATGCTAAATTTCGTGTGAATCTGTTCAGTAGATTCGGCGTGATGCGCGGCCTTGATACAGACAGACAGACAAAAATTAAAAAAAATACATTTTTCGCTTCAGTATCGATTAAAGAGTATCTACCAAAAAAATTTTTAAAATTTCTTCAATGTACAGAAATCGACTTCTTATAGTTTTATTATATGTATATAGATATATAGATATAGATAGATAGATTTAAGGCTTATTAAAGTATGTACTTGTAGAAAGTCTTGGAGAGTGCGTAAAGCTATTGGTGTCTAATATTCATAAATAAATGAAATACGATAGTTATTAAACTGAAAAATGCTACCAGTTGGGCGCCGGGGCGTATGGCAGAGAAACTACTAGTACTGCCCCATTACCCTAATCTAAGCCAGTACTATATATGATATGGCGTTCGCTCAGATGTCTTGCATAATATAGATTCGGAATAAATGTATGGCCGACAAACAGACGGCACGACGCTCGCAGGAGGATAAAACAGCCATGGCGCCTAAATGACGGGACATTCTTAAAAACCCCATAATCCTCATATAACCACACTTATTAACGTATGTACATCTTTCTGTAAATCGAATCAGCTAAAGTATGTAGAGATATTTACAATTCTTATGTGTTAACTGCCTTAATACTTATTTACAAACTATTTTCAATATTTACTCTTATAGAGACACAATCTATGTATATACACAATAACAAACTTATAACAAAGTTTTATTTACTTTCTTTCAGGACCTCAAAAATCAAACTTGGTATTTGGAAAATAATGAAGACTTTTAAGAAGTAAGAATTGTAAGGAATAAGCATTAATATTTTACATTATTGTTGACATCGATTAGGGTTTTTATTCAAGTAAATATTAATTAATACAATTACTTAAAAGTATGGCTATAAATATGTCATGATGATTTTCCCCGTGTTGGTCCCGCGCTCCTTTGAAGAATAGGCCAACTGCCACGCAGGTCATAAAAGGCGACCGATTGGCTAACTACCATCGCGGCTAGGTGATTAGGTGAGAATTCTGCGTTGTCTCGTCCGGGTCTGGTACCACCGCCTTACCTAATTCTACCGCAATAGCGTCAATGCTTGTCACTGACCTGTTCCGGTTTGGAGGGTAAGGTAGCCGGTAAACTTATGCATGTGGCATTAGACCTCGCCACAAGATAGCAACGCAGCATTAACACCTTTGGTGGCTATAGGCGATAGTTGACTCTTTCCATCAGGAGACTCATCTGCCTGTTTGCTATCTTATGATATAAAAAAATACAATTAAATACCACCAGCAAATATAAGAAAAAAAATAGGTGTGTTTTTGTTCAGATGTGGCGCTATCTCCTTACGCTGCGCGCTGTTTTTAGTTAGCACGTCAGACTTGCCTAAAACTGACCGTTGCGGATATCTTTGGGGAAGGGCTATGTCCAGCAGCTGTAGACACATTTGGTTAGTTTGCTATCTCATGATATATAAAAAAAACATAAGTCATTATGTACTGTAAAATAATCTACCTAATATTATGTGTAAAGAGTGACTACAAAAACTCTTTTTTTAAACGGAAAAACTTGAAAAAATAGATGCGTCGTGTTGGTATGGGGGTCTTTTGATATCTCAAAAACTTCCTAACAAATTTTGATGAAATTTAGACTGTTCCTTAATTTAGAATACAGGTATCTAATTTAAATCAAAAAGAATATCTCGATATGTCTTTTAGTTCCCAAGAAATTCGCGGTAAAACATATATACACTTACTAATTTTAGTACACATACTTGGACGCCTAAATAGATAATTATACACAAATATTATCCAATCCCAACAATATTTCATATATACATGTACATGTCAATCTGATCACCTCCTTTTTTCGTCTGTTGAAAATAATACTTTCTAAATAAAATTAACATTTAAATCCCCCGTTTTGCCCATGTTGGTTCTGGGCTCCATTGAAGAATAGATCAACTGCCGTTCTGCCAGGCAGATCGTAAAAGGCGACCGATTGGCTATGCGAGTCACTAACATCGTGGCAGAGTTCTGCATTGTCTCGCCCGGGTCTGGTACCACCGCCATACCTATTCCTGCCGCAATAGCGTCAGTGCTTGTCGCTGTCGTGTTCCGGTTTGGAGGGTAAGGTAGCCGGTAAACTTATGCATGTGGCATTAGACCTCGCCACAAGATAGCAACGCACCATTAACATCTTTGGTGGCTATAGGCGACGGTTGACTCTTTCCATCAGGAGGCCCATCTGCTTGTTTGCTATCTTATGATATAAAAAAATCATGAACACATCTATAGCTAGAACATAGCTACGTTCAAAAGTGAATTTCCTCAGCAAACGGAGCACATTTTTTTCTATACGACTATACCATTAACTAAAATTCGACAATTTTAATTTATGTCACACGTAAATTTACCGCAAAAAGATAGTTTGTTTACAAAAATTATCTTTTTGCGGTAAATTTTGTTTTAACGTTATTTTGATAAACCTGAATGTTATTTTGATAAACCGGAATGTGATGTAAGTTAAATTAAAATTAAATATTGCATGCCTTAACTGGTAAAATATGTGAGATCCATTATATAATTCTAAGACCTTAATGTACCATATTTGATGCAATAAACTATATTCTATTCTATTCAAAAAAATTCTTATAATATAACAAATAAGCAGATGGCTCTTCTGATGGGAAGAGATGACCATCGCTCATAGAGACCAAAGAAGTCAATGACGCATTGTTATTCGAGTTACAGAAAGATAAAGCAACATGTATAAGCTCCCCAGTTACTTTCCCCCCAAATCGGAATTCAATGCTAGCAAGCTCTGATGCTGGTAAGCTGGTTTTACCAGACTCGGGAGAGACATTGCAATTCTACCAGTGGCCACGATATTTGGTCACTAGTATCTATACATGAAGAAAAAGCGTTGTATCCCTCTTTTAGACAATTACGCGAATGGTAGAATATAAAATTTGGCACAGTTCAAATTTACATTACGGAGGAGTGCACTATCCTAATATTTTTAAATAATTTGCATTAATAATACATTAAATTAATAAAAATAAACATTATACATACTATATTCATGTGACATACAAAACAGGAACATCTTCCCCGTGTTGATCCCGGGCTCTTTTGAAGAATAGGCCAACTGTGTTTCTGCCAGGCAGGTCGTAAAAGGCGACCGAATGGCTATGCGCGTCACTACCATCGTGACTACTAGGTGGTAGAGTTCTGCATTGGCTCGACTGGGTCTGGTACCACCGCCTTTCCTATTCCTGCCGCAATAGCGTCAGTGCTAGTCACTGTCGTGTTCCGGTTTGGCGGGTAAGATAGCGGGTAAACTTATGCATGTGGCATTAGACCTCGCCACAAGATAGCAACGCACCATTAACATCTTTGGTGTCTAGAGGAGATGGTTGACCCTTTCCATCAGGAGACCCATCTGTTTGTTTGCTATCTTATAATATATAAAAAATAATATTTTCTGTACAGCTGAATTTTGATGTCAAACTTAAAATAAAATATTATTGTTTTGTGTATGGTCGAATTTCGACCATAAGTCGATCGGTCGGAGGTAATTGTAAAAACCAAGGACATATTGTTGAGTAGCCATTCATATTTAACTTTAGATTGATTTGGGATACCAAAAAAGATGCCGCAAAAAGATGTCTAGATATAGACATCTTTTTGCGACAACTGTGTAATTAAAAGTTAGAATTCAGAATATGCAAAATAAAAATATAAATTCAAAAGTCTGTCTGTTTGTCTGTCAGACTTTCTGTCTATTATTATGAATTCACGGCTAAACCGTTAACCAAATTAGGCAAGGAGATAGCCAAAGACCTGAGTTCTCACATATCGTCATTGATACTGCAATACCGCGTAACTAACAGTGGAAGTACAAAAGTATCAAATTTTAGATTTGTATTTATATGATGATGTATTTTTTAGCTTAATATTGATTGGATTCAATTAGATATTATTATATAAGCTCACTAATATACTTTTCTAAATATTGTATTATAAATATTTTTTCTAAGTATTTTTATTTATATTTTTATTTATATATTTTTATTCTAAATATTGTCTATTTTAAGTTACGCGGTATTGCAGTATCAATGACGATATGCTAACTTTAAAAAAAAAATTCCTAAAGGGTGAAATATGGGATGAAAGTTTGTATTTAAAAATTATATTCTTTACTATACTCGTGCGTGAAGCTGCGTTATTCTATAACCCAGGGCAATCATTGAATCATGCAAATTTTGTTCTTATATTCCCAATGTAGAGCATACAGCACACAGCTATATCACAAGATTTTTACAAATGAAAAAATCCAATTTTATTGTTGCTAATAAAAAAATTTAACACTGAAATGTTCACCTTGGAGGATTCAAATTCAAACTCAAACCAATATGTTACATTTTCAGTGCAGATTTAGCCGTAAAGACAAATATGTCTGTATATAATCATATATGTCAGATGAATGTAGTGTGTGATTTTTTATTAAATTTCTAATGCATATTATTTAAAAATATTTCATTTTTGCAATCCTTCGCAATGTAAACTTTAACTGTGGCAAGTTGTATACTTCATCGTTGACGTAATTGTCTAAAAAAGAAGTACAAAGTTTTTGCTTCACGTATTAATATATAAATTATAGATAACATTGTCAAAAATTTAAAAACATAACATCGAACAACTATGTATTAAAAATTGGGTGTTCAATGCTTAGATTAAGGAAACCTCTCGTCATTGGTTCAATGACAGATTAGACAGAACAAAGATAACATCGTGAAGCTTTATGTCCATGAAGCTGTATTATATCTGGAGGCAGCACTTCTAATACCTACCTGAAACACAATTTTATATACTGCTGTCATCTTCTGAGGTCTTACCCTCTCTTTCTAACACAGCTATATAAAAAGAGATGGAGAGACCTCATAGACAGAGATATAACGTAAATATGTTTCAAGTGATTATTAATACGAGTGCCAGCTCCACCTATACCTAATACTTCATGATTATATCCTAATATTTCATGGATAACATAGATAAAAAACTATTTAATGGAACATTCTATTGTACTTGAAGCGACGTTTTATACAGCTAACCGTTTTTGTTAGCGCTTCCTTCGAGCAAAAGCTTTAAATTCATAATTATAATTTTAATTTAAGATATCCATGTATTAAGGTGAATTCGTGTTTGTTTTTTATGGCAATCAAAATAAGCTTTTATTGTGTCAGCGCACGACTGATTTTTAATTGTTTGTGGACAATGAATCGGTTGATTCTTTCGCGCCGGTGATCGCGTCCCCAGTAGTCAAGAGCCACGTGGGACGCCCCGCAGTGATGTTGATTGCTGACGAACGCCGCTTAACGCCGGAGTGGACAACACTAGTTACAAAACTTCAATTATTTTTTTTACACTGGTAGTAATATCATCACCACGTCAGTTCCCTTGCGAAGTAGACAGATTTAACTGAAAGTCAATAGACTTTTCCGGTTCACCATGATTCACTAATTTATCGGTAGGCAAATGGATGTTGTGAGGTGGTGAAGAGCTACGTTTACCTAGGCTATTTAGTGTCAAACGATGGCGACGCAATGTGAGAAGGAGATTCGCAATAACTAGGTCTGCAGTAGATCGTAGAATAATAATAGAACCATGGGCCCATTTAATGATTTACCAAGTGTTGGTCCGAGCTCCTTTATGACACTTCTTCGAAATTTTTCAACATATCGATTATTTAGCTAAAGCATTACTTTAGATCTCAAAAGCTAAATGCCAAAGTTAAATCTCAATAGTTGAATGTCAGTCGAAAGATCAAAGTCGATTATCGTTTCCAAAATATACAGCTTTGCAAAAATCAATATACTGCCACTTTTAATAAAATTGATGTTTGACCTGAAAAAATCTATGGTAATAGTTTACTCTTTTGAGCTTAAAATACCTTAACTTAGCGGGAAGTTTCAGGGATGGGCTGCAGGGTCAACCGTTTACAGATTTTTTTAAATGCAATGGACCCACTTTCGGTCCCACCGCTGCAACTTCTGTAAACCATTCTGATTCAGCAGCAGCAAGCTTCCTGATAACCGCTGTGTTGCGAGCTCAGGGTAACCTGGGAAAAGTTAAGCTGTATTAGAAATCGCAGCGAAATTAATCAGAAGTATATAGTAGGAGTAGAAAGATGCATCCTGTTTCCCTCATTTTTCAGCAGGAGACAGCAAAATAGTAAAAGCATAAAAAATGCTACGAAATGAGACTTTTACAATCAGTTTAAGTTAATCGTAAATCGTAAAGTCGTTCAGAATTTGAGGACCTACCAAAATGGCCTACTTAATTCTGTCTCCAGTAGTAAGTATGACGGAATCACTTGAAACGTTGTCATCTTTGGTGTCTATATTATGATTATCCAAGGGCGGATCCAGCCTTCGGGTCAGGTCACATATTTGAGGTTTAGTCAAGATAGGCTCTAATCTTTTTTTTGGAATAATAAAACCATACCTAGACCCCTGTCTAGCGGGGGGAGGGGGGGTCGACCGCCCCGGTTGGTCGAGCGGTTACGACCCTGATTACGCAATCGACGGGGCTCGGGTTCGATCTCCGACGGGCACAAGCATTTACGTGATGAGCATAAATGTTTGTATTTCCGCATTTGGGTGTTCATTAAATATATTCCTGTATTTATATCTGTATTTCTATATATTAGTACGTTGACTAACACGCATAACACAAGCAAATAACTTGCTTACTTTGGGGTTAGATCAGTAAGTGTAAGTAGTCCCGTGAATTATCTCTTCCCATTAGACAATCTGCTCGTTGACTATCCTATAAAATACAAGAAAAAAAGTTCTCTGGCGTAGTACGGAACACTCAGTTTAAATAAACGTAACAACTTGCCTGTTTTTTATAGCAATAAATGTTTTGCAGTAATAAAAAGGATCTGGCGCTAACACCGCTTTGTTCTGACGAAATGGCGTTATAATTTGCGTGAAATTATATATCTGATTGTAGCACCTGTTAATTACAGCAGAGTAACACATCAGAACAATGCTCGTGAAGGTGCCTTGTCATGATTGGTGGGTGGTAGCGAGTAAAACAATTAATTATGTTCTAGCTCCGTGTATGAATATTGGAGCTTTATAGAATTGACTAGGTGATACCCGCATATTCATTTGTTGTTTATTATATTAACACACGTTTATAGCAGGGTTGTTACGGATGCACGAATTTTGACATCCGCGGATGCAGATGCGGATGCGGATTATTAAAAGTTCACATCCGCGGATGCGGATTTGATGCGGATGCGGATGCGATACGGATGCGGATGTGGATTTTAAAGGGATAATTATTAAAATGTTAAGTGCATAAATAACTGGAAATTAGTATAAACTTAATGTTTTATTTATTTAATCCTATTTCAAAAGTACACAAGTTTTTAGTTGTACTTATAACACAACAGAATTTTAAGCTTCGAGTTACATAATATAAATCTTTGTTTAGTAATTAAACTCGAAAATTGGTGAATTATATTAAATAAATAGCACTATAGCAGCCTTTTTGAATTTGAATCTGATAGAGACAAGACAGATAACTGAATTGATGCGAATATTCCGCATTTGCGGATGCGGATGCGAATATTCGTATTATCTCTGGTTTATAGACGAGTTTTGCTTATAAAAATCGTAGTTTTTAACACATTTTTATTAACTTGGTATGTATCTATGCATCTGTGTATATCTATGTAAAGAAATCTTTGAAGGCGATTTTTAATCGGATTGAATTGATACTTTATACATTTAACAAAAGAAGTTCCTTATTTTTTATACTCGTAGCAGAGCGGACAAACGAGCAGGAGGTGCATTTGATAGTAAGTGATCTCCGCCGCCTATGGACATCCGCAATACCAGAGGTCTTGCAGTTGCATTGCCGGCGTTTTAATAATGAGAAAGCTATTTAATCTAAGCTTTATGTACTTATTCAGGTTCGATTCCTGGGTTGGGCAAATCAAAAATATGTTTTTTTTTCAGTTGCTCCGAGGTTGGATAAGAGTCCAGTTGGCAATAGGCTTGCCATCTATCACATTTTGGGACTAAATATCTTCGGCTAATCGTGGATGCACTATTTGTACCTCTGCCTACCTCTTCTGTGATACGGGCGTGAAGGTACTTTTATATTGATTGACATGAACTGTGTGATTATTTATCACAAAAACTAGAACAATCCGCGTCCAATCTTGTCCATGAATTTCTAAAAAATGTTTGTTAAATTAATTTTTAAATAATAAAAATTTATTCTTAATTATTAAAACACCTCCTCTTTAGTCTAGCGGTTCGGGAATGGTGTTGACCACATGAGGTCTTAGGTTGGATTCCCGGGTCGGGCAATTCAAAAATGCCTACCTCTTCGGGGATACGGCATACGCTGAGGTTGTTAGGAGAGTATCCCAAAATCGAGGTGATACGATAAAGAGTGTACATATTTATTTGTACATGGATATGAATTCTAAATAAATGTTCGCTATATAATTTTTGAATTATAATAAATTAAACATGATTATTAAAACGCAGGTGTTGAAAGGCTTATTTGTGTGAAACATTTTTGATTTTTGAATTTTTCAAATATAAAATTATTAAAATCAATTTAAACTTCAATACACTGCTTTCTTTGAAACTAACTAACCTTGGTCACAGATTGTATGATAGTAACTATTCCTTGGTAAACCGACATACACATGTACATATAATAAAATCGTAGGAAAGTCAAAACAGTACATTGAATATATTTTTTTGAAAGAACACTTGGGACGTGATCTACAATCGATATCGAAGCCAAAATTATAGTTTTTAGAATCTTTGTCTGTTTGTCCGTTCGTCCGTTTGTCTGTTTGTCCGTTTGTCTGTTTGTCTGTATGTATGTCCGGGGTAAACTCAAAAAGTACTTCATGGATTTACTTCAAATTTTGCATGAATATTACTAACAGATCGGGTTAACGGATAGGCTACATATTATCACGCTATCACCTACGGAGTAGGAGCTGTGCGGAGTAAACGATCTCCGCGCGGGCGAAGTTGCGGGCAACAGCTAGTTGTTAATAAAATTGGAAAAGTTTTAATATCACCTTCAGCTTATGAAATCTAATATCGGAATTTATCATTTCGTTGATGTAAATCGATCAGCACTGAACTCAAACCTTCGTTCATTTGGGACAGCAGTGTTTCCATGTTTCCAATCTGGTACGCTCTTATCTCGTAAAACGGTGTGTCCGATTCATGTGCCCTGCGAAAGACGATGGCCGAATGTGGAACGAGATATAGTTTATGCAATAAATTATCAATCACACAATGGTTTTTATTAAAAAAATTATATAGTAAAATATGAAGCCATTTTTTATAGAAGAGGGTCAAGCGGACAGGAGGCTCACCTGATGGTAAATAATTACTGCCGCCCCATAGACAACTACACTACCACGGGTCTTGTAGTTTTTTTATTTTTTTATATCATAAGATAGCAAACAAGCAGATGGGTCTCCTGATGGAAAGAGTCAGCCATCGCCTATAGACACCAAAGATGTTAATGGTGCGTTGCTATCTTGTGGCGAGGTCTAATGCCACATGCATAAGTTTACCAGCTACCTAACCCTCGAAACCGGAACACGACAGTGACAAGCATTGACGCTATTGCGGCAGGAATAGGTAAGGCGGTGGTACCAGACCCGGGCAAGACAATGCAGAACTCTACCACCTAGTAGCCACAATGGTAGTGACTCGCATAGCGAATCGGTCGCCTTTTACGACCTGCCTGCCGGAACCAACACGGGGAACCAACAGTTGCGCTGCCGGCCTTTTAAGAATGAGCAGGCTCTTTTCTTGAAAGTTTTTAAGTCGTATCAGTTCGGAAAAATTTCTACCGAAAGCTGGTTTCACGTAGGAGTAGTGCGGTGCAAAAAGTGCCTCGAGAATCGCACGCTTGTGGACTTCCAGACATCGAGATGGAGAGGATGAAACTTCAAATTTTGTCGCAATGTACGATGGTGAAATTCGGCGGCAGGAATTAATTCAAACAGTTCCTCGGAACATTTCCCATGATAGACCCAATAAAAGATGCAGAGTAATGCCACATCTCTACGTAACGCCAAAGAGTCAAGCTGATTGGAAATAGTCTCGTCATCGACGATTCGAGCCGCTTTACGTTGAATGCGATCAAAAGGAAGGAGCTGGTACTGAGGAGCCCCCGCCTATAACTGAGAGCAGTACTCCATGTGAGGCCGGATTTGCGCCTTATAAAGCAGTAAACGATGGGCTGGTGTGAAGTACAGCCTAGTGCTGCAAAGAACTCCCAGCTTTTTAGAGGATAATTTAGACCGCGGAACTGAACGTCGCTCGATATGTTGACTCCAAGAGTGGCTGAGCAAGGCAAGTATTATCAAAACGAGAAGATACGACGAAGGATAATTTTTAGCGGTAAACGCGCAGACTTGTGTCCTTAATGGGGTCAAACTGAACCAAATTTAATCGACCCCACTCCGAAGCTACGGAAAGTTGTTCTTTTATTTCTCACACACGTTTGTTCCGGTACTCGTATTAAAAAAAAATTAAAAACCCTTTATTTCTATAAAAAAATACAAAATATAAAAATTTTAATTATAATTATGTTAATATATTTAAATTTAAGGGTGAGTATAATTCATTTATTTATCAATAAAATTAAAAATAAAATTAAAAATCCTTTATTTCTATAAAAAAATACAAAAAATAAACATTCTAATTATAATTTTATTAATATATTTAAATTTAAGTGTGAGTATAATTCAGTCGCTTTACATACCTGCCAGAACCCTGCTCTGGGTGAAGATCACATCCAAAGATATCCAGTTCTCTATGGATTGGGCCGTTTGTAAACACTAGATATCATGCTATCTTTATTATTCCATCTTCTTATCTAGCGTAAGGTCTACCTTTTTTATTAGTGATATTTATTTATTTATTAGTAATATTATCAGCAATTTACAGCTTCATCGGTCGCGGTGGCGAGCGGTGTGCTCAGCTAGAGTTTAAAGGTGTAGGGCTGTACGCCCTCTGCCGTATTTGAAGTGCCTATGTTTGAAGTGCTTAGCTAAGCTCGGCAATTCGAGATCTGAGCTGCACGGACACCGAACTGCTCTCACCGAACAGCACTCATCTGGAAACGTGCAACCGGCTAGGACTGCATTGAAAATGCTCACTAGGAGGTACATAAGGGAAGGAGGGGGTATTTAACTACCTTATAAGTGATTTTACCAGGCCCGCGGGCCTTTTTACTGTGTAGGTTTTTGATTATTTCGCCTACTTCTTCGGTATCGGTGAGTAATAGCGGGTTCCCTTCGGTAGCGCCGCACTACGCTCTACTTCGCTATCTACAAGATGGACGTGGTCTAGGTCCGTAGGCTGGTTTGGTGGGGAGACTCACTTCTCGCCAACACGTTCCTATTTATACACAAGGTAAAGTTCGACAATATTCTCGAAAATTCTAAAAATGACTCGTAAACAACTTACATGTAAACAAATTATAATACACGCTAATTTAACCATTATGGCTTTTGCGAAAAGGTCCAATATGGCGTAGCTGTATGAGTAACGGCAGCTATTGTTTATCGATAGCAGCGGTCTCTATCTTTTACATCTAGATTTTTCCAGTATTTTCACTCTTAACTTTTCTAGATTATATGCAACAGTATCTTCACGCCTGCATAGAGGATTTGCAATGAAATAACAACTTTTTACAGCTTGCACATATTTCGAAGAATCACTGGGTTGATTTTTCGAAACAATCTCAAAATGTGTGCAATCTCCAAATTTTAGTATATCGTATAATTTTTAACTTTTCAATATAGGTCTTGAAGCATTTTACATAATGCGATCCAACGGATACTACGCCACATTGAAACATCCAAACCTAATTTCCTGTCTCAGATACAACGTCCGTGCCTCTCTAAGCCTAAAGACAAATACATTGGATCTAGACCAGACTAATGTGAACTACCTCGCCTCTTAAATTTAAATGTACTCTATACTCAACGGAGAAATCCAATAGACTTTCATAGGTCATGCTGTACTGGTCGTTAAGACCATACGGTGCTAGATACTCTGGTAGTATTGAAGCGGTCTAAAGGAGGGTTGAAAACTAGGAACGTTTGTTACAAATTCACATATGTACAAAATATCAACGTCGTGCATTGCGACATTGTTAAATCAAGAACAGTATGAAGATATATAGTAAATATATGTATTATATAGTCATGCCGATTCCTAGTAGAATAGGCAGAGTAATCTGCGCTAAAGTCGAAGCTCACTGGCCCAAATCTAGCCAGTGTTTAATTTTTTATTGTTTAAATATGTTAAACTAACTGAATCGCGTAGCTTTGCTCATAAGTATATAATGAAATAATAATGTCATCAATAATATAATCCTTCATATAAAGTTTCATCCCCCCTACTTCAGCCTTTTAGGGGTTTATTTTTAAAAAAAGAAACATAAAAGTTTAACCTCGGCTTCTCAACCTTCTGCATGCTAAAGCGTAACGGACGGACCAATAGACTTTCGCATTTATGATATTAGTATGTATTAAGTCGTAACTAAGTGAAAATGCTTTATTTTGCAATTATTAGACAGCAAATTTCATTGATAATTTCGTAGCTTTACATCCTTGCCATGTAGATAGTAAGGCTTATAATTATAAATCTAGTTGATGACGTAGATGGCAAGTGTCTCTTGCTACTATGAAAACCCACTGACTTCTATAATAGGTACTACGTGCTGATATATAGAAGTCAGTAAGAAGCCTTGTAATATACGGATAACAATATATAACCGACATTTTTCATTGTGTAGACATGTGTATGCTTTTGTGTGTATGTTTGTGAGTGTATATATGAATATATGTAATATTGTTATCTTATGTGATAAAAAGTTAATTTCTATTCTAACTACTAGCCTTCGTGCGACTACTTCACTCTACAACTGACTGTACTACAAAGCCAGTTTAATCTCAAATTCTAAAAAAATTGTTTTGTTGTTTTGAATACTACAAATAACTCTATATTTTCGCTTATATATATTATATACGCTTATATATTATATATTATATACGCTTTCCGTAGCAAAAACTGACTCCATAATTTGTTTTTTTTTATATAGAATCAGCACACTAACTAGCTATCATGCCTAGTAATAAATGGTTATTTCCAATGCCCAAGAATATTTTTAAAGTAATTATTAAATAAAGCGTAAATAAAGCAAAAAATTGCTTGGTAAAACGTTATAAATAATTTGTAGCTAAAAAACTGAGTAGCTGTTTCGCAGTTTTTTGGCATTAATGAAAAATAAATCAGAAATAATGAATAACTCACGATGTCTACGCCCCTATTAATGCCAAGCATAACAAGTTACTTTAATTTCACTGAAGTTGTTTTGAAACAGCAAAAACAATATACAATATACAGGAAACAAGAATAAATAAGCCCTTAGCAAACCCTTAGACGAGCGCAACTAAAACATACAATACTTAATTTCAGCAATGCTGTACCAAGTTTGGAGTATTGCCGATTTGAAGTTTTCAAAATGGAGCCTTAGCGAGTGACTCACAAAAGTTCCAACGACTTTTCTCGTTTATACTTTTTCTGCACGCCATCTTTTTCTGTTAATTTCGGTTGGTAAACATTGAAAGGTGCATTGGTTTTTCTGGTTTTAAGTTTCGGATGGGAATTCGACTGGAATTAGGAACTGTTGCCTTCGACATTTTAGTTTGTAAGTGAAGCTTGGCTAGGGGAAATACGGGATTGGGATTAGTCGGCAAGTTTCCATTAGAAATATTCGAGTTCCGGTTTTCCTTTTTTGTGTTCAACGGGCCTTTTAATATGCGGTGTTTAGTTTTTAAGTGCGTACTTTTCGTCTTGTTTATTTGCCAATTAATTTTGAAATAACCGAAATTGTCACAGTTGAAAGAAAATAACTTTTTTTGATTTTCTAATGGTCATCTCTTTTGGGCCGTATTTTCGCTCGATTTGTTGATGTCATTGCAATTATTGTTAACTAGCTGGACTTTTGATGAATCTAACAGTAGCAACTTATTTTTCCGAGACAAAAAGTACCCAATGTGCTATTCCAGGTCATTATTTATATATATGACAAATTTCATCCAAATAGGCTAGGCCGTTTTAGCGTAAACATCCATCTAGTCATCTAGACATACTTTCGCATTTACAATATTAGTAGCAAGTAGGATATGTAGTGTCTTTGTCGTTGTATGTCGTTGTCTTGTCTAAATTTTTAAACTGTGCTTTGATTTAGTCTACGTGGTTTTACCACTGATTAGCTTTTTTCAGGCAGAATTTGCTGTTGTTTATTTGTTATTAAATATGATTTTAAAATATGGAAGAAACTTTTATCTAGATTAAAAAGAGGGATTAAAAAATCTAGAAAGTATAAAAAGGTCATTTACGTCGGTCATTTATATCAATGACGTCGGTTCTTTTATTTTGTATCAACCTTTTACTACTAATTACGTCAAAATCACTTTTTCGTTGTTATTAAAGTTTTCTGCGCTTTGTTTTTTTTCCATTGTGAATAAAAATATAGCAAAGCTAAGTAAAACAAAAATATTAAAAAGCTAAATAATAAAATTTAAGACATGCTTGCCAAATATCGTAATTTTAGGTCAACGAGACTATAGGTTTTGATTCCCTTTTGAGTCGCAAAATATGCCATAAATGGTCATATTTTGCTATTAATTTCTTTCACAGCTGAGAAGGACTGTAGACCTGAGTATTTGAGATAAATTTCAACTATATATATCTCTACGCGTTCCTGGGAAAAAGGGTCTTAACAGATGGATGGGTGGACAGACGGACTACGAAGTGATCCTGTAAGGGTTCCTCTTCTACCTTATGAGGTATGGAACACTAAAAAACATTACCCTCCTTCTAGGGCAGTCAGGTAAAAATTTACAAAAAAATAATAATTCAAAAGACAATGTTCCCAGACTTCTTTGACTTCATACGTCACACGTAAAGATTGACAGGGTGATCTCTTTGTAAACAACAACAGGGAAGTTCATAGGTAACAGCAACGTTTTCAAAGAGTGTCAAGTTTTGACGGGGAGACAATGGTTTCGCACATCCCTATACTGATACTATAGTTTGCATATGTTGGAAGAATGAGATAATTCGAATACAATAGATTTAAAATGTTAGAAAAAATTCAAATTCTGTTTGCAAATTTTTTGCGTAGTTTTATCATTTAACAAACTAGATAACTTTTTAGGATGTATTCTTTAAAATGTTTTCGTTATTTAAAGATATTTATCCAGAAACACAGATAAAATACAGATAAATTTGCCAGAAACACAGATAAATGTATATCTGCGTTTCTGGCAATATAACTAAAATGATTCGGTTTTTAAATTAAAATTCTTATCAGTCGAGATAATTCTGAGCTAAGTTTGGTAGAAATAAAAACAGTTGTCTCCAAGATATACCTATTTAGCACACACAAATTATAGTATTGAAAAAAATGCTTCTCAGTATTTGCTATTCTACCAAAGCCAATTCGCATTTGATGCACATGAAGTAAGTAAATGATAAAGAAATATATCAGAGGACATGAAATTTTGCCCAATAACGACATTACTATAAGTAAGAAACGAATTCAAATTGTCGATGAAAGTTACAATAAAAATCTATAGAGCATTCAATTAACATTAATCTTTTTATAAATTGACAATCTAACAATCATCTAATATAAACAATTAAACTAACAATTTAATTATCATAGATTATTACTCTAATAAACCACGATATGTCTGTATTCTTTTTATAATATAAGATATCAACTCAGCAGATGACTGTCCCGATGGAAAAAGTCTGATGGAAAGGGATCTATAGACACCAAGGAGGATAATAGTGTGGAATGACCGACATCGGAGTCAGCACTTGATGTGTATAAGTTCGTTAAAAGAAGCCTAGAACAGCGCTGCCTCCCACCATCTCTTTAACCTAAGATTTGCTTAATTCGATGGGACTGACATAATCGCCATAGCGACACAAGTCCCTAATTAAAAAAGAATAAAAAAAAAATAGTGTGGAATGCTTTGCTATTCATGTGATGAATGTAAAGCCACTTGTATACCTTAACCGGTTACCTAATGCCTCAAACCAATAAAAGATCATGACAAGCACTGATGATATTGCCACAAAAATAGGAAAGGCAGTGATATCAAGCAAAGGCGAAACTCCACCTAAAAAAATTGATCTGTATTTTTTTTTTTTTATAGAAGAGGGGGCAAACGAGCAAGAGGTGCACCTGATGGTAAGTGATCACCGCCGCCCATGGACATCTGCAATACCAGAGGTCTTGCAGTTGCGTTGCCGGCCTTTTAAGAATGAGTAAGCTCTTTTCTTGAAGGTCCCTATATAGTATATTTGGACTTATCCTTATCCTATGACTTATCTTTATCCTTACACTTTCAACGCTTAATATAATAACATCGGCACTTGCTAAAACTCCATGTCATAAGCACTTGCACTGTTTTACTTGTTTTTTATTTATTAACACCAACCGGATTCGCGTTTTTAGGGCAAATTCAATGTTAATGGATAAAAATATAAGTTTATTGAATTCGCCTAAAAAAAATCAATGTAAAATTTTGTAAATTATAAAAATTTTAATTACACGAAATATGAAACTTGTTATTATAAAAATAACGTTTGTAATATGAAATCTTTCTATTCCCCGTGTTGGTCACGGGCTCCTTTTGAAGAATAGGCCAACTGCCGTTCTGCCAGGCAGGTCGTAAAAGGTGACCGATTGGCTATACGAGTCACTACCATAGTGACTACTAGGTGGTAGGTTCTGCATTGTCTCTGTCATTGCCCGGGTCTGGTACCACCGCTTTGCCTATTCCTGCCGCAATAGCCTCAGTGCTTGTTACTGTCGTGTTCCGGTTTGGAGGGTAAAGTAGCCGGTAAACTTATGCATGTGACATTAGACCTCGCCACAAGATAGCAACGCACCATAAACACCTTTGGTGTCTATAGGCGATGGTTGACTCTTTCCATCAGGAGACCCATCTGCTTGTTTGCTATCTCATGATATAAAAAAGAACATTAGTAATAAGTACATAAAATAGAGGAAAAAAGACCAGCCCTTCGAGTTTGTTCCGCCGGATCTTCTCAGTGTGTGGCCGCGTTCCGATCCGGTAGTAATTCTAAAAAATCAATATATTTTAAATATAATAGTATGTAATAATAATTTATAAATATTTGAACACTATGTAATGGTAGATAGAATATGTTGGTAAGTTAACTTAATTAATTTTTAACAACTTGTAACATCCATATTCTTGCAAATAAATATTTTCTTCCTTTCTTTCATTAAAAAAATCAATATTGTTTTTTTAACAACAGCACTGATTTAAAACAGTATTTATTTGTTGCCCTGATGATGCGTTAAAACGTGAAACCGGTTGGTGTTAATAAATTAACACCAAGTAAAACAGTACAAGAAGAGTGAGCAAACGGACTGGAGGTTTACTTGGCGGTAAGTGATCACCGCTACTCATGGACAATTACACTACCAGAGGACTTGCAGTTGCGTTGCCTACCTTTTAGGAATGAGTTTGTTCTTTTCGAAGATCCCTAAGTCGTTGGGGACACACGACTTAGGGAACTTCAAGAAAAGAAATGCTTAAAACGTTATATAAATACACGGCACCCTGTTGATGTTGCTTTGTCGAGAAATCTGGATAGATGAAAGACACTCCTAAATAGGTGAGACACACATCTATAATGAAAATTATTGGGCTAGAATAATGTTAGGTCAGCTATATTGCTAAACATTTGAAGTACAATTATCAAGCCATAAAATTAACATTCGTGGTATCTAAGTTACAAATGGGTCCCTCTCAGCAGATGCATCTTGACCAACGGTTCCTATTCCTGGGAATAAGTACAGTCATAAATAATATCCTTTATCACATATTTATTAAATCATTACGCGTCATAAATCTATTGCAATGGGAGTGACCCACAAATTTGGCTCACAATGACCCACTCAAACTAGCATTAGCCCGTGTACCCGCCGCCTTTTTATCATATAATAAAGTGCACCACAAACGAAGCTTTGCATATAAATCTCCTAATTATAGTGATTCAAAGTGCACTAATCTCGCCTAGGCTAGCTCATTTACATGGCCAGTGATTTTTCTATGACAATTAAAAATGATTTAGGGTGACCGGAATTCGGTGAGTGGAATTTTATGTGCATGTAACAGTTATGGGTGGTACAGTCGGAGTGAAATGTTTGTTATCATTGTGTGTATTTGATTTTGGAATAAAGTGATATCATTTTTCTCCAGTTTTAATAATGTTAAGCGATTTAGCGATACAATTCTTTATTTAAGGATTCATGTACTTACTTACTTACGTATTAATACATCGCGTAATAAATAACATGGATTCATATTTTATGATGAAGATTACAAAAAAGCAGCTAACTTTACTAGGAGAACAGGATTTTGAAAATATTTGTTAGGTAGGTAAATATACGAGCTTCCTTGTACCCTAAATACCATAAACTCTATAATACTAACCATATATTTAAGCTATTTTATTTTACCAAAAAAGTATGTAACAATTTTTTTTTATTTCTGGTTTGATGTATTTTAATTTTTATAATTATAAATATATTTTGATTTCAAGTGATTAAGTTGGTGTTGCCGTGACTTTATCTGCTTACGGATTGTATTTTTATAAACTTTTTCTTAATGAACGCATATACTCAGACCAATTTGCTCAATAGTTCGCGCTGTGCGTAACTAATATCAGCCTATTTTTGCATTTATTTATGCTTTATAAATTGAATTCTATTACAAGCAATAAAACTAAAATAACGAATTATATTTACATAAGACAAATTATATATAACAGCATTTTAGCCTTGAACGACGGTACACTACGCAAATATTTAAATTTTAGTATCTTCACGCTTGTATCTCCGAAGAAATAGGCAGAGGTACAAGTGCACCCACGATTAGCCGAAGGTCGTCAAAGTCACACATAATGTGATAGGTAGTAAGCCTATCGCCATCCGTGCACTTTTTTGATTTTGGGTTCCCAAAAGTATCTTTTAAATAGGATTTCAAATAATTTTACCACTGGAGTTTGCCAATATAGAGAGCAAACGATATGTGAATTTTATTAATGTAGACGATTGTACAGTTGATGAGCGTGTACCTCAAAAAACTGCTCGTGACACGCTGTAAAATGGATTAAAGCAATTGAAGGTTGCTTAAGCATTGTGTACAAAGGACAATGTCGCTTGTCCCGGGACATTTCTCTATTCACACACGAATTTATTATATTAAATAGAAATTAACATATTACAACTTATAGCCAAGGTGAGAGAGCGTTTGTTCTCATTGTTACTGTTCAAAGATTTATATGTATATGTAAACATGGAGTGTACGCTAAGCATCGTAATAGAAATTAACAAACATGAATACTACTTTCGTCTTCAATCGCATTGTTATAGTGACGATTTTTGTGTGAACGTATTATTGTCGTAAGGCAGGAGTGGTATGGGGATATGGGACATATCTTTAATGCAAAGTAAACTTAACGAAGTATTGTAGTGGATGACTAATATTACGTAATATTTTAGTACCAAAGTAGATGAGCCGTTGATGAGACGACATTTTCGTTTAATTAAGTGGAATAATAGAGTCTTTGTGTGGCTTTGGCGGTTGCAAAATAACAATTAATTATTACAAAACGTAACTCATATTTTGTTAAGGTTTTTATAGTAGGTTTATAACACACTAACACACTATCTATTTAATTATATTAATTAATATATAGCTGACCCGGACAATTTACATGTATTGAATATTTTGGTGGGGTACTTGAGAGGAGGGAATGAGTTACTTGAGACAAAAACTAACTTACCTTTTATGTTAGACCAAACATAGATGTCTACAAAATTTCATTGAAATCGGTTCAGTAGTAGGTATAGGAATCCAAATCAAACAACAATATGACAAGAACTCTTTTTTTATGTCATAACATAGCAAACAAGCAGATGGGTCTCCTGATGGAAAGAGTCAACCAAAGATGCTAATGGTGCGTTACTATCTAGTAGCGAGGTCTATTACCACATGAATAAATTTACCGGTTACCTTACCCTTCAAACCAGAATACGACAGTGACAAGTACTGACGCTATTGCGGCAGGAACAGGTAAGGCGGTGGTACCAGACCCGGGCGAGACAATGTAGAACTCTACCACCTAGTAGTCACGATGGTTGTGACTCGCATAACCAATCAGTCGCCTTTTAAGATCTGCCTGGATGAACGACAGTAGGCCTATACTTCAAAAGAGCCCGGACCAATCAATCTTGGCACTGTCGTTCTAGTTTGAAAGGAAAGACAGCTAATAAACGTATACCCATAACATTAACATCACCCCACCATCCTTGTGGTGATTCCATATATTAGGTTCTATATACTAGGTTGTATATATAAGCTACCTTACCTTAATGTAGGCGATAGAGTTAGGTAGCCGGTAAACTTATAAATGTAGATAGCAACGCTACATTAACATCTTTGGTGTCTATAGGAGACATTTCTTTCTTTTCATCAGAGGCCTTACTCACATAACAAAACTTCAACCGAATCGAAGCGTTTAGGTCTCTCACACGTTTTTTTAAACATTAAGCGACGACGCAAGCTTGCATATTGTAAGTAGAGTTAAAGGCTTCGATTCGTTTAAAGTTGTGTTACTAAGTAACAGGGACACTGTAGAACCATATTCAGCTTGTTTCGTATCTTATGACAAAAATTGCCTAAAAATTTTTATAAAAAACTAGCTGACCCGGCAAACGTTGTTCTGCCTTTTTAACTACTCTTATTTTCGTCTATATTTTCTCACCTTTTAAACCTTCCCTGGACTTCAACAATGAATTCAGAACCAAAATTAGCTAAATCGGTCCAGTCGTTCTTGAGTTTTAGCGAGACTAACGAACAGCATTTGATTTTTATATGTAACTAGCTGACCCGGCAAACGTTGTTTTGCCTTACATATTAGGAATCCATAGCGGACAAACAACGTGGCACGTAATAATTTATATAAGTTTACGGGATTGTCCTTCCACGCAGCCAAAATGGCATCAAACTTTATATGGTGGTTAAGTATTCTTAAATTTTCTAATTTTCCGCGCAATTTTCTTAATATTTTGTTTTATAAGAACCTTCTCCTTACAATTACAAACACAACAAAAAAAATACCGAAATTTGTTCAGCCATTCAAGCGTGATGTCGTGACCAACGAAAATAGGGATTGATTTTTATATATATAGATTAACAGAACCTCGGTCAAATCAACCCGTATCTAAATAAAAATATTTATCACTAACAGTTTGTTTATCTAAAGTAACCCTACGCTATTCAATGAAGCAGTTTATTTGGCGAGCACTACACCAGCGCTGTCGGACAATTAATTCGCCAATAAAATTTAACATGCACTTAAAGGGGGCGTCGGTTATCCCTTTCATAGGGGATTACGTATTTATAGCGATAGATTTTATACTAACACAATATGTTTTTACAATCCACTGGTTTTAGTTAAGCTCCTTAAACGTTTTTAATTTTTTAGAGGTTTTATTTATTCTCATGGTTTTAAACTTTATTACAATTCTTATATATTATATTAGCTGTTGCCAGCAACTTCGTCCGCGCGGACTTCGTTTACTCCGCACTGCTACTCCCCCATAGGTGATAGCGTTATAATATGTAGCCTATACGTTGATCCGACCTGTTATTTATATTCATGCAAAATTTGAAGTAAATCCATGCAGTACTTTTTGAGTTTACCCCGGACATACATACAGATAAACAGACAAAAATTCTAAAAACTATATTTTTGGCTTCGATATCGATTGAAGATTATGCCCCAAGTATTCTTTTAAAAAAATATTCAATGTACAGTTTTGACTTTCCTACGATTTTATTATATGTATAGATTATAAAGAGGTATTTTTTCCCTCATGTTGGTTCGAGCTGCCTTTGAACAATATACTATCTGCCATTCTGCCAGGCAGTTCGTAAGAGACGATTGATTGGCTATGCGAGTCACTAATATCGTGGCTACTAGGTGGTAAAGTATTGCATTGTCTCACCCAGTAGGCTTAGGATAAACAACGCGAGATACGTCTCGATCGACCAAGTGACGTTTGCTCGACCTTATTCTAATGTGCATGCCACTATAAATATTTAAAATGTTACAGATAAAGGACTGAAAATTCACTCAAATAGCAAAATCAATTTTGAACAAAACATAATTATAATATGGCACAGCCATTAATATTAATGAATTGAATATGCTGCTGCTGCACCGAAATCTCCAAAATAACCTTACTAGGTTTTCAATTAACTTATAATAAAACGAGTGAATTTAATTAAATGAAAAAAAAAATTATTACTATAATACAATTACCAATATCTTAACAAAGTGTCAAATCCATAAAATGACCAATATTTTTGATCGGTAGAGAAAACAACTACTGTCGAATAAAAGTGATAATTTAATCTTCCTTTGAAGTATTGTGTCGAATCAAGTATGAAATATGTTCGTGAATATAGAAATTGACATAAATGTCCAGAAAACGGGTCGATAAAATTTTATCGCGCTGCTTATTCTAAGCCTGCAGTCTAGTAGCACCGCCTTACCTATTCCTGCCGCAATAGCGTCAGTCCTTGTCACTATGGTCTCCCGGTTTGGAGGGTAAGATATCTGTAGAATTATGCATGTAACATTAAGACCTCGCCAGAAGGATAGCATCGCACCATTAACATCTTTGGTGTCTATAGGTAGTGGTTGCCTTTTTAAACCAGGAGAGCTATCTGCTTGATATCTATCTTATTATATAAGAAAGTAAGTATTTTTGTAATCTCTGTAACTAGATACAAACCGATTCTATGATCAGTAAATTGATCAATTTTTTTCAGTTTGGTCCAGGGTTCTCCGTAGACCGCAAAGTATCATGGATACCTTCTCTTTACTTTTTGGAAAAGCTAACTTATCTTACATATTTGTTATATGTATGTACTATAGCCCCTTTGGCCTTCCCGTTGGTTGAGTAGTTAGCGACCCTGGCTACGGAATCAATGAAGCTGGAGTCCGATTTCGACAGGGACAATCATTTATGTGATATGCATAGATGTGTGTAATTCTGGGTTTGGGTGTTTATTAAATATAATTAAGTACTTATATATGTATTTCTACATATTAGTATTGTTAACTAACATCTATATCATTAGCAAATATATGTTAAATTTGGGATTAAAATTATTATTTTTATTTTTTTCAACGATATATTACTTATTTATTTATCTATAAAAAATCAAACGATAAACTGACACGGAAAATATTAAGAGGGTTCAAATGGTCCTAAGTATATCTGTATTTTTTTTTTTTGGAAAAATGACAGAATATAGGTTACATTCTCATACTTTTATTATAACGTTAAACTGATACGGAAAACATTAGGAGGGTCCAAATGGTCCATTACGAGCCATGTTTAATACAAACAATATGGTTCGTGGTTCGTTAGTTTCGCGAGTGTCTCCGCGGGGTATCTGGGGCCCTCCGCGATTTGTAACGTATGGTGGATCGCCATTAACATTTGAGGGTTACAGCTACGTTAGCTAAAGCATTGTGTAAGAGTAATGAAAGATCGCATTTTTATCATTTTTAGGTTTTTTACTGACTTCCCAAAACACAGGTGTTCAAATTCGAATGTTTATATTAATTTCTTTTATGTACATTACGGACTGCCTAAATAATGATTCCGGTATATTCTGGCAGACGTATTTGCAAAATTGTGGAGTTGTTCTCAAGATGTGGCGTGATAAAGGGCAATAGAGATTCATTTTTATATTTAAAACATTTAAATGATATACGCATATTATATGCTCTGTGACTAATATATCTTAGAAAAGCAAATAGGCACATTTATGTATCTATGCAAAGGAGGTAATTTGGTAATAATTGATTTTTTTTTTGTAAAAATTGCCTAAAATTAAAATACAAATTAGAAACACTAAGAAGACATTAAGTTTAATACATCCAAGTTACGTTTTAAAAATACAAAGTAATTGAAAGCCATAATGCTGGAATTGTTGACGTTTAAAAATGACACCATGTACATGTTTTGTTTTTAAATGATAACATCTCACGGATAGAGGATTAAGGGTTTGGACTCGGAAATGGCGAGCGATTTGAGTTACACTTCTTTTGGCGCGTTATGGAAATATAATGGAACCAGACATTAAATTAATGTACTACATACTGATGGTGGTTAATATAACGCATAGCATTATACTATAGCGCGCTATATATACTCAACGTACGCTATTTATATTCGCATTCGACGCTATAACACTACGTTATATTCCTAGCGGCTAACGTAGGCCGTAGTTATAACTTTATAACATGCGAACTACGCGATCTAACAAGTAACGTGCTAAACTGTAGAGCCTAGACGTTATAACAAAATTGATAGCTTTTATTCGCTCAGTCACTGCGCGCTAGAGGTCGCTGAAGAGGTTGTGATGAGTCACGCGCTATCTCGACCAGCTCACGCGATTAGTGTTCTTGTTACATGTTATAATTTAGTCTATAATGTAGTGCCCTAGAAAAATATAATTTATAGTCTATAATACGCTTTACGCTACGTTTATTTGAACAATTTCCCCATGATGGTTCAAGGCTCCTTTGAAGAATGGACTAACTGCCGTTCTGCCAGGCAGGTCGTAAAAGGCGACCGATTGGCTATGCGAGTGACTACTATCGTGGCTACTAGGTGGTAGAGTTCTGCATTGACTCGCCCGGGTCTGGTACCACCACCTTGCCTATTCCTGCCGTAATAGCGTCAGTGCTTGTCGCTGTCATGTTCCGGTTTGGAGGGTAGGTAGCCGGTAAACTTATGCATATGGCATTAGACCTCGCCACAAGATAGCAACTCACCATTAACACCTTTGGTAGACACCAATCTATAGACGATGGTTGACTCTTTCCATCAGGTGACCCATCTGCTTGTTTGCTATCTTATGATTAAAAAAAAATAATATCACTACATATTAGACGAGCTATGCTAGGTAAAAGTCATATTCCATTTCATTAACACTCGCTGCAGCGCTATAAATCGTCCAACCAATAAAAATTAAACAGCGTTGTAATAGAATATAATATAGATTCGTGACCAAAATGACGTAACCGTCGTGAATTTTATGGCGCTTATATGTGTTAGAGCAGAACAGTGAGCAGAGCAGCCCATGGACTGCACATACGTTAGGTATGTGCAGTCCATGGGCTGCATTTTAGTGGAACACATGCTACATGGCGCATGCCTTGTATAGTAAGTGGGTACATAGAAGAGTTATTTGGATGAAAGATCGCACGCGCACAGGGAACTGAAATGAAATAAAAATATTTATTTACAAGAATATGTGTTAAAAATTATTCAAAATTAATTAAAAGATACTATATTACGTATTCCACCGTGATTTACAGCATGAAATTAATCACAAGTCTCCTTAGTATTTAATCGATTGTAGGCAAATTTTAAGATCATTTTTACAAGACAAAAATTATTCACAAGTCTCCTTAGTACTTAATCGATTGTAGGCAAATTTTAAGATCATTTTTACAAGACAAAAATTATTCACAAGTCTCCTTAGTACTTAATCGATTCTAGGCAAATTTTAAGATCACTTTTTACAAGACATGTGTTAAAGAAGTAGATGGCTGTTGGATAGACAACATGACATGCTTAAAGTCAATCAGTTTTTAATTAGTTCGGTAGCAATACATGTTTGGAAGCATCATGTAATTTTGCCCCGTGTTGTCCGGACTCCCTTAACGTCTTGCTTGAATTTATTGCCACCGTCATACCTTTTCCTGCTACATTAATCTTAGTGCTTAAACGTAGGTCACACTATAAGTTTGGCGTTACTTAAAAAAACAACATGTTATAACCAAAATATTATGTTTATTGCTTTTCAAAATAATCTCCTTTACATTTTAAACATTTTTTCATGCGATCGAACCATTTTTTAAAACAGGAGGACCACAGATCTGAAGGCATGTTTTCTACGTGCTGATTGAACGCTATCACTGCCTCTTCGGAGTTGGTAAAAGTAAAACCTCTCATCAAATCTTAGATTTTGGGGAAAATACAGAAGTCACAGGGTGCTAGGTTCGGGGCTATGCGCAGGATGAGTGATGAGATGTACTTTTTCGGAAGCTAAAAGAGAGAAAAGAAAGAAGCGTTATCATGGTGTAGGATAATCCGGCTTTTGGGTCGTCTTCCGCGAACTTTTTCTAACACCTTAGGTAAACAAATGATAGAATTCCACTCGGCATTAAAACTCTTTTGATCTTCAAGTGGAATTGTACAGATGGGACCCGTAGCTAAGAAAAAAACGCGATCATTTTTTTACCAACGTTTCTCGCCTGTCCAACTTATGTTGGCCTCTTCTCATTTTCAAACACCCATTCACAAGATTGCTGTTTTTTTCGGGTTATAAACAATAAATCCACGTTTCGTCTCTTGTGACAATGTCATAAACAGCATTAGAATGTCCGTGGTCGTACTTCAGTAGCATCTGTGAGCACCATTCCACGCAAGCCCGCTTCTACTCCGCTGTCAGTTCATGAGGGATCCAACGACAACAAAGTTCCCGCACTTTCAATTCTTCGTGTAAAATTTTCTGAATTTGGCTCATACCAATTCCCAATAGTCCTCGAATTGTCTCATAGGAAATTCGGTGGTTTTCTTCAATTAACCACTTAACAGTAGCCGCATTATTTTCGTTGACGGCAGTTGAAGGCCGCCCTTCACGAAATTCGTCATGTAAAGAAACTCGACCTCTCTCAAATTCAGCAAACCATCGCCTCACGGTGCTCAAATAAGCATTTTGAAGACGAGCGGCACAGTCTTGCGGAGAGAGAGAAATTTTAAAATCATAAAAAATCATCGCTCTAAAATCTTTTCGACTTAATTCCATTTTCGTTGCGTACGTAGAACTTTGATGTGTGATAAAAAAACAATTGACAAATCATTTCCCGCCAATTGATTTTGAAGTGAAAACTTCTTTAGGCGCGTTGAGCGTTTTGGTAGAGGGTAAAATCCTCGGTTCGCGTCACCGACATGCTAATGATAATAGTATATCTATAGCTATGTTTTGCATATAGTTTTAATTACTCTCAACTTAATAGTTCCGTTTTCACTTCTATCGGCAGTCCCACGACTGCTACTGTTTTTTTTTTATTACTAAGAAGGTTGCAACGTTTTAAAAATATAACATTCGAAATTCAAATAGTTCCGATTAGCTAGAAGTGCAAAACTTTTAGTGTGCCCCATGTATCTGTCCCGTTTGGTGTGTAAGGTTACCAATAAACTTATGCTTCTGGCAATAGATCGCCATCCATAGTAATGGCACCATTAACATCTGACAATTTGGTTATGAACTTATGTGATGTTATCTCTTGCCAGGAGTATCATCTACCTGTTTGCCATCCTATGATAAAAACTGAACAAATGCAGTCAGGCTCTTCCACCGAGGCTCGAGGGTTCCATAAAAATGTAGGTAAATATTATAAATATTTGGAGTGTTTTAATGGTTTTAAATTTTATTTACAAATAAATAGTGTTCAGTTTTTTTCTGTACTTATATTAGTTGTCAAGTTTCATAGTTCTAGATGAACGGAAAGTATTCTGTATTTTGGCCGTATCTTTTCAATGCTAAGAGGTTTGATTTTTTCACAGCTTCAAGAGACTGTAACGAGTACATGGTTTTAAATTTTAACTCGATAGCTCCACGCGTTCCAGAGATAAAGGATCATGACAGACAGACGGACAACAAAGTGATTCTATAAGGGTTCCTTTTTTCCTATTCACGTACGGAATCCTAAAAATGATTCAGGATATCAAGTTTTAGAACCTATATTAAATACGTTTAAATATACGTTTTAATCGTTTACGATACGTTTTAATCGTTTTTAAGTAAAAAAATGTGATAAATCGTAATTCACACACTTGAGCATCGTCGTAAGATCGCCAGCTTGTAAGTTTTTTATACAAAGCATTTTGGTAAGTGTGCAAAAGCTCTTTTTGAACTTATTGAACTCTCACCATTCTTTATCGAACTATTAGACGTAGGCAGAAGTTCTATTAGCACGTTTTGAATGCACCAATAAATCAAACAAAAAGGCTGACAACTCTTTCTTTGTTCTCGTCACTAAGTTTTTTTAACTGCTTAGGTCTATTTTACCTAACAAATACAATTCTGGAACCCTTAAGCGTAGAGCGAAAAGGTTTGTTTTCGATGAGCGTATACCACTTACGTATTCGTCATTACTTTCCATCAGGTGAGATGGAAAACAAACGCCTTTGTCAATTAAAATTTAAAGAAAAATGTTCATTCAATCCCGTTCATTCTCACTGCTGTGATCTCTGGCTTAGCGCATATTACAAGCCCTTATTAGGACAACTACCGTAGCAGAAGTCTCGTATACATTGTTCCATTGTTTTGGATGCTGGTTACGTATTTGTAACAGAAGTCTGTCTCAACGAATAATGTCTTTAGTTGAAATATAGAGCATTACAATTTACTTTTTGCAGAATTGCGTTGTATTCTGAAAATTTTCGTAGTTTTTATTGAAGTTATGTTTAGATGTCTAAAACCTTGAGAGTAGAATATAGATGTTAATAAGGTCCTACTCGACTATTTAAATTATTACGCTAAGGTTAAGATGTTTGCCTCCCTTTTTAGAGACAACCTCACATTTACTCCAAATAAGTTCTATATCATTTTATAGATAATAATTAATTAATTGCTTGCTCTACCGGCATCAACAACTAAAAAAATTGTTACTGCTTTGGTTTTTGTAAATTAATTAAATATTTATACAGGTATACATTAAAACGCAATACAGCAATCCTGACATTTTTAATTCTGAAATCAGTACGAATTATTCGCACGGTTATTGCTAGTAAACATTACTTTAGTATCAGTGAGATTATTTACTTACTATTTTATGATATTTTTATATTGATATGATTGTTTGCTATTTTATGATATAAATTTGATATCATAAAATAGCAAACAAGCAGATAGCTCTCCTAATGGAAAGAGACAACCATTGCCCAGAGACACCAAATTTGTTAAATGGTGCGTTGCTATCCTTTTGGCGAGGCTTTATGGCATATGCATAAGTTTACCGGCTCCCTTACCATCCAAACCGGAACACATCGGTTACGAGAACCACTGCTATTGCATCAGGAAAAGGGAAGGCGGTGGTACCAGACCCGAGCGAGACAATTCAAATTGTAGAACTCTGCCACTATGGAAGTAACTCGCATAGCCAATCGTTCGTCTCTTATGAACTGCCTGGCCGAACGGCAGATCGTATATTCTTCAAAACTGAACCCGAAACTACACGGGATAAAATTATTACGCAATTTGAATTAAAACTAAACTAGGTCATGTACCAATGATAAGAGCTAGTCAGTCATACGTTTACACAAGAATAAATATTTTTGTAGTAAGAAAAGGTGAAATTAATTAAATTTGTTATTATCCGCAAAATGTTTTATGTGACCTCCGCGATAGCACCGAAAATAATGACGAAAAATTTAGCCACTGGAGTCTTCTTTTTTGTCCAGACCATCGGTGAGTTTTATCTATTTATAAAAACGGCGTCTTTCTTTTCGGTGCTATCACGGAGGTCACTATAACAGTTCGCAAATAAAAGCAAATTTAATTAATTTCACCTCTTTAATTATGTTTTTTTTTAATATCATAAGATAGCAAACAAGCAGATGGGTCTCCTGATGGAAAGAGACAACCATCGCCTATAGACACCAAAGGTGTTAATGGTGCTATTTTGTGGCGAGGTCTAATGCCACGTGCATAAGTTTACCGGCTACCTTACCCTCTAAACCGGAACACGATAACGATAAACATCGATGATATTATGACAAAAAGATAATTTTTGGGAACAAATTATCTTTTAGCGGTAAATTTACGTGTGACATAAATTAAAATTGTCGAATTTTAGTTAATGGTAAAGTCGTATAGAAAAAAATGTGTTCCGTTTGCTGAGGAAATTTACTATTGAACATAGCTATGTTCTAGCTATAGATGCGTTCATGATTTTTTTATATCGTAAGATAGCAAACAAGCAGATGGGTCTCCTGATGGAAAAAGTCAACCGTCGCCTATAGACACAAGATGTTAATGGTGCGTTGCTATCTTGTGGCGAGGTCTAATGCCACATGCATAAGTTTACCGGCTACCTTACCCTCCAAACCGGAACACGACAGTGACAAGCACTGACGCTATTGCGGCAGGAATAGGCAAAGCGGTGATAACTGACCCGGGCGAGACCATGCAGAACTTTACCACCTAGTAGCCACGATGGTAGTGGCACCCGCATAGCCAATCGGTTGCCTTTTACGACCTGGCTGGCAGAACGGCAGTTGGTCTATTCTTTAAAGGAGCCCGGAAGTGACGCCTGAATCAATAAAATGTTCTTGTAGCATCTACAGGCTTACGAGCAAGTGGGCTACCCAATGGGAAGCAGTCATCATGCCTCTTAACATTTGCAATACAATCCTGTCTTTCTTGTTAGCACGTTTTGAACTTGGAAGTGTAGGTACGAGTATATTGTATTTCATACGTTAAAATCTAGCACGTACTATAAAATTGATTTTATCTGTTTAAGTTAATAAATTTCTCATTTAACATGTAGAATTTCCTTTGAAAGAAGAAAACTCTTTAATTTTATTTTACTAAATAACAAAATTTAAAATTAAAAAAAAAATCTTATTTATGCCTAGTCAAAAGTAAATCATTCCAGAGTCTCAAATAATAATTGGTCATGTGACATAGCCACAAACCAAATATAAGATGCATTTCTAACGATCGACCGATTGGTCTATTCTATCAGTACATCATACTAATAGATAATAATCCAAAAGAATTAGCACCGACCAATCCAATGAGCCGTAACCATAAAACCGTAAAAATACCGATTTTGAATTAGCCAATTGGAATATCATAGTCGTTTTCGCGTGCCTCAGATTATTGACAGAATTAATTTGGTGTAAGAAATCAAACATTCTTAGTCTAGTGTATATTGTCAATTGTCTAGGTACATGCAATATAGCTGTATTTTTCTACTTCTCGTTTTGTGTGAATGGTAATTATCAGCGAACTCACCAGTAACTATCAAAGCAGTAACTGCATTCTTATTTTCCTATAATTTATATCAAAACCTCTGCCTCTGAGAGATCTGGCGTGGTAATGTCGTCACAACGAGTGAAAACCTCGTTAGTGCTTAAAACAAAATTTATCAGATTTTTTATTTATTATGTTCTTTATAAATTAGCGAATATTTTGTTACTAATTTACTTTTACGAGTGTTACCTTCACTGTCATAGATGGCATAATAACCGATTACGCCATCTATGAGTTATGACTGTGATATGATAATATCGGCCTTTACTTAAATGGGCTACCTGATATTAAGTAAAGGCCACTGCCAATGGATATTAGCAACGTAAGGGCTGTTACCAATGCGATACAGGCTTCTGATTTATTCATTCGCTTCTAAAAATCACCTTTTAAATAACTCCCCAGGAAAACCGACCTAGTAAGGTAATTCTATAGATTGACTGTGCGTAAGAGTACCGCATAGTAGATGCTTATAGCATATTTAGGTGGTGCATATGGAAGCCTTTAGTACAGAGAATAGTTCAGTTGCGAAATGCTATTGGGGGGATTAAATTGAACAATTCATCAGAGCACTCCCTATATCACATTGGATAGACCATATCTATGAAAGATAATCTAATTGTGGTGAAAATATGATTTACGAGGTTTTCGAGATATTTAAGTATGTATGTGGTATCAATATTTATCTAAAGCAAATCTTTATTAAAGATATGTAACTTTCACAGTTCGAAACACATGCTAATTATCATTTGAACGGCGTATCAATATCTGAATGACAATAACGTGGCGTGTAACACGGCTCACTCCAGCACTAAGCCATTGTGACTTTGGTCTTTGGAATCCGGCATTGTCTCGCTACCGACATTAGCCACGCCATACTTTACTGACTGAAAAATTAATGAGTGCATTTGTTCGTGGATGTCTCATGTGTTGTTTGTTGAATGTAGATGGCGTATTGTTTAGGAAACTGGCTTGTGATGTCTTCATTATAACATGTGTTGTATTGTCGTTGGAATGACAATCTTCTATTTGCCTTGAGCTATCTATGCTAATTGTACTTATCTGCTAAATGACTGTTAGCTTATCAATAGATCTATGATATCCATACATTTATGTTAGTTAAGTTTGTTGATTATAACAAAACGGTGTTGACAATACCAGAATAATTTTATACACGGCTTTCACTAGTCTTTATAAATACTTCATAATAATAAAATAATTGAACTTAAACAAACAAAATATAATTACAAACTAATTCTTTGTTACAAAAAACTTAAAACAACTTTGCAATATTTTTTACTAACATTAAGTGCAGGTGTCGTTAGTCGTTACGCACGATAAGTGATTTTTTACGATGCCATGGTATCATTCGATGTAGTACCTACTAGATTTTTTTTTTTTTATGTCATAAGATAGCAAACAAGCAGATGGGTCTCCTGATGGAAAGAGTCAACCATCGCCTATAGACACCAAAGATGTTAATGGTGCGTTGCTATCTTGTGGCGAGGTCTAATGCCACATGCATAAGTTTACCGGCTACCTTACCCTCCAAACCGGAACACGACAGCGACAAGCACTGACGCTATTGCGGCAGGAATAGGTAAGGCGGTGGTACCAGACCCGGGCGAGACAATGCAGAACTCTACCACCTAGTAGCCACGATGGTAGTGACTCGATAGCCAATCGGTCGCCTTTTACGACCTGCCTGGCAGAACGGCAGTTGGCCTATTCTTCAAAGGAGGCCGGGACCAACACGGCGAAAAATTGATTGTCAGCAAAAGAGTTACAACCTCATAGATAAACTAGCATGGTTTTAGATTGTTATTGAAAAAATTACAACGAAGCGACAGTTTTCAGTTCAGTATACAGATTATGTATGTAACAGAGTAGTAAAGCATGTGTGAACATTATGAAATAGAAAATGTTATCGTGTGTTTATACTAGTGAGTTTCCTGGATTAATTTTTTCGTATGCGGTCTGTAAAAATTATTACCAAGGCGATGTATCAATTAATCGTAAGTACGAAATACGGATGTACGGATACGGATGTACGTATGTACATTCAAATAAGCTAACAGTCATTTAATATATATAATAAATATTGTTATGATTGTAATAATAATAATACTTTGTCAGCGTAGTAATTAATAAAATATATTTTTCTTAAATAATTCGCTTCATAATATTTTATAAAATTAATTTAAATTTCACATTTACATGTCACTAATAAGACAAAACAGGCAGAACAAAATTAGCAATTCACGCAAATCAAGTAACATGTTATGTAGATAAGGAAGAACCTAAAACCTATGGAATCCTATTTTAAGAAATAAAGGTTTAAAGGTATTTTAGCAAATAAAGGTTTAAAGGTATTTTAGCAAATAAAGGTTTAAAGGTATTTTAGCAAATAAAGGTTTAAAGGTATTTTAGCAAATAAAAATTGATTGATTAATTAATTGATACGAAGTGCCACAAGCGGTATCCCCACAGACCACATGAATACCCAGGCATCCCGTTTTCGACACGTTTATAAGGGTTCCAGAGTTGTAATTATTTATTTAATATTTTATTGTACACAACTTAAGAGATTTTACAGAGAAAAACGAGTTGTGGCCATTAAGGCTAGGAGTGATTAAGACATTCCGAAAAAAAAATATTCGTCGTACAGATGCCATCGATCGATTCGGACGCCTTCATCTTTTTGCGATCTCGACACTTCTTCACTCTTTCATATGGGGGTTCCTGGGTATCATTAGATTGCTACCTATTTAAAATCCCTTTCAAACGGTCAACTTTTCTTGTATTTTGGCCTGGTTTTTTAAAGATTTTATTGGCTGATTTCAATTTTTCTATGAATTTTTCACTTAAGTGCCGTAGGTATATATATTTTTAATAATAATATTAATAATAATTTTTGTTTCCATCGATATATCAATATCAAAATATTCACTATAAGCATTAACTTACTAATAAGTGAATGACTACTTATAAGCAATTAAAATATTTTTAAATTATACAATCAATAAATCATTACAGGCTTTCGAATAAAAGTTAATCGAGCTTAATTTCCGCAAAACCTTATATGGAACTGCTGTGATGCAACTGAAACGAAAGGTAGTGTAAGGAATTAGGCAAACATTATTATTGCTTCATAGAGTGAAGTGCTATTCGACTCTCCTGAAGATGATTCGGTTGCGGAGTGAAAAGTGCGTTGAGTACATAATTTGTATGTTACTCATTGCCTTTGTTTCTGACGCGGAATAATGCGTGTTTTTTTTTATAGAAGAGGGGGCAAACGCGCAAGAGGTGCACCTGATGGTAAGTGATCACCGCCGCCCATGGACATCTGCAATACCAGAGGTCTTGCAGTTGCGTTGCCGGCCTTTTAAGAATGAGTAAGCTCTTTTCTGGAAGGTCCCTAAGTCGTATCCGTTCGGAAATACCCCTGCCGGTAATTGATTGAAGGAGGTGGACAATTGTGCCGTTATGGTCTTCTCTAATTCTTATAAAAGTAAGTAATAAGTTTGCCTTGTGATGCTTGTTGCATCATAGCAGTTCTATATAAGGTTTAGCGAAAATTTTGCAAATTAAATACCAAAATTTCTTCTTTAGCTCACGAAGGTATTGAGAGGCTGCTGGGTTAAACAGTACGTTAAAAGGTAGACACAAAATATGAGTATTCCTGCAAAGACGAATAGCAAGTAACTTAAGCTGGGTTCTAAAATTCGAGATAAGGCCATATTTGCACAAGCGAAAGACAAAACGGATACATAGGTTTTGGAGCCTCTCAAGTTTATTAACAAGTTCTTCAGTTATTACTAAAATAACATATACATTGGTTGACGTCGTGATCATAGGATTAACCTTTTCGATTTAGATCATGATGGATTCAATCCCCGAGTCTTGCAAAATTGTTATTGAGGTTTTTCAAGGTTTTTCTCGAAAATCTAATGTCTTAGTAATAGTTCGCACTCTGGCGTGTGGTATACCACTCGCGTGCCTCATCACTTAAAATGTCTGTTCTAGTCATAAAATAAACGATAATCGCTATCAGGTTAGTAAAATATGGCGATGAGGATCACCACGCATTTGGCCAACCAAAAAACCAGTAAATCGTAGTGAATAGGAAAATCTATAAATGTTCGTTTCACATTGCCAACCCCGCAAGGGAATTGACATGATAATACACTGACATTAAAATTTAAGTTACTAGCTGACCCGGAAAACGTTGTTTTGCCATTCATATTAGAAATCCGTAGCGGACAAACAACATGACACGTAATGTATATAAGTTTACGGGATTGTCCTTCCACGCAGCCAAAATGGCATTAAACTTTATATGGTGGTTAAGTATTCTTAAATTTTCTATTTTTCCGCGCAATTTTCTTAATATTTTCGTTTATAAGAACCTTTTCCTTACAATTACAAACACAACAAAAAAAAATTACCGAAATTGGTCCACCCATTCAGGCGTGATGTCGTGACCAAGGAAAATAGGGATTGATTTTTATATATTTTTCTTTACATTTTCTTTTATAAGAACCTTCTCCTTACAGTTACAAACACAACAAAAAAAATTACCGAAATTGGTCCACCCATTCAGGCGTGATTCGTGACCAAGGAAAATAGGGATTGATTTTTATATATATAGATTTATTCCAATTTCATATGGGTAAAATATTAACTACTTATTATATTTTGTACCAAAAAGGTGTAAACTTTTACATGCGTACACAAGCACACACGCATACATGCAATCACATACACACACACGCACGCATACATATACTTTTTAATGGAGTTTCCAAAGCATTTCATTGCGAAAGACGTTAGTTTAAAAGTGTCAAATAATCTCTTATGATTTTATTTCACAACTTAGGTCATAAAATATATTTAAAGCTCTAGGTTGGAAATCGATGCCTCAAGGCATTAATGGTTAAGACGACCACTATCTTTACCTTTTACCGCTTTATACTTATCAATTAATACTAACCATTGTACATCATAGCGAAGAAAGATATAACTCTCGTAATTGACGAGATTAGCTGGCTTATAGACATCAAAGATGTTAATAGTGTATTTCTATCTGCGTAACAAAAATATATAAGTACAGATACGTAAGTTTACGTTGTTACCACAGGAAAGGGCAATCCTGAGTTAGATATGTGATTTTCTCATAATGGTCCGAGCTCCTTTGAAGAACAGACCTGTTGATTTGTCAGGCAGGTCGTAAAAGGCAACCGATTACCTTTGCGTGTTACTACCTTCTTGACTACTAGATGGTAGAGTTCCGTAACGTCTCGCCTGGGTATTTTATACCATTGCCTTATATATTCCTGCCGCAATAGTGTCAATGAATTTTATAGTCATGAGCTTTTCAGGAGGATAAGGAAGCCGGTAGACTCTCGCATATGGCATTGCTATGCCGACACATGGTGTCTATAGGTGTCTATAGGAAATGGTTTCTCTTACTATGAGGAGAGCCATCTGCTTGTTTGCTATCCAATGTTTTCCACATCCACACTAAAAGTTTTGCACTTCTAGCTAATCGGAACTATTTGAATTTCGAATGTTATATTTTTAAAATTTTTGCAACCTTCTTAGTAATAAAAAAAAACAATTGGCGGAAATAATTTGTCAATTGTTTTTTATTACACATTAAAGTTCTACGTACGCAACGAAAATGGAATTAAGTCGAAAAGATTTTAGAGCGATGATTTTTTACGATTTTAAAAGTTCTCTTTCTCTACAAGACTGTGCCGCTCGTCTTCAAAATGCCTTTGGGAGAGAAGCACCTCGTTTGAGCACCGTGAGGCGATGGTTTGCTGAATTTGAGAGAGGTCGAGTTTCTTTACATGACGAATTTCGTGAAGGGTAGCCTTCAACTGCCGTCAACGAAAATAATGTGGCTACTGTTAAGCGGTTAATTGAAGAAAACCCCCGGATTACCTATGAGACAATTTGAGGACTATTGAGGATTGGTATGAGCCAAATTTAGAAAATTTTACACGAAGAATTGAAAGTTCGGAAACTTTGTTGTCGTTGGATCCCTCATGAACTGACAGCGGAGCAGAAGCGGGCTAGCGTAGAATGGTGCTCACAGATGCTACTAAAGTACGACCACGGACATTCTAATGCTGTTTATGACATTGTCACAAGAGACGAAATGTGGATTTATTGTTTTGAACCCGAAAAAAAACAGCAATCTTGTGAATGGGTGTTCGAAAATGAGAACAGGCCAGCAAAAATGAGACAGGCGAGAAACGTTAGTAAAAAAATGATCGCGTTTTTTTCTTAGCTACGGATCCCATCTATACAATTCCACTTGAAGATCAAAAGAGTGTTAATGCCGAGTGGTATTCTACCATTCGTTTACCCAGGGTGTAAGAAAAAGTTCGCCAAAGACGACCCAAAAGCCGCAATCTCCTACACCATGATAACGCTTCTTCACACACGGCCAACAAAACAAAGTCATTTTTAGCTTCCGAAGAAGTACGTCTCGTCACTCATCCTGCGCATAGCCTCGACCTAGTACCCTGTGATTTCTGTATTTTCCCCAAAATCAAAAATTTGATGAGTGGTTTTACTTTTTCTAACTCCGAAGAGGCAGTGATAGCGTTCAATTAGCACGTAGAAACATGCCTTCAGATCTGTGGTCCTCCTGTTTTAAAAATGTTTCAATTGTATGAAAAAATGTTTAAAATGTAAAGGAGATTATTTTGAAAAGCAATAAACATAATACTTTGGTTTTAACATGTTGTTTTTTTTAAGTTACACAAAACTTATAGTGTGACCTACGTATAATGGCTGTTTTGTAAAAAAATCTGATTTAGCTGCACAACTTTGTCTACAAATTATCACAAGATTTACGAGCTGCTTTCTTGCTACTGAACTATAAATGAACATATGTCTTGTAATAAATATTATAACTGAACTAGTTAGTTGCAACAATAAAAAAACCGGCTACGTGCGAGTCGGACTCGCGCGCGACGGGTTCCTTACGTATCATCTTTAAAAAATACGAAAAACACGTTTATTGTATGGGAACCCTCCTTAATATTTTCATTTTCTTATTTGTATTTGCTGTTATAGCAGCAACAGAAATACATCATTTGTGAAAATTTTAGTTTTCTAGTTCACGGTTTATGCAGATATAGCCTGGTGGTAGACAGACAGACTAGACGGACCAACAGACAGTGACTTAGTATTGGCGTCCTGTTTTACCTTTTAGGCATAGAACCTTAAAAACATTCTATATATTTGTTTATTCTCTTTTAATTAAGCTATATCAACATTTTTAAATCATCTGCCAGTACTCAATTCCCAAATTACATCACAGTATCAGTTTACCCAACAGATTCTTAATCAAAATGAATGGGAACGCGAACGCTCGCGTTTACAATGGGACATGTCACTCAACGTTACATTTAACAAAGGAGATGTGTATAGTTTTGTTTTGTTACAATTGCATATGAATAGTACAGAACAGAGGTCGGGAGATTAGGCGAAGTGCAATTTTGTCGCATCAGCAAAAAAATCCGACTAGTAATATTATAAATACAAATGTGAGTTTTTTGTTGCGTTACACATCTTGTACCTACTTAATCGATCATTATTATAAGGTACTAGCTGACCCGGCAAATGTTGTTTTGCCATACATATTAAGAATCCTGACAAACAACGTAACACGTAATTTATATAAGACTACCGGATTGTCCTTCAACGCAGCCAAAATGGCATTAAACTTTATATAGTGGTTAAGTATTCTTAAATTTTCTAATTTTCCGCGCAATTATCTTAATATTTTCTTTTATAAGAACCTTCTTACAATTACAAACACAAAAAAAATACCGAAATTGGTCCAGCCATTCAGGCGTGATGTCGTGACCAAAGAAAATAGGGATTGATTTTTATATATATAAGATAGAAGATCCGGGACGTTATTTATTTTCGAAGTAACGAAATTTATGGAATGGATGCTCTTAGGTATATGTATTTAAGAGTGTGTGCATACTCGCTAACTTGGCTAGACGCCCCGTTCACAGGTAGCAGGTAAAAAAGGTGGACAGAAACACAGATTACTTTTGTTAAATTCGAAGTATTTATTGATTTACATACAGACTGACTGGTGAGTTACCTTCGACACTTCTGGAGAATACTCGGTACTCAATCCTCGTTAAAATGAAATAATAAAATTAGGGGCTTCATTTTTAACCAATATTTCTCTAAAAATAAGTGAAATGTGGATATTATACTCTCTAGTACGCGCTAATCGACATCAAGGATACGCCGCCACCATCCCCCACTATTCTGTGTTGATAGCGCGCTACGCGACACGTGCGTACGCGCGGTGTCAAAGATAGTGCAGGTAAATATAGGATTCTCGGTGTTCTATTTACTAAGTTTACTAAGTATTATTTTGATATTTATTTTTTACGTTATTTTTTCTCGTTATATATGATCGCCAACTATCACGTCCTTAAATATTGAAGGTGACTCACCAATCAGTCTGTATATATTATCCAGAATATTATTAAAAATAAATATTTTACATTATCAGACCTTCTCTGTGAACGGTAACTTCCTCCAGACGCTTTTAGTCTCATAAAAAAATAACGGATTTTTTGAAGTGAAAACTTCTTTAGGCGCGTTGAGCGTTTTGGTAGAGGGTAAAATCCTCGGTTCGCGTCACCGACATGCTAATGATAATAGTATATCTATAGCTATGTTTTGCATATAGTTTTAATTACTCTCAACTTAATAGTTCCGTTTTCACTTCTATCGGCAGTCCCACGACTGCTACTGTTTTTTTTTAAATTCGAAGTGTTCAATTTTATATATAATTAGGGGATTATTTTAATACTTCCTGTGGACAACCAGACCAATTCTAGATGCCAAACACCCCCAAGACACAATGAAAATGTTCAATGAACCCTGAAAAACTACAAATTTTTTAACAAAGTATATGTTTTTAGATTCCACTACCGTCCACCACCACCGTCGACTATTCTACCTCCAGATTTTGAAACTTCATCCTTTTGCAGATAGAGATTATTGTCATGTCAGTAATATAATTAACTTATCAAATATCTTCCAAATATTTTATCAGGTAAATATTGTTTAGTATTTTTATTCGGATATCCTAGTTTTATCACAAATTGAATTTTTTCATGACAGCCTTTTTTAGGGTTCCGTATCTCAAAAGGAAAAAACGTAGTTATTACGGAATAAGTACGGAACCCTCAGTATCCGAGTTCAATTTGCACATGACCGTATTTTGTTTAATCTGACTTTATAGCAACTAATATATAGTAGTTCACGCTTTCTAAGACAAAGTACGTAATAGATAACATTAATAAGTATAAAGCGCTTTTTTACGATTATGATTATGTTTTTTTGCTAATGGTACAAGACGCGAAGGATTAAAGTCCCAATGCTCCATGAATTTTAAATGCACGAAAGATACTAACGCGGCCCGACGTAATCTACTGTTATGAACATATTAACTGCTTTGCAGAGCACGGCGTTACAGAGATATCGATTGATTATATTTAATATTTCAGGCAATGAATAACTGCCACTAGTAAATCTCTTTCACTATAGTTTAAATATGCTGCGTCCCTAAATATATAATTGAAATTGCAATTTCTCGTTTCGTATTACCAAAACTCGAGACCCAGGTCAAATTTATAACGATCCATAATCATAATGCCACAGTCGTAATACTGCCCTAAGCTGAAGTTCGTTCTCACAGGTGACACTCTGAGTGGGAGCTCATAGCTCACCAAACTTAATACTCTAAATTAGCACTCAGCTCGCGCAAATTAAAGCCAGTTTCCAGAGAAAAAGTTAAAAAGGCCATCTGCTAACAAAAAATATATATTTTTATATATACCCCATATAAATTACGCGTTTTTGTATTTTAGATTTTAACATTTCAGAAAATTTTTGATCTTCCCGTATTCACACACTGTCACATTATGACTGCTTACCGCAAATTAGCACTTCCATTGCAAATACTCTCAAGTAGAATTTACCGAATGTAATTGCAACTTACAATTTTTTTACTCGCAATTTTTCGTAAGGTCCTAGTCGGCGGAACCAATTCATCAGTAGAGAGAGTAGTAGAACCGATTTGGCTAATTTTGGTTTTAAATTATTGTTGAAGTCCAGGGAAGGTTTAAAAGGTGAGAAAATATAGAAAAAACATAATAGTAGTTAAAAAGGCAGAATAACGTTTGTCGGGTCAGCTAGTAAGTAATAAATAAAAGGTTAACAAAATAGATACACAATGCAAATGTGAAAAGATGTAGGTAACGGGGTAGAAAAATATTGACATACCATGTTAAAATTCGGATACTGTCCGAAGGTGTGTCAAATGTCAGCAACCGGCATTTGTACGAAGAGAGTAAGTAACGAATGTGGAGAATGCATATAAAACATATAAATAATAATATCTTATATTATCTGTTCTCTCTGTTTACCTCCTAAGAGACCTGATGTGATAATATGTTTGTATGTAATAAGTACATGTTTTGGGTGAATTTACATAATTATAACATTTTTATATCACAAGATAACGAACAAGCAGATAGGTCTCCAGATGGAAAGAGTCAACCATCGCCTATAAATACTAAATATGCTAATGGTGCGTTGCTATCTTGGGGCGAGGTTTAATGCCACATGCATAAGTTTTCCGGCTACCTTACCCACAAAACCGGAACACGATAGTAACAAGCACTGACGCTATTGCGGCAGAGATAGGGAAAACAGTGGTACCAGACCTGGGCAAGATAATGCAATAATCTACCACCTAGTAGCCACGATAGTAATAACTCGCATAGCCAATCGGTTGCCTTTTATGACCTGCCTGGCAGAACGACAGGAAAAGATTAACTTATTGAAAGAGTCAAACACCGAATATTCTATTATTCGTATGCCTTTTTTAATATCATATAATAGTAGACAAGCAGATGGCTGTCCTGACGGAAAGAAACAATTATCATCAATAGACAACAAAAATATGTTAATGGTGCATTGCCATCTATGGGTGGTAATGCCTCGAGCATATGTATACCGGCTACCTCTCACTCCAAACTAAAATACAATCGTGATACTATATTATACTATACTATACTATACTATACTATACTATACTATACTATACTATACTATACTATACTATACTATACTATACTATACTATACTATACTATACTATACTATACTATACTATACTATACTATACTATACTATACTATACTATACTATACTATACTATACTATACTATAGCGACTGGCATAGATAAAGTGGTGATCCCAAACCCAGATGCGATATTCAAAGCTGTACTAACTGGATAAAGATAGTAGGATTTCTGCACGTCACTTTTGTATATCGTATTATTTTAACTTGCGATCGCCTGTAGCCGAAATTCGACTATAGACTAAGCAATAAATCGCCTTTAAGTTTGACTGATTTTAGCCGTAAAAATATTAGACATGTGTGTATAATATCATGTATGTCACATGAATTTAGTGTGTGTAATGTTTATTTTTATTAATATCATGTATTTTTAGTGTATATTATTTAAAAATATTAGGTTTCTGCAATCCTCTACAATGCAAACTTTAACTGTGTCAAATTTCATACCGTTTGCACATTTGTTTTAAAAAGGGATCCCAAGTTTTTCTTTCGCGTATTAATATATAGATGAAAATCATTAATAGATATGATAAAAATATGTATCTGTTTGTAATTACTCTATACGAGGATTGCATTTGGCGCAAACTATTGAATTTGCTTTATTATTTTTAACACCAAAACAATCGAATATTAGGGGAGTGTACTGTGTAACGTGACCATTATACAAAACTCTGGTATATATTTCTAAAGGTTTAAGATTCCTAAAGATGATGATTTTAAACTTTTAGTCCATGCCTCAAATCACATTCTTTATTATCATCACGCCTCGTTCCCTTGCGAGGTAAGCAGAGTAAGCCGAATGCCTATAGACTTTCGGATTAACCGGTTTGACGATTGACGAGATAAGTGGTGATCCCCATCACCGTATTTTATCGTCCTGATAACGATTATGGTTTTGAACAACATATCCATGTGAGATGGTTTTAGAAGCAAGTTTCACTCATTAAGCCGCTCAATATTTTTTATATCATAGAATAGTAAATATGTAGACGGTTCTTCTGATGGGAAAAAAACAAAAAATCATACTTATATATCTTCTCTTTATCTTATATATATATATATATATATAAATATAATATATATATATATATATATATATATATATATATATATATATATATATATATATATATATATATATATATATATATATATATATATATATATATATATATATATATATATATATATATATAGAAACGACTGCATATTTATTATTCTGTGATATAAAAAATATTGGACGACTCAATGAGAAACTTACTTCTTAAACCATCTCACACGAGTGCATTGTTCAAACCATTCAAAACCAGCCTACATAAGACATGTTTGTAGTTTTACTAAAAGCAGTATTACGAAGTCTTCATAGTCCCAGTGGGAGTCCAATACATCTTTTAGGGTCAACAGTGGCACGATTTACGCGAAAATCACGTGACGCCCCCCGGCCATAGAGGAGATTTACATACGAGATATATCGTCTACTAACACGCAGCCTCCAACTATTCCGGCATTTCAATCTATAACTTTCCATAATAGGTTGATTTTAACTGATTTTATATGAATTAATAATAATCGCTCTTTTTTTTTCAAAAGACATCATCGTGAGTACTAGATGGTAGAGATCTCCAACGTCTTACCTAGGTATATGGTCCCGTCACGCATAGCTATTCCTGCAGCAATTGCGTCAATGATTGGCAGTGTCGTGTTCTAGATTGGAGGGTAAGTTAGGCGAGACTTATGGCATTGCAAAATGTGACATTTAGTCTTAGTGAGCGTCCATGACATACGTGAGGTGTTTCGAGTAAGAGGGGGGGGGGGGGTTAAGCCACATCTTACGTAGAAGAGGGAGCGTATTGCCAAATATACTTAACATTTTTCAGCAACAAACAGTATACAATTAAGAGAAAAAAAAATTCCACGAAAACATGATTAAATCCTATTTGTCTATAATTTTAGTAGTTCTTATTTAAGCATTTTCTTGGTCAATTTTCTTAGTGTCATTTCAGATTTAACTACTAATTGTAGACTAAAAGTTAGTGTTAAATAAAATCAGATGGACGTAGCTTTCCTCGGAGTAGTGAATTGCTTCGGAATCCTGCTTGGGAAGATCTTACACTTTACATTCTAAATATTCCGTTACCTCTGCCTACCTGGTAAGAAAGTGGTATAATAATATTGTTATTAATAAACCAGAGCGATCGTTGTAATTTTATTTGTATCGTTCATCGTAATGTAACCTCAAAAGTATGCGATAAAATGAGCATTGATTCACAAATAACATCAAATTGCTTAGGAGCATCAAATATGTAACTAAAAGAAAGCATTTTTACTAAAACCTTAAGCATGGGTTGAATGAAGTCATTGTATTAACAAGCTAATTTATAATTAACCGACGAAGCTAAAATAAAATTCTGTTGTACATGAACAATGGACGAACAGAAAGGCAATCCCGTGCCTTGTCGGAATAAATACTACAAAAATACTAAGTTCCAGCCTTTACGACCCTTCATTATAGTTCTAAAGAATTTAAAGCTTTTCAACTTATTGCAAAATAAACTTTAACTATTCATGATAAAGTTGATATTAGACTGAAACATTTTTGATATTTTACGGTTTGGTAACGATAAAAGTTTTAATAAATGCATAATTAATCATAATAATAAGATAGCTACTTTCAAAGTAATTTATGTAACGATACGCGAAAATTATTATCCGTTTTATTTGAAAATTAAATTTGAATATAATAGAAAGAGATTCTTTTTTGCAGATTATCTGACAGAAATATTTCGAGATATCGCACATTTGTGTGACATAAACCAAAACCGTTATCAAACCAACGTTGATAATGAGCAAAATTTGGAGTTTAATTATTTCTTACTCAGGTATTTCAAATTCAGTTATGTTTGTTTCTTCAGAACCGTAAGAACTATACACTAATTGATTCGAGCCGCTTCCGAAGAATAGATCAACTGTGATATTTCTAGGCAACAACGACAACAACAATATACCTTTATGCCAATTTTTTTCCTTATTCCTTGAATACCTTACGTAGTAGGCAGAGAAAACCGAGTGCCATATGTCGTGAACCTTACAAATTCGTCTCGCTTCCTCCACATTAATTACTGTCTTCTTACAAACACACCAGTTATAATGCTATACGTCTTGTAAAAGGCGAAAAAAGGCTAATACATGTTACTAACATAGTGATTACTAACAAGGTGATAGAGATCTTCAACGTCTTGCCTGGATTTTGGTACCACCATCATTCCTATTCCAGCCACAATAGCGTCGGTGCTTGTCGATGTTATGTTCCTTTATGGAAGATAAGACAGCTGATTAATATATGCAATTAGCATTCCATCCCTGCCACACGAATAGTATTGCATCATTAACATCTATGGTGTCTTCAGACCATAATATTCTCATTCCATCAAACAAAACATCAACTTGTTTGCTGTCTCATGATATAAAAAAACCTTTGTCATTAATAAAATTTGGATTTTGGACCAGAGTTCCTTATTGCAAATTATCTTTTGCGAGCTAAAAGCTCGGATATAGGCGATTGTTCATAAGGAGATCCATCTGATTTTATGCTGTTCTATAATACCTGTAAAACTAAGATCCCGGGTTCTTTCTAGACTTAGACTTTTCAATTAAGAGCTGGAGCTCTTAAGAATGTGTAACAAAAAACGACACCAAAAACCGACCATTTTGCAGTGATTTTGAGATATTTCTTGATCAGCAAAGCAATTAATTTTTTTTCAATCGATTTACCTAGCCGTAAATTTTGAGAATGTGCAAAAATATTTGATAATTTTAACGTTTAAATACCGTTTTTGTTATAAAATAAATAACAAGAATTATTACTAGACAACTGAGAACGGCGGTCTTGCTCACTGGTTTTTTCATTTTCATATTGGTTTCATACAAATGACTAGTCCGTTCCCTTAAACTTGACACATTCTTTAAGTCACAGTTAGAGTCGCAGATACAGCAAAAGGGCTTCGCTTCAACCATATGACACCTCTTCATTTTTTGTATTTTATGTACGATTTGGTCTAGTATAAACTTGTGGAGCTCTTAGTCAGATTTAAAAATATTCATGAAAATAGAATTGAGTGATTTCATTCTTATTTTGTTTAAATTATTCACAAATTATCAATTTATGGATAATACGAAAATGTATAAAATAATACATTTTATTACATATTCGTATTAAATTAAAATCGTTATATTTCCTTGAAAATTCTAAAATTTTGTCTTAGTTGTTTTTAAGTTTTTAAAATTTCCTCAAGCACGGGATTAGTGCTAAAACGCATAAATATATTAAGTATCACTACATCAATTTCCTTGCGAGGTATGAAGAGGAAACATAATATCTACAGACTTTCCGGTTCAACATGATTCACCGGTTTGTCGGTTAGCGAAATGAGTAGTGATCCCCTTCGAAGCATTTTACCGATCCGATACTGCTCAATGCCTATTTCGAGCAATAACTAAGACTGATAGCTTAACGTACTCATAGGGGGCACAGAGGTGATAACACATAACGCGCTAGATTTCAAACTGCAACTGAGATTTTTGATTTTTGGATGAAAAACCTCAAGAAAACCTCAATAACCTTGTTTCCCAACCATGCTAATTCTTCCATGTAAACTTCAGAAAAACGTTTAAAGATCATCAAAATCACCAATTGAAAAGTCTAAGTCTAGAAAGAACCCGAGATCTCAGTTTTACAGGTAATAAAGAACAGCATATAATCAGATGGATCTCCTTATGAACAATCGCTTATATGTTAATAGTGCGATGGTAATGACAAGTTTTCACATTTTCTCGCGTTTCGCGAGATTTCTTAATACATTTCTTTAAACTTTTAAAAAGCGTTCATAGATCTTAGACCAGTTAGGAAAACTGATTCTATGAAAAACCCGGAACTTCGGAATCTAACCTTATAGCTTATAGATAAGTTTATCCAATTGTCCACGATCTTTTTAATCATGACATACATTTATTTACTTTTTCTCCGAAACTTTCATTGTCAAAACAAATGGACAGAACGTTACCTCGTAAGGATAATGAAATATCGTCTCATAAAAATAACCACAAAGCGAAGTCGTTCAGCTTAACCGACCGACGGGTGACGTATGGCTTCATTTGGAAGACTTCGATATTCTTCAACCAAGTACATTTTACCTGATAAATTGTATATGTAACTTTATTTGATGGTGATAGAGTTTTAAGTTGTGTACGTTTAGATTTTGCGAACACATAGATAGTTGTCGAGGAAGATGATTCTGTAAGGGCCTCGACCACAATGCAATAAGATCTTGCTGGATTGTGGAAAACAATGATACATTTTGTTAGTGTTTGTGTGATTTAGTAGGTTGCCTAACTTTCTGCTATAATTATTTCCTCTGGGGCCCAGCGGAACTGACTGCGGCATGGTATTCCCGAATTGGACAATTCTCTAACTCTGTCTGTCTATCTTTCCTTTTCTTTATCTCCCTGTTAACACGTTTTTCTTGCCCTGAAAATCGAAAAAAAAATTCTGAACGTATGGCAATAATTTGACATAGAAATATAAGTTTTTAGTAACAACACGAATAATATTCGATATCATCCGAGTTTTCGTCGTATTTATGAGTAAGACCACAAGTAGTATTCGATATCATCCGAGTTTTCGTCGTATTTATGAGTAAGACCACAAGTAGTATTCGATATCATCCGAGTTTTTGTGGTTGTTATGAGTACCACAAGTACCTAGTATTCGATATTATCCGAGTTTTCGCTGTAATTATGAGTAAGACCCCAAAGAGTATCCGATATTATCTCAATTTTCGTGGTAGTTATAAGTAAGACTATAAAGAGTATTCGATATTATCCGAGTTTCCCCGTTTTGGTCTGGGCTCCTTTGGAGAATATACTAACTGCCGTTCTGCCAGGCAGGTTGTGAAAGGCGACCAATTGGCTATACGTGTCACTACCATCATGACTACGGTTTGATAGGATTCCGCAATGTCACGACCGGGTTTTTAAAACCACCGCCCTGCCTATTTCTGCCGCAATAGCATCTATGCTTGTCACTGTCCTGTTTCGGTTTGGAGGGTAAGGTAGCTTATTAATGCATGTTTCATTTCCATCCAATAACACGGATTGCAACACACTATTAACATCTTTGGTGTCTGTCTCCTTATTTGCGGTTGTAGTAAAACTACAACAACCGACTTCCCATTTCCTGTATCTTCGGGACCTTGCATCAGATCTTCACCAAAAAACAATAAGACCACACGGGAAATATATCCTACCAAATAAAAAAAAACAAAATTGGTTCATTAACGACCGTGTTCTGGGGTAACAAAGAAAAGAAAACATGCAGCGAAATTTTCCCCGTGTTGGTCCCGGGCTCCTTTGAAGAATTGGCCAACTGCCGTTCTGCCAGGCAGGTCGTAAAATGCGGCCGATTGATTATGCAAATCACTACCATCGTGGCCACTAGGCGGTAGAGTTCTGAATTGTCTCGCCCCGGTCTGATACCACCGCCTTACTTATGCCTGCTGCAATAGCGTCAGTGCTTGTCACTGTCGTGTTCGGGTTTAAAGGGTAAGGTAGCCGGTAAATTATACATGTTGCATTAGACCTTTCCACAAGATAGCAACGCACTATTAACACCTTTCGTTCCGTCTAATATTAAATTAGTAGTTTTAATTTATAAATATATTTGTTAAAAAAAAAAAATTGCACGCCAATTTCTTAGAATACGCGGATGTATTATAACTTATGTAAACCTATAAAACTGTACCGTATTCTGAGCAAATAAATAAATTTCTAAATGTCTATAGGCGATGGTTGACTCTTTCCATCAGAGTGCTAAGTGTGAGTTTTTCTTTTCGCATTCGATCGTGAGCGCCTTTGGAGTATATTAGGAATTTGTATGTGATTTGTACAGCGCCACCTAGTGGTAAACGTGAGAAACCAGTTTACCACTAGGTGGCGCTGTACAAATCACATACAAATTCCTAGTAAACTCGAAACGCGCTCACGATCGAATGCGAAAAGAAAAACTCACACTTAGCACTCAGGTGACCCATTTGCTTGTTTGCTAACTTATGATATAAAAAAATTAAAAAACCCCATAGCCACATGTTATTTACGAATAAAATAAAATAATAAACGTATATTCACCGTTACAAAGAACCACGCTACAAAACTAGACGGTTGGGTCTTACTGGGAAAAACAATAAAACTTGCATAAGTCTTGCTACGTTAAAGATGTTGACATTTTTATGGAAACGTTTTGTTCAAGACTTTGTTTAGGTTAGATATAAAAGTAACAAAGTTAATAAAAAATAACTTTTTGGTGTATTCTCTAAACGGTTTAATCTTCTATATTTCTTTCACCGTAGATCCCAAGTTCGAGGTATATTAAAATTCCCTTCTGAAACTCCTAATTGTTACAGTCATTCTTTTTCTTTTAACTCTGTCAAATTGTTGAATACTCTTTCCTCCAATATCCGAAAAAGTGAATCGCCTTTTATTTTTTACGAAGTCATTAAAAGTATGATCATTAAACTATGATAGGTAATAACCTATCGTAGTTTGAAACGTCTGTTAACATTTGGCAGAGAGAACCAAGTGCCATACATTATGATCCTTGCCGAATTATCTCGCTTCCTTCACATTCATTACTCTCTTCATACAAGCCGTTTGCGAAGATTTTTGAGACCACCTTCGGATAGTACTCCGTCAGTCTTGGTCTTCCCGGGTATCTATATCCTTCCACATTCACATTTTATATATGTTTTGTTAACCTTTCATCTACCATTATTTCTACATGTCAGAACCAAAAGCCCTTTCTCATCTTTATATCGACACTTACTTTTAAGCTTAACCTTTTTTATTATTTCGATATTACGAACCGGGTCCGCGAGAGTTACGCTACATATTTTTCGCAGTCATCTCATCACGTCTGCGTTGATTCTACTTTCATGTCCTTTCTAACATACCCAACTCTCACTTCCATATATTGGCGTTGGGATAAGCACCTAATAATACTGTGTTCTACTTATATTTATGCATTGTCGCTTCTCTTGTTTGCTGGTAGACATCTCTTCCAGAGATAAGTTCGCAATTTATACATATTTTATATAAATATAGAAAGTTATTCTAAAAAAATAGTTTGTGTATAATAAAGTGATAAATGAATAAATAAGAACCGATCAAGTGCATATGAGGTCACGAGCAGTGTAGAGTTCCTTAGAAGTCTGTTTTAATTACACAAGTAACAATTACATTTAGGTAAATTTCAGTGAAGTTTGTACCGAATTTAAACTAGGTAAAACAAAAGATTTCATTAAATAAAAATCAATGCTAAATGCTAATTTTTTGTTTAAATATTTTTTTTTTAATATTTGTTTAAAGAAAAGTTTTTATGGAGAGAAGAAAAGCAAAAATTGCTTGAAAGATAATAAAAAGAACTTAAAGAAACAGCTGTAAAACATTTATCGATTTTAAACGTGTCCTAAACGAAGTTTACCGGTTCAGCAAGTTTTCAATAAAACCATCTCGATAAAATTATCTAGATAAAATCGTTTTCAATAAAATCATCTCGACCCATAACTGTATGATTCACGACTTAGTTATTATGGCACTGCATTATCACTGTCTGGAACAGTGGAATTGCTAACGCGGGGCTAGGTGTTGCAGTGCACCAGGGCCCTAAAGCTCAGAGGACCCATACGCTTTAAAAAGAAAGAAGCAGCCAACTCCTGGAACTAGCAAACCTTGAACCTGTTCACAAAACTTTTTTACGACGTTAAATGTACATTATTTAGAATGGACGTTATTTAGGTTTGGCGAAGAAGAAATTCGATGGCATCCTAAAAACACATACAAAATATAGGGATTTTTACCCCTCAAAAAAAAGACGTACCTATAAACTTATCCTACTAGGAATAAGTTCAAGTCAATGTATTCTTTGACCCCATCTATAAGTTTGAGAGCCAATCGGTCAATACGTATAAAAAGTAGGTGAGTGCCTGCTTTTTTCGCTATGCACCGGAGCTTTCATCAACCTAACTACACTACTAGTCTGGTACTAATTGTTTGAACGAATAGACTTAAAGACACACATAGCCAACTTTTTTTTGCAAAGCCGGTTGCCTTTTACAAACTGCCTGTCAGAATAGTAGATTCTTCAAGGGACCAACAAGGTGGAAAATGCACATTTTTTCCATAAAAAATGCCGGTTTCGAAGACTTTCGACACAACTTTCGGAAAAATCTAATTAAGTTGATTATACCTCTCTACATCGGAATTATGTCTCACCCATTTGAATTAAATTTAAGCAGTGTTGGCCCAGGCCCTCTCTGAAGTATGGACCATGTGCTGTTCTGTCAGGCATTTCGTAAGGGCGATCGCCTCGCTATGCGAGTCACTACCATCAAGGCTACTAGGTGGTAGAGTTATCTATTGTCTCGTCCACCTCTAATGTACTGGATTATCTATTCCCACCGCAACAGCGTCAGTGCTTGTCACTGTCGTATTCCGGTTTGGAGGGTTAGGTAGCCGATCAACTTATATGTGAAACATTAAGACCCGGCCAAAAGGATACCAACGCATGGTTAATAGCGGTGGTTATCTCTTTTCATCAGGAACACCATCTCTCATGATATGGAAAAAATATTAGTTCTGTGTTCAAACTAACGGCACGGTTCGCCGTGTTGGTCCCGGCCTCCTTTGTAGAATAGGCCAACTGCCGTTCTGCCAGGCAGGTCGTAAAAGGCGACCGATTGGCTATCGAGTCACTACTCACTACCATCGTGGCTACTAGGTGGTAGAGTTCTGCATTGTCTCGCCCGGGTCTGGTACCACCGCCTTACCTATTCCTGCCGCAATAGCGTCAGTGCTTGTCGCTGTCGTGTTCCGGTTTGGAGGGTAAGGTAGCCGGTAAACTTATGCATGTGGCATTAGATCTCGCCACAAGATAGCAACGCACCATTAACATCTTTGGTGTCTATAGGCGATGGTTGACTCTTTCCATCAGGAGACCCATCTGCTTGTTTGCTATCTTATGATATAAAAAAAAAAAAAACATGCCACTTTGAGTAAACTTCGAGATCAACTTTGCACATATGTTATGTGATTTTTTGACAACTATCAATATATTAATAAGTGAAGAGAATACTTTGTACCCCTTTTTAAGACAATTGCGCGAACGGTGGAGTATGAAAGTTGACACCATTAAAATTTATATTGCGGAGGACTACAGACACGAAATATTTGTAAATAAAATGCATTTAAATACATGAAATTAATGAAAATAAACATTACACACACTACATTCATATGCCGTATATATGATAATATACATTCATGTATAAAATTACTATTTTCTTTACAGCTAAAGTCAGTTGCCAAAAGAGATTTCGTTTTATAGACTACGGTCGAAATTCGGCCACAGGCGATTGTTAATTCTTAGATTAGATTGTTATTCTAGATACATTTACAAATAAATTTCAAAACTATTATAAGAAAAGTTTAAGTTAAACATTACAGAAATAGTATAAGCAAGCATCAAACCGCTTAGTATAAACCGCGACTTGTCGCATATTTGCCGAGTTGCTCTTTTGAAAGCGTGTCGGTTTCGATCAGTTTCATTATTTATCTGCCATTGTCTTGCCTTCATAAACACAGCGGGTTTACGAGCGACCACGGAGTTTCGTTCTTAACAACTGTTTAGTACGTAATAAAAGATGTTTAAGGTTTTAAAGGAAATTAAGTTTTTTAAAAGCGTGGAATTCGCCTGGGAATACCGAGGCGTGAAATAATCTTGTAAAGCCAACGATGTTTATAGTTCGCGATCGTAATACATTCGACATACCTACCTATTGGATATAATTGATAAAGTTGGTCTGCGGAAGGTCTCATGATTTTTTCATGGTTGCTTGGATTATTGTATTGTAATTCAAGATAAAGTGTAGGCTATTTCTCTGTGTTTTTATATATTATAATCTTACAGAAATATTATGTATGACAAATCTAAAGACAAAGTTATTGATTTCGCTTGCTTACTATTTTGGAGCTACCGAGAATAGATAATAAATAAATATTTACGGGACAAATTACACTTACTGATCTAACCCCAAAGTAAGTAAATTATTTGCTTGTGTTATGGGTGTTAGTCAACGATACTAATGCATAGAAATAGATATATAAATACTGGAATATATTTAATAAACACCTAAACCCGGAAATACAATCAATTATGCTCATCATACAAATGCTTGTCCCCGTCGGAGATCGAACCCGAGCCCCATCGATTGCGTAGTCGGGGTCGCTAACCACTCGACCAACGGGGGCGGGGTGGTCCAATAGATGTTGTAGCTTTGTCGTATGGTTATAGGTGTAAAATTTTTTAAAAAAAGTAGTATCTTCACGCCCATATCCCCAAAGGGGTAGGCAGAGGTACAACAAGTGCACCCACGATTAGCCGAAGATACTTGGTCCCATAAATGTGATAGGTGGCAAGCCTATCGCCAACCGGGCACTTTCCAATCCCGGGCAACTTTGAGTTTCTCAGAAAACTGAAATAACACTTTTTTTTTAAAGTGCCCGACCCGGGAATCGAACCCGGGTCCTCATGTGGTCAACTCCAAAGCTGGACCACTAGACCACAGAGGCGATTTTAAAAATTTTTGTTTTTTATTTTTGTTTTCATTTTCAGATTGAAAAACAAAGTGAATCTTTTGTTTACAATAAATATTGTAAACAAAAGATATATATACTGGATACTGTTTAATATTCTGACCATACTAATTTAACATTTTTGCAATTTGTTGCTTTTCCTCGTTATCGTTAATATGACAGTTAACGTTAAAATATATTGATATGAGATTGCAGCATGTTATAGTCTGGATCACAGATCACACAAATACTAATAGACACGGTGTTGGGCAGAAAATACGAAAATATGAGCAAATGTATGTAAATGTCAAAAGCTTATACGGGTTTATTTTTTTATCACCTGCCAAATTTAAATAGGTGGTTCAGACCATGAAAGTAAACAACTTTCCCAAAGAAACATGGGTCGAAAAGTGAAAAAAAATTCGACCCTCCCATAGAAAACTGTTCGATCATGTGGTCGATTTCGTATGGAAGGTCTACATTTTTTTTTCCACTTTTCGATCCGTGTTCCTTTGGGAAAGTTGTTTACTTTCATGGTCTTAACCACCTATTTAAATTTGGCAGGTGATAAAAAAATAACCCTGTATACCCACTATATCGTGAAAAAGTAGAAATATGCCATATTGTTCTTTTTTATCATGCCAAATAAAAAGGTAAGGTTTAAAGAAGACCGCTGAAGTGTTTATTTCATCGGTAAGTGTTATAATTGTATATTTCTGGGTGTAAATGCAAGTTACACTGACAATCTAAGAAATCGCGTTGAAAGGTGCATCCAGTTTAATCCGTGGTCTGGCTTAACTCAGTATGTAATTATAGTCCATTGTAGATTTTTCATATGCATGTAATTAAGATAATATTACGGTGGCATCTATTTCCCCAGTCAGACAAAGATGAAGTGCGGTGTAACTACGAACTTTTAAACCAACGCGTTCAATGATATTATATATATATATATATATATATATATATATATATATATATATATATATATATATATATATATATATATTACAATTATCTTAAAATATTATTCAACGCGTTGCATATTTGTTAAAAATGAACGGGTTATAAATATATACAAGTAAGTTCTATATTTACAAGTAATATATGTACGCATTTTTAGCAGTTTACTTTTTAAAAATCTATAGCAGTCTACTCATAAATTATATAAACATCATAATTATGTATATCTTCGTTTTTTTTTTTCTTAAGGCGTAGGAAAGTATTTTCACTCCCGTATCCCTGAATACGTAGACAGAGGTAAGGTGTAAGGCGTAGACTTTATCTGAAAAGAACGTTAATATTTCGCGGTTATCTATTTTATATCACCACCGTAGAGCCACTACTACAGGAAAAACAACGCAAGAAAGAACAAGAAACAAGAAATAAAATTCACTGAGTGCATAGCACAAAACGCGAGGATAACCTTCGCCACATATTTTATACAGCGACATTACCTCAGCTACATTAATTCAACTTATATGCCACTTCTGTCTTACCCAACTCTACTTTCCTTGGATGGAATTAGGATAAGCACGGAATTAGGCAAAAAAAAACAGAAGTCCTGATTTAAAATTGTATGACATTGATCATTCGGTTCATTCTATTTCCTGCACAAACTTTTGCTTCTATATCTGTGTTGTACCTTGCGTTTCTGTCAAAAACACATCCAAGGTACACAAAACCATTCAATCGTTTCAATCTATATCAATAACCTCAACTCTTACACACATTCAGGTTATTTTTCTAATAATAACAAAAGTTGAATATTAAATGCAGGCGCTTTAAAGTAAAGCATGGTTATTGACTGTTATTTATGTAGACAAAATATTCAAAAAAAAACCCTATTGCTCACGAATTCAAAGCAATAAGTGATATATTTATCAAGCCCGTATACACACAAATTATGTGACATGAAGTGTCAAGTACACACAGACCAATAGAAAACATCGTGATTTCCTTTTTGAGTAGGCTTAGTTTGGTTACTTTGATACATGATACATAAAAGAATAGCTATTCACACTACATGGCTAATGCATTACGCTGGGTGCACACTCAGTGCAACGAAAACATATCAAAAAAAAATTGTGAAATGAAAATTTCTTCAGGTACCTACGCTTTTATGTGTATTGAATGAGACCGAGCAGTTACGCTCGGCTGTGTAACGCTCCTTCGGGTAAAGATGACTCCAGTCGTCTAAGAGAGCGAGAGAGAATACGCTTCACTGCTATAATATATTTTTAATTTTAGATACCAGGGCCATAGATCAAACATTATATTCTTATTTTTATTATTGCTATATTATATCAATTAAAATAAATTTAAATGTCAACATTACATTATAAATTATTTAAATTATATGATTAAAAACCACATTCAAACATTGTTTAAACATTATTCAAATACAATATTTATACTTATATTAATGCTTCTCATGTTCCGGTTGAAAGAGTAAGAAAGCCAGTAAACTTATGCATGTGGCATTACCATGCGCCACACGGGTAGCAACGCACCACTAAGTTTTTTTTCTAGTGTCTATAGGCGATGATTTCTCATTCCATCAGGAGAACCATCTGCTTGTTTGTTATCCTATAATAAAAAAAATGGGTGCGTGTACTTATGTACGCGCGTGAGAAGTTATACTTCTTTGGCATCATTAAAAAATAGTTTTTAATTGCATGCAAATAATTAATTACAATTAAATAATAGAAGGGGTCCAATTTCTATTTTGTTGGTAGCTTTTTCTTCGAGACTTAATGAGCGGTTAAGCAGACAGCTTCATACTCTTAATTTTGTGTCACAGATGCGCGCGCATCTTAAAATTTCACTCTCATCATTTTTTCATAACGCGCCTAAAGAAGTATAACTTCAAAAATTGGACAACATAATAAGCTAACAAACTTTGAGCATTTATTATATTATAACCTGGAATTTGGCCGCAGCCGGCATGCCATATTGTTTAATTTTTATAATCCATCTAAACATTCATCTGTAGTGATAAGTTTTTATATTTTATGTAGTATGCTAGATTATGTTCTAAGCTTAGCTTTAACGTCCAAACATTTTATATCACATAGTTGTGCTAGGATATGTCGTAAATGCCGACATTTGGTCATACATTACGAACTATCCCACACAATAAGTGTTAGTAAGCTTACCAAACAATTCAATTAGGAATTTCTTCAAACGACTCAGTCAAGATTATGTGTACATTGTATGAACCCTTGGGACAATGATTGACAACAAACTATAACAGTTTATCGTACATCAAAATGAGAAATACGTAAAGGCAAGGGTGCCCTGACCTATAAAAAAGGGCTTCGTATTTAGAAATCTAAGTGCAAGACCACCGGTTTTATTTATTTACCAGCTGTGCCCACAACATCGTCCGGGTGGAAAATTTTCTAAAAGAAATGTAGCCTAAGTTATTCCTTATTACATCAGCTATCTTTCAGTGAAAGTCCCGTCAAAATCGGCCCAGCCATTTCAGAGATTAGCCGGAACAAACAGACAGACAGACGAAATATGTAAAAAAAAAAAAAAAGTTATTTTGTTACTTATATAGCGTGTGTACATCCATATGCATTTAGTAAAAAGCAATTATTTTAATATTACAATCAGACAGCCCAACATTATTTATTTGTATAGAGTATCGATTTACTATTTTATTTTAAAGTATTGCCTCTACGGTCTAGTAGTCCGTTATTGTTGACTAATGAGTTCGATTCCCGGGTCGGGCAAATCAAAAAATGTGTATTTCAGTTTTCAGATAAAAGCAATAATGCCCGGGATTGAATAAGTACTCGGTTGGTCATAGGCTTGCCATCTATCATATTTTGACAAAGTATCTGCGGCTTATCGTGGATGCACTTGTTGTACATCTGCCTACCTCTTTGAGGATATGGATGTGAAAATACTTTAAAGGATAGTAAACATGTAGATTATTCTCCCGATGAAAAGATAAAATCTATAGTAATAGTAAGAGTCTTTAAAACTGGCGTGTTTGGATGAAGAGAATTATGAATGTCGAGAAAGCAAAGCCAGTTTGTCTGGACCTTATGATAAGGCAAACAATGCTTATTTGCTACCTAATGGTATAAAAAAACATATATCCATGTATCCTCTCAAATGTTTCTGACTATACTAGAGATATAACAAAGATTTACAATCATTAGGTGTATTGTTTGTCAACCACCACAAAAGCACTTGTTCTAATTCAATAATCAACACAATATCAACTTCAATGTTGTTACTTTCAGTTGTCGAGGTCCGGGGGAGTGAACACACAAACAACCCCACGTGGGTGTAAAGTGGTGGCACTACACACAAATCCCGGTTTGTTTAAGTAATGGACTGTGCCAGGAACATTGCTGGTGGGCTTTGGAAAGATGTGGAGTCGTTATTTGTTTTACTTTTATTATTTATCATAGCAATTCTGTCAAGAGCATTTATAGTGGCATATATTACAAATCAATTTATATATTTTAACATTTAATTTGTTTTAAAAAACTTCTCAGATATCCTACGTAAGATATATAGAAGGAGGGTGGAGTGGAAATATAAAGAGAATTAATTTTAATTAAAACACTTCTACTGTTTCAAAGTTTACGCACTGATTTTTTTATATCAAGAGATAATAAACAAGCAGATGGGTTTCCTGATGGAAAGTGTTAACCATCGCCTATAGACACAAAAGATGTTAATGGTGCGTTGCTGTCTTATGGCGAAGTCTAATGCCACATGCACAAGTTTACCGGCTACCTTACCCTCCAAACCGGAACACGACAATGACAAGTACTGACGCTATTGCGGCAGTAAAACGTAAGGCGGTGGTGAGACAATGCATAACTCTACCATCTAGTAGCCACGATGTTAGTGACTCGCATAGTCATTCGTTCACCTTTTACGGCCTGCCTGACAGAACGGCAGTTGGCTTATTTTTCAAAGGAGCTCGGGACCAACACGGGGGACAAGAGGACAAATAATTTATTATCTTACAGTCAAATATAAAAGTAAAGTCAAGTGGCTAGTTAATTATTATGCGTTCATTAAATATTGTAGAAAAAACAAACGTTAACACGTCAAAAATTACACAAATTGAGAGTTTTTACAAGAAACAATAAACTTAGTAATATTTTTTCATATACGCATAGAAAGGCTGCAAAGTATTTACTTAGTATTAGTTACTGTAAAAAACAAAGTGATGATTTTTTTGGGTGGACAAAATCTTTACTCATATACCGAAGATGTTTATGTGCTTTTTGTTACAAGTGTTGGAATCTGGGACTGGGCCAATAAGCACCAACCCAAAATTAACAATAAAATAATGGGTTTTCGTGCTAGGTCTTGAAATAATTCATTATTTATTTAAGTAAAACATCCATTATGATCATAAAATGAGCGAAAACGCTTGGTTGTGAAATAAATTATATAATACGTGAATCGCTGATTTTATTTAAATAATCTCAAAAATGAATTATAAAAATTTTTCTTTCACCTGAAATCCGTGATGACTTTTTGATTTTTTGAAGTGAAAACTTCTTTAGGCGCGTTGAGCGTTTTGGTAGAGGGTAAAATCCTCGGTTCGCGTCACCGACATGCTAATGATAATAGTATATCTATAGCTATGTTTTGCATATAGTTTTAATTACTCTCAACTTAATAGTTCCGTTTTCACTTCTATCGGCAGTCCCACGACTGCTACTGTTTTTTTTTTATCTTTCCATAGAAAGTATACTATGCGCTTCTCCATTCCATCGTGATTCGTATACTAACGCGTATAGCAGAAGTCCTTCCACATTTTCATAATCTACCTACTGTACCTTTCTGAGAACCGTCACAAGACCTCTAAGTGGGACTATGATGATTATTTGACCAAATTAACACTTTTAACCAGCTCCAACGAATTCTTTGTTAACTATTTTTTTACAATGTCTGTTACCAAAGCGAATTAATTTAAACAATGGCCCTTCAAAATAGAATTAAATTAATTTTTATCTAGTGAATATTCATGTAACTACACTAATACTATTTCAAAATAAGATTTTCATGTTTTTTTGTAATGGAAACTCAAAAGCTACTTGAGCGATTTTAAAAGTTCCGTCTCCTATATTAAGTTACATTACAACTGAGTAACATACACCACTTTTTATTCGGCTAAGCAAAAGTTGATAATTTTTTTGGATTACGTGAAAAAAGTTGCGGGCATCAGCTTGATTATCGTTCTATCCGTACCGGCTTCATGTTTAAGCATAAGGGGTATTAACACGCTACCACCAGAAAATTAAGATAATTAAGATTATTGATTTTCAAGGTTAACCTTAATAATATTTATTCTACCTTCATGCTCTTAGGCAAATAAAACGAAAAAACTATTTCAACGAAAAAAACTACTTCATTTGTAAAATTTTGCAAACTTTCACGTGTGCTCTTGTGATGCTACTGAAAGGGAAAAATTAAAATACATATATAAATACATAGAATTACATATATAAATAATGGAATACATTGAGTAAAAACCCAAACCCGGAAATACAAACATTTATGCTCATCTTACACATGCTTGTCCCCGTCGAGCATCGAAACCGAGCCCCGTGATTTCGTAATCAGGGTCGCTAACCTCTCGACCAACGGGGCGGTCAAATACTTGACTCAACGCGATTCGAAGTAATACTTCTTTTTCTTCGTTGCGTTATAGCTTTCTGCAAAATATAATCTGTAAAAAATTTGGCCAAATAAGATAGCTCCTAATCCTTGACGCAGTCAAATTACCAGTACTAAGACGCCAGTGAATAAAAAGTATCATTTCCCTTGGGAGTAGAGAGAACCGAACGTCTATAGATTTTTCAGTTCACCACAGTTCACTGATTTGACGGCGGCGAGGTAGGTGGTGATTCCTATCGTTGCATTTCACTGACCTGATAACATTACAACGACAACATCCGCCACACTCTGAGCTGCTACTGAGTTTTTGGATTTTCAAGGAAATCCTCATAAAAACATAAGTAACACTTTTTCCCAAACGGTAATGGAACCCGAGACCTCATGATCTGAGCCATATAGACTAACGCTGACCACAAAACGTTCAGTGAATAAACATATAAACATCCAATCCAGAAATCAAAAACTTCCTTATTTTCAAGTTATTTGATAATATCAACATGAAGCGTCAAACATTTCTACCCGGACTAATTCAACGCTTTATCTCATCAATTATCGAGCCCCGAAACAAGCCCCACTGTTTACAGAACAATACCACAAGCTGTGGTAATTACAATTTAAACATCCATCTTATTTGTGTGTAACATCAGTAGCCTATTTCTCGGAATGTCGGGAACGGTGGCAGTCGCAGGTTAGTGCGACTTTTCTATAGTTTTTGTTACACTGTTTGGGACAAATTAGTAACTTGTTTTTTTTTTTTTTTTTAATTTGAAACATTCATAAACGGTTGATATTCCTATTTATCTAATTAAGGTATTAATAGACACGAGTATCGCCTCTGTGGTCTAGTGGTCCAGTGTCGGTGTTGACCATATGACATGTTTGAAGATGACGACGAACTGGCTTACAGTTTGGTACATATAAATTATAAGATACTCTATACATTATTGTTATAAAATAAAAAAACCGGGTTTGATTTTCGTGTCAGGCAATTATATTTTTTTCATTTTCTGATAAAAATTTGCACGGGATTGAGTAAGTGCCCGGTTGGCGATAGGCTAGCAGCCACTTACCACGTTGTGGGACAGAGTATCTTCAGCTAACGTGGATACTGTACCTCTGCCTACTCTTCGTGGATACGGGCGTGAAGATACTGTTAGTATGTATTTATATTTCCTTGCCATGCTCTGTAGCTTAAACGGCTTAATGTATTTAATCTTGAGAGGAATAATTACATTCGTCTTAAATAAGTGCCATGAGCAATACAACATTTACTCAAATGCGCTTGAAGGTTACATTTTATGGATCAGATCGGAGTAAGGCTTTTTGTATTTATATTAATTACTTGTTATTCAAAATAATCTCAGTAGGAACACAGAGTCTACAGGTACTCTGAGTATCAATATCATTGTTATCATAGATTTTTTATCTATCATCTATATTATCTCTATCTATATTAATATTATAAATGCGAAAGTTTGGATGTTTGGATGAATGTTTGGATGGATGTTTGTTACTCAATCACGCAAAAACAAATGAACGGATTTTAATGAAATTTGGCACACAGGTAACCGATAACCTGGAATAGCACATAGGCTACTTTTTATCCCGGAAAAATTAGGTGATCCCGCGGGATTCGCAAAAAAACTTTTACAATGCAGCGGGCTGCACGCTGCAGCAAGTTAATATTATGAATGCGAAAGTTTGGATGTTTGGATGGATGTTTGTTACTCAATTACGCAAAAACTACTGAACGGATTTGATTGAAATTTGGGACACAGGTAGACAATGACCGGGATTAGCACATAGGCTACTTTTTATCTCGGAATAATGAGGGGGATCCCGCGGGATTCACCAAAAACTTTTATAATGCAGCGGGCTGCACGCTGCAGCTAGTAAGATATATAGCAAACACGCAGGTGGCTCTCCTGATGGAAAGAGACAATTATCGCCTGTAAACAACAATAATTTTGTCCGCCCCGTTGGTCGAGTAGATAACGACCCTGACTACGCAATCGACGTGGCTCGGGTTCGATCTCCGACGGGGACAAGGATTTGTGTGACGAGCATAATTGTTTGTATTTCCGGGTTTGGGTATTTATTAAATATATTCCAGTATATATTTATGTATGTATTTCTATATATTAGTATCGTTGACTAACACCCATAACACAAGGAAATAATTTTCTTACTTTGGGGTGAGATCAGTAAGTGTAATTTGTCCCATGAATATTAATTTATTTAAGTATAATTATGTTAACGGTGCGTTGCTATCCTTAAGGCGGTGTCTTCACGCCACATGCATAAGTTTACCAGCTACCGTACCCTCCGAACCAGAAGACAACAGTGGCAAGCTTCAGTGCTTGAATAATTAAGGTATAGATACATATCATAACCCGGGCGAGATAATGCAGAACTCTACCACCTAGTAGCCACGATGGTAGTGACTCGTATGACTATACGATAAAATCGTTCGCCTCTTGCAAACTGCCTAGCAGAACGGCACATGGTCTATTCTTCAAAGGCAGCCCGGGCCAACTTGGGGGGAGATATCTATATCCGGTGATTGTCTTTTCGTCTACTTGTCTTCTATAGTATTTAAAAATATATAAAGCTCCTTACTCATATACAATATGTAAATTAAAATATATTGATCTATTGGTAGTAATTGTGTTTTAGAATACTAGCTGTGCACGCGACTTCGCCCGCGTAGAAAAATTTCTAAAATAAAAGTAGCCTACGTTTTAAATGGTAGGCAGTCCTAGGATTTCACTCCCATAGTTCCCGTTCCCGTGGAATTTCCGGGATAAAAGCAACCCTATGTCCTTTTTTGGGCCTCAAACTATCTTTGTACCAAACTTTATCCAAACCGGTTCAGTGGTTTAGGTGTAAAGAAGAGACAGACTGATAGACAGAGCTACTTTCGCATTTACAATCTTATATATAAAATTCTCGTGTCACAATGTTAGTTACTATACTCCTCCGAAACGGCTTGAGCGATTTTTATGATATTTTATGTGCATATTCAGTAGATCTGAGAATCGGCTACTATCTATTTTTAATACCCCTAAATAATAAGGGTTGTCCATCCCTAATATTTTATTTTTATTTTTGGACATTTTTATATTTTTTTATAATGTGTATATATATTAATTTTACTCTTCTATCACCAACCACTATAAATTAATAGCGAAATTAGTAATTCAATAATTTATAAGGCAAAACAACGTTTGCTGGGTCAGCTAGTATTAATATAATATAAAAGACGTATACAGCAAATGTTGGATAAATTAGCAAACAGCTGAACTTAAAAATATAAACCTGAGAAAGTGGTACGTGAAAGATATTCACCCGGAAGCTAATTATATGTGTTTTCAACAAAGACTCACATCTAGCCGAACAATGATATTTGTTATGGAAAACAAACTGTTGTTTCGTCAGTCGAGACTTCAACGTGTATGACCGGCTTGTCAATCAACATGTAATAATAACTGACATATGCCCGTCAAAAGTTGTCCCAAATCGCATCGGGGCCGATGACCCGAACTAACGACTCAGACCAAAATCCCTGGAGTTTGTTTTGTTCGGTGTCCCATCCACCAACACCCGTACGTCACAATGAGCCGTCCAAAGACGGACCTAACCCTTTGAACGCCGTGACAAAACGAAAAAATGTTTTCTAAGACTTCACAACACAATGTCGGCTAAAATAAACTATCATATAATATCAATAATGTATTCACGTACGCACGGACACATGTATTTTAAATACGTATTATGTGAAACCAGTTAATAAATTTCTTTAAGGGAAGGGTTCAGGTGGGCATTGTTGTTGGATCACTGTTTCTATTCGTGATTCACCAAGGGCGCTGATTGAAATTCCCATGCCTCAGTGTACGTTTGACAATAGAAAACTGTATCGATTTGTAGGGAACGTGAAACTGTTCAATATTAAATCGTTATGACGTGTATTTATATTTTTGATGGGAGCATGACATGTTTTGTGAACTCGAGAATTCTTAAATAGTTTAAAATTGAAGTCATTTGCGAAGAAAGACCGTGGAATTAGATAACTATATCCTTTTATTATTTTCCTTATTTTAACACTAAAAAATCTTATTTCATACCTTTACAATCCTTAACGAACATCGTAAAATACACCCATAACACGCTTATACGCCAATAAGTTATCACATTGTGGTGCAGTTATTAAACGGGACTTCAATCAAGTTTTACGAGCTATCTCTCATAAAAATATTTAACTATTTGTTTGCACATAATATTAACGTTATGCCCCATTATGCCCGCTAAGAACACGACTTTCATCCTTAATGACTTCAGAATAAGGATTTAAAAAATTCGTTGTGTGTCGTAACCGTGCCAAAATTATCCCCAAACGGTGCTAGGAGGGTTATCTTAATTAGTATAAATATTAACGATAAAAATTAAAATGTTCTTCTTTGTGCAAAAGTTGTAAACATTTGGACTGGACATGTGCATCAAACGTGCTCAATTTTTTATATCACAGTATAGCAAGCAAATAGATGATTCTTTGACGGAAATAGTTAATTTTCTATAGCCACTGCAGATGGTAATAATGCCGAGAAGTGCAAACTAATCTAACATTTAAAAACCACCAACCCAATGGTAAGCGACTCCAGCTACGCATTCGAGAGGGCTTGGGTTTGATTACCAACAGAAACAAACATTTGTGTGGACGAAGAAAACTAGTTATTTTGCAAATTTGGAAAATTGCAAAATAACTAGTTTTCTTCGTCTGAACAATGGATTTCCGCAAAGTAACACCTGAATCTATAAAAAAACATTTGTGTAATGAGCATAGATGTTTGATTGAAACAATAATGTACTTTTTTATATCATAATATAGCAAACAAGCAGATGGGTCTTCTGATGGAAAGAGTCAACCATCCCCTTCATACACTAAAGATGTTAATGGTGCGTTGCTGTCTTGTGACCAGGTCTAATGCTACATGCATAAGTTTGTGTATGTTAGTAATAAGCATAGATTGTTTGAGTGTTAAACATAAGTAAGTTTTTATAAAATAAATTTATTTTATATCCGATATTGATAAATTATATGTGTTGATATCATTGAAAATCACACATATCACTAGCAGATGATTTACTTGCTTTAGAATTAGATCAATTCTTGTAATTTGTCCGTATATATATATATATATATATATATATATATATATATATATATATATATATATATATATATAATAGTATAGGTACATATGTAACAAATGTAATAAATTATTAGACCTAAGTAAATTTAAATAAAAAGGTTTATAAAGACCATATACCTACTACACATACCCATAACCCATAGGTATAGATTTGCAAGTTTTTTATATATTAGAGGACAGTGAATAAGCAGATGGCTCTCCTGATCGAAAGACTTATGTAGTAGCGTTACCATATATGTGACAAATATAATGTAACAATCATAAATTTGCCAGTTACCTCACCCTCCAAAATGGAACATAACAGCGACAAGCTCCTCATCAATTGCATCAGGAAGAAGTGAAGCGTTGCTGTTAAACTCGTGCAGGACGTTGCAAAATTTTTCCTGATCCTGATCAATGTGACGGGTATAGCCAATCTTTCGCCTTTAACGAGCTGCCTGACAGAAACTATACTTTTTATTTATTTATTTATTTAATTCAAAGAAGTGGACGTAACGCTTACATGGCAATCTTTACCAGTCAACCTTAATCACATGAGAACAATATTTAAGATATGTAAAATAAAATAAAAATGATTTTCAGTGCACCCTGCACTGAAAATCATTTTATCCAATTTATTTTCTACATTGAGATTATAAATTCAATAAACTTGATGCTGATGAAAAAAATATGCTTCTATAAATCGTTCCTAGCTTCTTAGATATAAAGTTCAATGAGCTTTTGACCATGTCGTTTTCATCGATCAGTGATTGACAAACACACAAAGGAACTATCTTCATGAGTCTCTCCGGAGACGCACTTTTATCGACATCAAGATAAAACTTACCATAGAAGTGTCTTAAGCCACGCGTTCCTTACCTTGACAAAGGCGTTTAGCTATTGAGAAAATAGGGTGACCACACGCGTAATAGAAGTACAGTACTAGATCACTCGATAAATACTATTTTCTTCCAACGATATAAACCCAGAGGTGCAGGTTTGGATGTAATAATGTTTTATACAAAGTGTAACTCGGGCGCGATAGAACACGCTCACACTTATCACGCACAGATACCATCGGTATCTTATCGCAACATCGTTATCAGATTTTATCACGCAGCATACACGTAACTCTCTAGTATTTAAGCTTAATGTAAACCCAATTAAATTACAGTTTAATAAACACATATATTAACCGATGTGTGACTGTCATTTAGTCGACGTAATACAAAGATATTCGTTTTTTTTGTTCCATATGCTATCTGCAGCACTCCTAATATATAACCATCGCCTACAAATACCAAAAATGTTAATAGTATATTGTCATCCGTCTTTTGGATATATAATGCAATACGTATAGCTTTATCGGCTGTTTAATCTTCGAAAGTGGAACAGGATAGTGACAAGCACTAATGCTATTACAGCAATATATGTATTACAGCTTGGATGCGTCGTTGCGGAAATTTATCGTCAGTAGTTACGATGTAAATGACATGTTTTGCTTTTTGGACTACCTAATACTTCTGTAAAAACTTGATTGTTTTTGAGACTTAAATTTACTGAAAAAGGAAAAAAACAAGCTTGTATATGTACATTTAAACAGAAAGTAATTTTCACGATTATGATTATTTTAGATTAGTCATTTGTGCCGAGTTTCGGGATCAGCGATTCTTCATGTCAACGAGCCGTTCTACAAAATGTTTGGACATTTAGTAATTTGGCATTTATAGGAACATTACTACTCACTAACATAGGAATGTTACTACTCGTAAACGAGTCATTTTACTGATATAGGAACTGAATATTATAAAAGAAATACCAAAAAATACTTTTACGTAACTAGAATCAGAGGGAAAGCAATTGCCTAGCAATTGCTTAATGGTTTTGCGACCTATGGTGACGATACAAAGTGGGAACATACCTAAGTTACACAATCTGGGCGTACCTATTACGTTTTTCACACATCTACACAAACGTTACTTATTAACTTCTAAAAACTAATTAGCATTTCATAACATATGTAGTTATATGAGTATGAACTATCTGTATGTTTACTTTCTTATAAAAAAAAACAAAACGTTTTCGTTAAAAACAAAATTATCAAAAAATGTATATTTTTTCTAAGTTTTTTTTAATTTCATAGAATAGCATATCAGAACACGATGACTAGCAGTGATGCTATTGCAGCAGCCAAAGGTGGTACCTAATAAGGTGTGTCTTTGCTGACTCTATTTTATACACCTAATAGTCGTAGAAGGTAACATGTGGTTAACTGCCTGAAAGGAAGAAAAATAATATATTCTTTAAAAGACAATAAATACTATCTCCTCTTTAATTCTTTGCAGAAATGGATTATTTTTAAAATTTCTTCGAAGTAACAACTTTATTCATAAATGATACGAAGATTTTTTTAATCATAAGATAGCAAACAAGTAGATGGATTACCGCGTGAAAAAAGACAACCATTGCAAACAGACAAAGACAAAAAATGATAATGACGTGATGAAAGAGATGAAAAGACGTAAATGTAATGCGTGTGACAGGGTAGTGATGCCATTTGTATAAGTTAACCTTTTCTTACCCTCCGAACCAGAACATAACAGTGGCAAATATTGGCGCTATAGCGGCAGGAATAGGCAAGGTAGTAATACTAAAACCTGGAAGAGATGTTGCTGAATTTTACCACCTAGTATTAAAAACAGTAGTGACATGTTTAGCCAAGTCACCTTTTACGAACTGCCTGGCAAAATAGCAGGTGTTCTATTCTTGTAAGGGTGCCCGGAATTGTGAGGGGAATAATAAAAAAAATATGTGTGTGGCAACCCTTAAATAAGAACTTTGTTGACGTAATATCAAACACTGAAGTCGCTTGCATAGTTTGTGACACAAGAAACGGTTGAATTGTTAGATTTAGGTGTAATGACTGGTTCAATCTGATAAAGTTGTCTTATTTCACTTCGGACAATGAACAATGGCTATGAGCATTTATCTTTACTGATGTTATACAGGCGAAAGTTGTCTTAGGAATCAGCTGAGGAACGAAAAACAAATCCTACACTTTTATCGAGCAATTCTTGTATATTTGTTTGTAAATAGTTTTTTCAAAATGGCTCTAATTTTAACGAAATTTTGTATTGAGATAGTCTTTTACTATTAAAAGCGATCTAGGTAGGTGAGATCTCCATGATAATCATTTTCATATAAGAAAATCATCCGAGCGAAGTTTGATCACACAGCTAGTGCCATACTTTAAACGAGCAATTTTTGCATGTGTGTATGTAATTGATTTTCCGGAAATGTATCTAATGATTTTAACGAAATTTTGTGTTTGTATTGCTTTTTACTATAAAAATAGATATAAGTAATCGTGATCTCCGTGATAATTTTTTTGCTGGGAGAAGCGCTATGTGTGTGTTTGTGACGTCGTAAATCATAGCAGATAACTCATTACGATTAAAGTTTAATGTTTTTATATTTAAAGCCTATTACGGTGTTTTTATAATGGTGTAGCTGCACTCTGCAGTTCACAGCAGTATAAAAGATTTTGGTTAATCCCACGGAAATAAATTATTTTTTCCAGATAAAAAGTACCTTATGTGCTATTCTAGATTATCATCTATACGTGTGCCAAAATTTCGTCCAAATTCATCGGGCCATTTTTGCGTGAAACAGTAACAAGCATCCATCCATTCATCCATCCATCCAAACATACTTTCGCATTTATAATACTAGCTCCTCCGCGCAGCCCGCTGCATTATTAAATTTTTTGGTGAAACCCGCGGGAGCAACTCATTTTCCGGGATAAAAAGTAGCCTATGTGCTATTCCAGGTCATTTTATACCTGTGTACCAAATTTCATTCCAATCCGTTTAGTAATTTCTGCGTAATTAAATAACATCCTTCCATCCATACATCCAAACATCAAAACTTCCGCATTTATTATATTAAAATAATATAGATTAGTAGGAAGGGCAGGATTTGATGGCTGACACAATGAAGAATGATTGCAGACACCAACTCATCGATCACTAAAAGTAAATATATCATGTTAGAACTTGTTGGACAGTAAATAAACCGATGGTTCTGATAAAAGAGACAATCATCACCTATTGAAACTAGAGATGTTTATGGTACGTTGCTGTGCATCAGGGATAGAATGCCAAATGCAAAAGTTAACCAGCCACATTGCCTTCCAAAATAGAACACGACAGCGACACGCACCAACACTACTGAGGTAGAAACAGGTAAAGCAGTGCGGTGCGATGGCACCAAAAGCGGGGGAGAAGTTGCAGAACTCTACCACAAAGTTGATAATCACGATGTTAGTGATACATATTAGCCTTTCCTCGTCTTTCACCAGATGTCTAACAGCAAGGCAGGTAGGTAGGCAGGTAAATCTATTCTTTGAAAGGTGCCCAGATCAACACTAGAAAACCACAAGGTTTGGTTAATCTGTAAATGGTTCACATGAAGCAGGACAATGTTCTGATGATAAAAATTTATGTCTTCAGTTTTGAATTAGATACATAAATAACAAGCAAAGTGACTACAATGTCTCACCCGGATCTCGTACCACCGTTTTACCTATTCCTACCGCAGTAGTGTTGGTACTTGTCGTAACGTGTTCTACTTTGAAAGGCAAGGTGGCTGGTTAACTTATGCATTTGGCATTCTATCCCTAACACACGGCAACGTATCATTAACATCTTTAGTTTCAATAGGTTGTGATTGTCTCTTTTATCAGGAGAACCATTTGTTTATTTACTGTCCAATAAGTTCCAACATGATACGTTTACTTTTATTGATCAAGGAGTGTTGGTGTCTACTAGCTTCAGTAATTGTCACTGTCGTGTTCCAGTTAAGAGGATTAGGTAGCCGGTAAACTTACAAATGTGGCATAATACCCCATGACACAGAAAGCAACGGAACGTTATCATTTTTGGTTTGTACAGATGATGGTTGTCTCTTTCTATCAGGAGCGCCACCTGCTTGCTTGCTATCTTATGATATAAAAAAACTGGGTATGTAGTATTATAGTCTTATTTTTCTTCGAAATCTTCAATTTAGGCACTCCACATTCGTATTGTATATCAGTTTTTAGGGTTAAGAAGTAAGCTAAGCGCCCTTATAGTTTTGCCATATCCGTTCGTCCGTCCACAGACTAGCTCACAAAATCTTTAGTAAAAGATAGCTGCAGTTATACATATTAATCACGTCAACAGTGTTAAATAAAATCTTAAAAAATACTTTTTTAAGGTAGCTCTCCCATATGTAAAGTGGGAATCTTAATTTTTTTCTCGCGTACGCCATATTGTGGGATATCATTGGATAGGTTTCCAAAAGCATTGCAGGTTTGCAAAAACAATTTTTCGATTATGGAATCAGTTTGTGTAATATCAAGCTTTAAAATGCTAATTTCTGTTAGAGTTAAGTGTCCCTCTACCAGCTAAACCATTTCTTCTGGGGATGTGAAAAAATTCACAGTATTAGTATATGTAATGAATTTAAAAGGAAAACTATCATGGCTATGTAGGCTTTGCATGTTTATGAATAACAGTCAAACAATTTACAAAATATACTTAGAGATTTTTTATAGGCGGTTTACATATAGTTCTAATATCAAATATATTATATCCATCATTTGTGGTTGATACCAAACAAGACGTTACGCTCTGTAAATCTCCGCTTTATTAGAGACAGCTTTATCTCAAAACCTTGATAACATATTTATTAAAAGGTATTTCGAAATCTTCAATTAGCAACACCGATACGGCTTTGTGACCAAATAATATATACAGATTACATAATGCGACGACAATCGCGTTTTAGTGCTAATTGACATTGTAGCCATGACAAACAACCCCACAAACTACGCACAAGCACTGCAAATCGAAATATAATAGCAAAGGCTCCGCGGACCACGACAATGTTTGGTCTAGAGCATTACAATTAGCGAGACTATTTTTAGCCTATATACATGTATAGGAGACAGAGAAGCTTGAAGAACAAATTAATTAAATTTCAAACCTTTCACGGAATCTCATGTATGATCTATGCGATTTCACTGAAAGAAAAAAGTAGTACTTACCTATAAGCACTGAAAGACGAAGGTCCGCAAAATAAAAAAGACCCCAGTGGCACAAATATCCACCCCCATTCACCAAACATTTGACCATGTTAACAGCAAAAATAAAAGCAGACAGTTATTTCACTTCGTGACCGAAGTATCTTCTAAAGATATCCGAAAATCTTAATTGAATGAAATATCTTAAGACAAACTATCGCAAGTTAATGGAGTCCACGTATGGATAAAAATAGCAAAGATTCAAAATTCTTCTTGTAAGATCAGGATTTAGGAAACTCTTGACTCAAACCTTGAACAGCACTCAATTAATTTGAACATTCCGCCAGTTTTCAGAACTGTCGACATTAATGTAATATATCACTTATAGTTTTAATGTTTACACTGAAAATTTCTTTTAAATCAAAAAACTCTGTCACTTCAGTATTGAAAAAGGTATCCACGAGTGTTAGGTACTTTATAATTTTTCAATAGAGCTCTTATATCTCTAATTAATTATGATTTTTTAAACAAACGCTTTCTACTATCATTTTAAAAAATATATAAACGGGTCGAAAACGTGTACATATACAGAACTTACTTGTAAAGCTAATTAATTATCTAATTAATTAATGTAAAAAAGACCAGAATTGTAATATTATGAGCTTTCTGGTCTAAGATCATGCCTTTATATAGGTTTCTCATCATATAATTTGCTATATCCTTACACTCAATCTACTAACAGCGTTGTATAATCTCTATCTTCTCGTTAAAAGCAAATAATGATACACAAGCTCATATATTTTGTTCTATCACTTTTCAACTTTCAAAATATTTACATTATATCCATTTTACATTTCTGCTCCAAGTACCTGCACTTCGTTTAATATTATTCCGACTTCAGATTTTCTTTGAGGTTTCAATAATACTTTATGGGATTGGAGAACTCTGGTTAACCATCCATGTTAGTATTCATCGATCTTCAACTTTAAAAATAGTATCTTAATATGCAAATGCAAATGGAGTAACTACCTGCCTGTTTTACGCCAACTATGGCGTAGTTTTAGGTTTCACTTCATCTACGATACAAATGATGGTATTCAATGTTAAATACGAATGTAAGGAATATGAAACTTGCAAGACAAAATTAATTAAATGACCTCCAAATACTTTTGCAATCCTCATATTCTTACATTACATTCATATTTTATATTAGTGACCGTCATTTGTATCGTAGATGGAGTGTAAAGATTAAAAATACGGCACATTGGAGTACGGTAATTGTTATTATTCAATTATAACAATCCGATTAAATTTACATTACATAAAAGGTGAATAGAGAACTTAAATCAAACAGTGAACCGTCTAAATTAAATTTAAAGATATTTTATTAATTTGGCCACATCTTTAAGGGTGTAGCTTATTATGATAAATATTTTATTATTAATATACCTAATACTATCTATTTTTAAATTTTAATGTTAAATCGCCTTTTTTTGGAAATGAACTTCAGCAGTTGGCCCAAATTACCTTTACTGTGAAACCGGGTGTTGCGATCGAGCATGATGCTCAGCCAGAGTTTAAATTAAGTGGGCTAAGGGTGGAGCCCGGCCTAAGGGTGTCTCCTGTGAGACCGAACCTCGGCTTAGAACAGAATTTTGACGATTAGTGGGAGCGTGAGTGGCGTCAAGATTTCGAATCGTTAATGGCTTTTGACCGAAGTCTCGAGTGTTGGCGGGCCGAAACTGCCGGCTGAATCGCCATCGGTGACGACTATGGCGTGTGCGTATACATATCATCGGAACCCGATTGTTAAAACGCAGTCTCTTATGTCTTATACGATCGTCAATGTCCGAAAACGATAATTTTATGTTTGCATTTTGTAGTCATTAACAATAGGCGCTAAATTTTTTATTAACTTACCACGTGTGTAATTCGAACGCTATTTATACAGACGACGACAATAACCAACGGCTACATTGCTATAAAATCATAATATATAAGCAAGCAAAATACGACTGGAACTATTTAGACAGATAGATATATTTGATTCAAAGTATTACAAGAATATTTTTTTGAGCTTAGATTATAATATATCTGTATTTGTATATCCAATTATAACAAACTAACTAATCTGTTCAGCTTTGCCCACGTATAGAGTAACTTATATATAATAAATTTCATAGATCTTTCAATTCCCTATTTAAGTCCTTTAAGAGTTGATTTTTGAAAAAAATAGTCAATGTTTGATCCTTTAACTACCTTCTTCCCGAATTTATTGAAAACCCTTCTAGAGGTTTATCCATTTCAGCGTAACAAACAGACTTTTGAATATATCCCGCGTGTTAGTCTGGGCTCCTTTAGAACAGACCATCTGTCGTTCTGCCAGGCGATTAGTAAGAGGCAAACAATTGGCTATGCGAGTCACTACCGTCATGGTTATTAGATGATAGAGTTCTGCATTGTCTCTCCTGGATACCACCGCCTTACCTATTTCTACCGCAATAACGTAAATGCTTGTCACTGCCGTGTTCCAGTTTGAAGGGTAAGGTAGCCAGCAGACTTCTCCATGTGGCATTGCCATCCCATCACACGGATAGCAATGCACTATTAACATCTTTGGTGTCTATAGGCGATTGTTTCTCTTTCCTTTCTTCTTTCATGTATCTCAGTCTGTTTTTTCATGACATAAGATAGCAAACAAGCATATACGAGTAGCTCCCCTGATTGAAAAAGACAATCATTGTCTATAGACAACAAAGATGTTAATGGTGTGCTACTGTGCGTGTGGCGAGGTGTTAATGCCAATGTCATAAGTTTACCAGCTACCTTATCCTCCAAACCGGAACACTGCGACAATGACAAACACTGCCACTATTGCGGTAGGAATAGGTAAGGTACACAATATCCGGGCGAGACTTCTACAACCTAGTAGCCACGATGATTGTGACAAGTAAAGCCAATGGTTAGCTTTAACGAAGTGCCTGGCAGACTTGTCTATTTTTTAAAGGGAGCCCGGACGAACTGGTGGTGGTATGTTAAAACACTCAGTTTTCAAATGAGCACGTAAATATCTCAAAAAATAAATGAAAGCAAAATTCCTGCTCTTACTGCTATAACAAGTGCAGCGATAGCAGCAAGAGCAGCAATCACCTCCCTACTCATCTCAAAAACCAACCAAATAAGCAATGAGTGAAGCGGAATGGCTATTGATGATTGAAAACCATCAGGATAGCACCATTCGCTTATCTTTGGTTTGAAAAACTAGCATTATTGTATTTTACTATATACTTAAATTACCAAAGTCGTTCCAAGCTACTATGAAAAATTGTACGCATGACTTTGTGCCACTAACATTGTACAATATTCTTTCAACAATTTTTTACAGTCTTCAAAATAAAACAATGGCCATACAATCTGTAAACGTCCAAGTTTATGTAACTTCGCTAATAACACTATTAATAATGACCATTTCTTCGACAGACACTAATTGTGTAGGCATTTTTGAATAGACAACAATGTCTGTTACTAAAACTTCTTGTTTCACTAAACTTATATCTTACTTAGTTACATTAAGGTTGCGTTTTGCAAATTTTGTGTTAAAGTTCAAATTGTCAACAAGTTTTTCTTTAGTAATTAGTGCGCTAACTCAGTTGACACGAACATCATTGTAAAGTGCTTTACGGCATCCGCCTTCATTTGCTGAATAACATTTGTAGGTTTTTCAGTCGTGTATACCTTATTCTCAAGATTGACAATAGATACAATCGCGCTAGTTGCTAATGCTATTGCGTTTTGTTATCTTCGACTATTCTCATAAATTTTTGAATAATCAATATATACACTGATATCATATTGTATTTATACACGTAATTGCGATCCTTTGAATCGAGCATCATTACAAATACTCATAAATGCAATCATGTATGCAATCGCATGCATATGCGGTTGTTTTAAAACCTGACCAAAACATTCCAAAACTCTATGACCTAATAGACACGATTAGAACAGAGTACTATTCTACCGCCTAGTAGTGAATCCTAATCTACCGTATAGTAGCGAATACTACTCTACCGCCTAGTAGTGAACGCTATTTGTTAAAGTGGTCGTCTACGCTATGCAAATACTCAGGAGCAGAACGTTCGGTCAATCATTTACCTGTTACGAACAGTCGAGCAGCAAGGTAGTCTGTTTTGGTAGGGGGATCTACTACTAACAAAAAACTTATTGAATCGAACAGGGGCTACTCGGATCGATCTAAGTGAATGCATTCACTAAGATGCAAGACATAATCTTACTTAAAATTATTCTCCACATATTCAAAGCGTAGTGTTTAGACAATCAATCTTTAGACCCTTTTTGCGAGGGACTTGCAATATTGACTGGATATCCTTAGGGTTGTTCAAAGTCGTGCTTAATCCAACAAGATTTTTTTCTGCAAATTTTTGGCATTTAAGTCAGTCAGTGCAGTCATCTTTTGTGTCCGTATGTGACAGAAGATTGCTAAAATCAGTAATTTTTTTTTTGACCAAGGAAAGAAAATTAAGAATGGGTAATGTCTGTAATGGGTAATGGGTAGTTACAAAAATGGTCCTAACCATAGACCAACATTTTTTATTGGTCTGAAGTCCTAACTGCGTATTTAAAAATATATCTTATTATTACTTACACTCGCGTTGAGTAAGGTAGTATTCATTTCTCCTGAAGATGCTTCGGTTTCGAAGTGAAACGTGCGTTAAGTACATAAATTGTGTGCTTTTATGCTTGGTGCCGACGTGGGTGAAAATGTGGTGGATGTGGGTGGATAATTGTACCTCTGGGGTCTTAATTTTATCTGAACCATCGGTGAGTTTTATCCTTTTATTAAACCGGAGTCTATCTTTTCGGAACCGGAGTCTAAGATCATAGCAAATTTGATTAATTTCACCTTTTTTATTTTAATAGTTAATATATTATGAAAATTCGAGGTATGTTTTATTTATAAATTAATAATTACAACTATAATACATTTTAGTAACTTTAATCATGACGATTTTAGTTCTCGTCAAAGCTGAAATTTTCCTTTAAAGCTGCCTATTAGCACAAATTTACAAGAAATAAAGCTATGCAATTCGGATAAGCTGAAATTTTCAACTTAAATCTTGATATATTGAAATTGAATGTTTGGGGTTGTGTTATATATCATCATAAATTATAATTTTCACCAGAATAGTAAAAACGATGTTTTGCTATGATGAAGGCTCAATTTTTTGTAAAAATTTTGCGAATAGCTTTATTGTGAAAAGTCCTTGGCTATTTTAGGGTTAAATTGACGAGTCATGCGTCCAGTCCCCCGGGATAATACGGAACCGTTTAATGCATAGATGGAGATTGTTGGCCCTCGTCGATTAGGATCAACGGGATATTGTACTATATTGTAGATACGTCAAGATTGCTCACCGTTTTACGATGATTATGGATTTTCTTAGTTCTCAAGATGATGGTTATATAAACACTTTAGATATTTTATTTAAAACTAGCTATTACTCGCGTCTTCGTTCGTGTGACCCAACTTCTTTCTGTTTCCTTCCCACTCGGGTAAAAGTAGCATATGTCTTGCCCTATAAACTTCTCAATCTTTTAGTAAAAGTTTCATAAAATCAATCCAGCTGTTACAGAGATTATCTCGTACAAACAAAATAGTAGACAGACATAAATTTTAAAAATAGTTGTTTAGAACCAGATATTTTCTCCGTGTTGGTTCCGGGCTTCTTTGAACAATAGGCCAACTGCCGTTCAGCCAGGCAGGTCGTAAAAGGCGACCGACTGGCTATACGAGTCACTGACATCATGGCTACTACTGGTAGAGTTCTGCATTGTCTCGGCCGTGTCTGGTACCACCGCCTTACCTATTCCTGCCGTAATAGCGTCAGTGCTTGTCACTGTCATGTTCCGGTTTGGAGGGTATGGTAGCCGGTAAACTTATGCATGTGGCATAAGACCTCGCCTCAAGATAGCAACGTATCATTAACACCTTTGGTGTCTGTAGCCTGTCTGTGCCTTCGCCCTTTGTACGCGCATCAAATAAGTTTCAAACGCGCTTCACATGCGCGTTTGCTTCTCGTTTAACGTGCGTTCGAATCCATGAAAACGCAAAAATCAGCATGTGCGGCGCAGAAAACGCGCGTTCTGGAAACGCGCGTCGTTTGCGCGTTTACAATACGCCATCTGCTTGGGGTCTTTCAGAGAAACTTTAGCCAATTTCGAAATTCGTAACTGTAGGCGATAAAATAAATATTTATTTTTAAAATTTGTAGTTGTAGAGAAAGTTGATAAATAAATGCTTACATTATTTTAAAATTTGTGGTTGTAGAGGAATTTAATAAATTATTTTTTCATTACTTTAAAATGCGTAGTTGTATATGAAGTAGATATCAAATTCTTACGTAATTTTAAATTGCAACTACATCAAGTTGTAGAAAAAATTACTTAATGAAATAATTTCTCATCTGATGACAAATGAATTGAAATGAAAATAATTAAAATATTTATTTGCAAAAAACAACATTCTATATATTTTTTTCTGAATAACTTCCTTGCATTGATTAACATTATTTAACAATATTGTCACACTCTACTCCGGTTTTCATTCGGTAAGATATGTGCTAATCCTCACAACGTATAATGACTATAGCTATATTCAGCTAGTTTTATATAATAGACAAAATGGACAAAAGGATGAGCTGTAATGGTCAAAAAAGACAGCTGTACATATTATCTAACGAAATAGAGTTCTGCATTATCTCGTCTGATACCACCACCTAACCTAGTCCTGCCGCAATAGCGTCAGTGCTTGTCACTAACGAGTTTCGGTTTGGAGGGTATAGTAGGCGGTAAACTTACGCATGTGGTGTTAGACCTTGCCTCAAAATGGCAATGCACCATTAACATCTTTGGTTTCTACAGGCGATGGTTAACTCTTTCCATCAGGAGACCCATCTGTTTGTTTGCTATCTTATACCATAAAAAAGATATTAGTATCGTAAAAATAACACATTGCACTTGAAAAGACCTAATTGTTTTGAAATTACAGAGAGACACTTCAGTTTAATTTATAATGTATAAAATCAGTTTGAGCCAATTATTTGGTTGTAAAGTATCCTTAACTTGCAAGAGAACGTTCGGTTCTCTTGCAAGTTAAGGATAGTAAACCGAACGTCTATAGTCTTTCTCGTTCACCACGGCTTCCTGTGTGTCGCTTAGGGAGATGAATGGTGATTTCCATCGCCGCCTTTCGTCGATCTGCGGCCCTACCATGAACTCTTATAGCAGGGCAATTTTAGCCGATAATTAAACTGTCCTGCTATTTCGTACCATGAAAGCGTTATCTAACAGGCCAGTCAGTGACCACGTGACCTATGCCGGCGAGCGATCGTTTTACTATTCAAACCAACTTCTGCCCTGCGTTAGCGTACCATGAAGTGTTTTTGTCAGACCGAAATCGATATTTGAACTGCTAAAGTGTCATAATATTGCCGGTCACTTGCAGGTGGTAAAAAGTAACTTTTATTGGATTGCTTTGTCTTAAATATACTGTAAACGTAGGTATTTTTTATTATTACTGCTATTCCTAGCCCTAGTCCTAATAGGAATTTATTATATAATTGAAATCAATGTGTTAAAATTACAATTACACAGCTTTAAAATAGTCACAAACTATTCCAAAACTCTAATCTCAAAAAATCAAGACGTACTCAAGAAATTTAAAAACCGCGCTCATAACATAAATGTCTTTATTAAACAGTTCAAGGTCATGTGTAATATTCCCAGAGTTGCGTTCTTTAATGGATGCCGCTTAACAAATATTACGTGGTTTACTTTATGTTCCATATATTTTACGTAGACTTTAAATAACTTAAAACTTGATCTCTTTTGCCAATTTGTATTCTTAAATTCAAGATTTCTTATTAAAATGCATTAATAATAATAACTTTATACTAAAATTTAAAAATCGGCAAGTTATGTGTTTCTCAACGTTAATTTGATATGTCCTGCCAGAGATAATGTGACCGGCCAGAAGACGACGCATTGCAGGTCAACAAAAATTAGTTCATGGTACGATAGTAAAACCTGACAGGTTAATACTCATAGTTGAACTGCCTGGAACTTGACAAGTATTATAAGAGTTCATGGTAGGCCCTCTGATAACGATTATATATCCTATTTCTAGCAATAATCAGGACAGTTTTGCGTGCTCACGGCGGTAACGCACCACCCACAAAACTACGAACAGGTATGATAAATGTTTTTTAAGAAATATATATTTAGATCTGAAATCGAAAATAGGCAGTAGGTACTTATTTATACATATAATAAAATCGTAGGAAGTCAAAACTGTACATTGTAAGTTTTTTTAAAAGAATACTTGGGGCGTCACAATCGATATCAAAGCTAAAAATATAGTTTTTTGCCTGTCTGTCTGTCTGTCTGTCTGTCTGTCTGTCTGTCCGTCCGTCCGTCCGTCCGTCCGTCCGTCCGTCCGTCCGTCCGTCCGTCCGTCCGTCCGTCCGTCCGTCCGTCCGTCCGTCCGTCCGTCCGTCCGTCCGTCCGTCCGTCCGTCCGTCCGTCCGTCCGTCCGTCCGTTTGTTCGTTTGTCTGTTTGTCTGTTTGTCTGGCTGTATGTATGTCCGGGGTAAACTCAAAAAATACTGCATGGATTTACTTAAAATTTTGCATGAATATTACTAACAGGTCGAGTCAACATATAGGCTACATATTATCACGCTATCACCTACAGGGGAGGAGCAGTGCGGAGTAAACGAAGTCCGCGCGGATGAAGTCGCAGGCAACAGCTAGTTTAAAAATAAATAACAGTATTTTAATTTTTTTTAATGTTTTTAACTGCTTAGACAAGTATAAAGATACCTACCAGTGATGCTGAAAACAGAATTTTGTATACTTCATTTTGCTTAAACAGTAAATGTATATAGTGTAGAATGATATAATACTGTTTTACTAGTACAGCTGGGAACCCTAACTACGAGGCATTTAATAATAAAATCCAAGTTACTGGATATTTGTTACATAATGATTAATGACGTAAAAATGGCTAATCGAAATTTAACGTTTGGTATTGTCTATCCTGAGACATAATATGTTAAGTCTCGGTGCCAGTAATTACACTGCCTATCTTGCCATTCTGTACCAAACACAGCAAAGCTGTTTCACGGGAGAAATAGGCAAGATGGTGGTATCCATTCAGCCGGGAGCGCGGTACTGCCTATTCCTCCCATCAGTTAACTTAATTATTAACATTAATCGGTCAACGAAAAAATAATTTGCTAATTAATGTAACTATCACTTTAGGGTCACGTTGACTTTAGAAGTTTTCTAAGAAAAAAGAAAAATATCCATTGAGATTAAGAATTATTATCCCTTTTTCAATTTTAAACCATTAAACGACGGTAGAAATAGAAAAATCGTAAAATTAACTTAAGCTTCAACTATGACCTTAAATAACTCAGAAATCATTAGTTAGCAAAAAATCATAAGAGACCTTTTTTGTAGAGCGTTAAATTTGCTATAAGATTTGTCATTGGTCGACATGATCTGTTCATTATTTCATGATGAAAAAAAATTTGAAAAAATGAACAGAACTTTTCCCGTGTTATTTCCATTTAAAACTTTGGCTATCGGGGTATCGAGTTAAAATTAAAATAAGGAGCTATAACTTGGTATAATTTTTTTCAATAGATTTAGAACCGATTTAGGACTATCGTGAAAAAAAATTGGACAAACCCTTAATAAGAACCAAAATATATATCAAAATCCTGATGCCACTTACGCTCCCACTCATCGCCAAAATACTGCCGTAAGTCGAGATTCGGTCTCACAGGATGCACCCTTAGCGCGGGTGCATCCTGTGAGACCGAATCTCGACCTCTTGTGATTATGGTTGAAAATGTTGAAAGTCACACACACACACACACACACACACGCACACACACACACAACTGCCTAAAGTTGTTGCCAACTGTGTCGATTTTCTACATTTTTAAAGATTTTCCTATTATTTCTTAACCAAGGAACCTGAATTTCTTTTAATATTATCAGAACTAGTATTACATAGACTATCGCTCCGTACCCGCTTGACGCTGAGTTTTGAGACAACTCATATATACTACTCTGGTTATCAATTATCCTATCAAGATAAATTAATACATCTTGTAATTTCTTTGAGGTAAAAGACAACGATAAAACGGATGCGGCTACTCGAAATCCTAAAGAAATATGGTTATCACTCGAATATCATTTTTAAGATTATTGTTATAAAGTAGTCTATCCTAACTCTCGAATACAAAGAGTTGTAAGTCCACTCGAAGACCGGAACGTTCCGTCAGATTTCGCGCGCGACCGACTCTGAATGTTCTAATGTATATGGTATATCTTTTTAATAATATCATATCATAATACATTTAATAAGTATTTGAATGGATACACGGGAACAAAGGTATTGTAAGTGAATAGCATTTATACAAGGATGTGCTTGAGACTGAATGAGTTTTGGAGTGGGCATGTGTTTCCATTCTGAATTGCTCTGTAACTGATATTGTTCTAACTTTTGTATTTCTACGTATGAGTATTTAATTTTTTGGTCGTTATGAGTACTGGTTTTCAGCTGGTTTTACTCGGTAGTATAATTCTCTAATATAGTAAGTATAGCTTTGAAGGTTTTCTTTTCGTTTTTTTCGTTGTAATAATTAATCTTCAAAAACGCGTCACTATGCAAGTCACTAACATCGTGACTACTAGGTGGTAGAGTTCTGGGTCCGGGTCTGGTACCACCGCCTTACCTATTCCTGCCACAATAGCGTCAGTGCTTGTCACTGTCATGTTCCGGTTTGGAGCGTAAGGTAGTCGGTAAACTTATACATGTGGCATTAGACCTCGCCACAAGATAGAATCGCACCATTAATATCTTTGGTGTCTATAGGCAATGGTTGACTCTTACCATCCGGAGACCCATCTGCTTGTTTGCTATTTTATGATATATAAAAAAAAACGTTCTCAAAATCTTTTATTTTTATATTGAACTATGAAAAAAATATTTTGAATTTAAAACTTGCGGCGTGGACAGAGTAGATCATCACGATTCGTCGGTTTGTCGTTTGGCGAGACGAGTGGTGATTCTCATCATCGTATTTCACCGACCTAATAACGATTATCGACTATTTCTAGCGATAATCGAAACCAACGGCTTTACGTGCTCGCCCGAGGCACGGAAGTAGTAACACACCACCCACCAGACTTCGAGCTGCTACTGAGATTTTGAATGTTCGAGAACAACCTCGAAAAACCTCAATTACACTTTTGCCTGACCGAAACCGGGACTTCATGAACTGGGACGAATAGGCTATTCCCTAGATCACAGTGAATTTTAACCTTTCAAAAATGTTTCAACTTCAAATAATTGTAACTGCTATAATTCATCCAACTGATATCATTCATCATCATCATATAAAAATTCATACAAAAATGAAGCCAAATTTTTGCGAATCAATTTAGATCAACACTTGAACTGGAAACAACATATTAATAATCTATGTGGTAAAATAAATAAATACGTATATGCATTAAATAGATTGCGAAAAAAAGCAGGACAACATGCAGCGCTAATGGCTTATCATGGTTATGTTGGATCTATTATAGGGTATGGTGTCTTACTTTGGGGTAATTGAACGCATGTTAATAGGGCTTTTTTAGCTCAAAAAAATGTATACCTTAGATTTGTGGAGTTAGCTCCTTGACTTCTTGTAGACCATTATTTAAAAGACTAAAAATATTAACATTAACATCACGGTATAGTTATGAAACTAGCTGTTTTGTAATAAAATATCCAGAATTATATGAACAAGATGATAAAATTGACAAATATCTATCGAGAGATCCAAACAAGATTAAATTTCCTAGATATCATAGTTCATTATTCTTAAAAAAAAGTTATATAATGGACAATAAAAATTTATAATACTCTTCCCAAAAGTATAAGAGAGTTAAAAAATAAACTATTTAAAGAGAGATTACGAAATTGGCTTATTGAAAATTGTTTTTATACATTGGAAGAATATTTTACTTATAAACATATTAAATAATTTGTTTCAAACATTAATTTTAATACAAAATTTAAGTTATGCAATGTGTAATGTGATGTTTATCATAATAATTTATGTATAAAATTATTTCTTAAAAATAAATGACTTTGAAATATATAAATAATTTTAGAGAATAATAATAATAGTAATTATTAGTTAATGGTAGTTATTAGTAATAATTTGTTATATTAATTAATTAAAATGAGTGTTAAGTTTTTTTTTTCAAAGGTTATTTATTGTAAAGTAGAAATTATTATAGTTATATCTAACTAAAAACCGTCTTGCATGCTATTGAGAAATGGTGGAACATTGTACTACAAATAAATATTAACATTTTTATATTACATCATGTTCCAAGCAATGTACGTGTTAAATGAATAAATCCGAAATACCTATAGGTATAAGTATTTCGATGTGGTTAACTTTATAGACTAGCTTTAATATTTATATTTTGTCTATTACTTTATACCAATATTTGTAATTTTTGTTGCTCTTCGAAAATAAAAACTTTCATATTATTTTATTTTATACGTTTCGGAAGGCATAAGTGAAATTAGACATTTTTTTCGTATACTTTGGATATACATTTTCAGTTTACATGGATTTTCAATTTCTATTCAATTATAAGTGTTAAATTGTATACCAAGTAAGTTAATTTGTTTTGATTATTTTTAAATGACCGAAAGGTGGGGTTTTTTATACACGTACCTATCTGCTAACTTGAAAGATAAATATTTCATGAATGAATTAAACACAATGAAATCGCAACTACTGTTTTCAATGTCATTATATTTCTAGTAATAGATTTCACGTGAATTTTATCTGAATTCAACAAAAAATATGACAATTTTTCTCATTTTTTTTCTTCTATTTTGTTAGAGGTAAATAATTGGCTATATGGGTTACTACCACTTTGGCCACTAGGTGGTAGAGTTCTGCATGGTCACGCCTGCGTCTGTTATCACCGCTTTACCTATTCCTACCGCAATAGCGTCAGTGCTTGACACCTGTCATCTTCTGGTTTAGAGAGAAAGATGGCTTAGAGAGAAAGAAAACTTAAGCCCTGCCACAAGCAACGCACCCTTGACATCTTTGGCATCTATAGGAGACGGTTTTCTCTTTTCAATAGGAAAACTATCTGCTTGTTTGCTGTCTTATGGTATAAAAAAATTGAAAAATCTATTTTAATAAAGAAAGTAACAGTTGAAGCTTAGGTACCATAAATGCATCGAAACTAGTTTTTTGAGTAAAATTCCAATCTGATCCGAAAATAAACGATAGTAATAGAGGTAAAGTCGTACGCAGCACGAGTTTCAATTATGATATAGCTTCATGTTTCAGAGGGTCTCAATTGTTTCTTTGTTAAAGACAACAATGTGTGACCCATATTGCGAATCTAACACAACAGCCTATTTTGCGCACCCATTGCCGAGGTTTGAAGAGGTTATACAAATGGAATATCACATAATTTGAATACGGAATATATACTTTTATATGTCTGATACCGCCAATGTTTCTTGTTGAATCATCTACGTTGTTAATATTTTTATTTAAATAAATACTAGTGGAACCCGGCAGACATTGTCCTGCCCATAGATATCTCTACTCAAAAGTCCTGCCACTGTATATTATGATAATGACATGCAGTAGCGCCAACTGGTGGACAGTAACAACGTTGGCCATAGAAACAAAACCTTTTTCACAAAAAATACATGCATAATATGCCAAATTTCATGATTGTTACTCAAATGGTGTTTAAATTTAGCGGTTACGTATATATAAACATTTTTTTATCATAAGATAGCAAACCATCACCTATAGACACCAAAGGTGTTAATGGCGCGTTGCTATCTTGTAGCGAGGTCTAATGCTACATGCATATGATGCATATGCTACGACAGTGACAAGCACTGACGCTATTGCGGCAGCACCGCCTTACCTATTGCAATAGGTAAGGCGGTGGTGCCAGACCCGGCGAGACCATGCAGAACTCTACCACCTAGTAGCCACAATGGTAGTAGCTCGTATAGCCAATCGGTCGCCTTTTACGACCTGCCTGGCAGAACGACAGCTGTCCTATTCTTCAAAAGAGCCCGGAACCAACACGTGGGAAACATCCATTTATATAGACTTAGTTTATATGTAGACATGGTTAACACATTATGGTTATCTCCTTTTTAAAGATATTATTAAATATTGTCTATTAAGATTCAGGCGTTACTTTGCAAAAATCCATAATTTAAAGGAGAAATTATGGTATTTAATTTGCAAATTTTCCGCGATATGTTATATGAAACTGGCGTGATGCAACAGAAATGAAAGGTAGTGTAAGGATAGGGGCAAACTTATCCAAAGTCTGAAATTATAGAAGACCACCGCGGCACAATAGTCCACCCACTTCCACTACACTTTCTTCCAAGTCAGAAGCAAAGACAGTAACACACAAATTATGTACTCAACGCACGTTTCACTTCACAACCGAAGCATCTTCAGAAGAGTCGAATAGCACTTCACTCTATGAAGGGCGAAGCATTATTGATGAGTGATTTGCTATCCTTTATTAAGCAGACACTCGGTCTAACATGATACACACGACGATGTTGACGCGTCACCAAAATCCAGGCGGTTTATTCCCCGTGTTGGTCCCTGACTCCTTTGAAGAATAGGCCAACTGCCGTTTTGCTAGGCAGGTCGTAAAAGGTGACCGATTGGCTATGCGGTCACTACTATCGTGGCTACTAGGTGGTAGAGTTCTGCATTGTTTTAGCCGGGTCTGGTACCACCGCCTTCCCTGTTCTTGCTGCAATAGCGTCAGTGGTTGTCACTGTCATGTTCCCGTTCGGAGGGTAAGATGTAAACTTATGCATGTGGCATTAGACCTTGCCACAAGACAACAACCATTGTCATCGTTGGTGTCTATAGGCGATAGTTGATCTTTCCATCAGGAGACCCATCTGCTTGTTTGCTATCTTGATATAAATAAAGCTACTATTTAAACTGCTGTAAATAGACAAATCTCAAATTTTTGTCTTACTTAGGAATAGAACCAGACAAAATCTACACCACAAACCACTAACGACTACACCAACGAGGCAGTTACAATTTTCTACCAATTTATTCACCATTTGTATTATTTTTCCTTTATGCCACCAATCCGCTAACGACCCTGAGGGGAGCACCGCAAATTGTTCCGTGTGACTTGTCGCCGAGAGACCCTGGCTAAGTGCCACTGAATATAACGAGCTGTACTTATCGATCATTTATGGAAATACTCGAAATATTCAAGACATATAGAATGCAATATGTATATCCACAAACATTTTGTTGGGAATGATACTTTAGTTTATTAAAATACTAGCTGATTCACTCAACTTCGCCTGCGAGCAGAGTAACATTTGATCAATTTAATCTTTCTTAGACATTTTCATCCTCTATTTCAGCCGCTTAGGGGTTGATTTTTTAAAAAGTATATCCTTACTAAATTCAACTATATCCTTGCTAAATTTCATCAAAATCCATTCAATGGTGTAGCCGTGAAAATAATACCTATTACTTCACCCAATAATAGCTGAAATAATATCTATTACTTCGCTCAACAATTATAGCTGTTAGTCATAACTAGGTATTACTTCACTCAACAAAAGCTGAAGTAATAACTATTATTTCACTCAGTGCTATAGAGTCGATATAATAGGATCGGAAACTAGCAGATGTCTCTCCTCCAGGAAAGTGAGAATATCACATACCTACACAAGTTGGAACTATACCCTCCAAACGGGAACTTAAAAGTGACAATAGAGTCGATATAATAGAATCAGAAACTAGCAGATATCTCTACTCCAGGAAAGTGAGAATGTCACATACCTACACAAGTTGGAACTATACCCTCCAAACGGGAACTTAAAAGTGACAATAGAGTCGATATAATAGGATCAGAAACTAGCAGATGTCTCTACTCCAGCAAAGTGAAAATGTCACATACCTACACAAGTTGGAACTATACCCTCCAAACGGGAACTTAAAAGTGACAATAGAGTCGATATAATAGGATCAGAAACTAGCAGATGTCTCTACTCCAGCAAAGTGAAAATGTCACATACCTACACAAATTGGAACTATACCCTCCAAACGGGAACTTGAATGTGACAATAGAGTCGATATAACAGGATTGGAAACCAGCAGATGGCTCTCCTCAAGGAAAGTGAGAATGTCACATACCTACACCAGACGGTACTATACCCTCCAAACAGGAACTTGAATGTGATAATAGAGTCTATATAAGAGATCGGAAACTAGCAAATGTCTCTACTCCAGAAAAGTGTGAATGTCACATACCTACACCAGTTGGTACCATACCCTCCAAACGGGAACATGAAAGTAACAATCACTAACGCTATTGCGGCAGGAATTGATAGGCTGGTGGTACCAAATCCGGTTGAGCAATTACATGAACCTGTCACCTATTAGACACAATGGTAGTGACATGTTTAGGCAATCGATCTAAACGCCTTCTACTAACTGCCGGACAGGAAAGCTTCCAGAAAGGAAAACATTACAAATTAATTTTTTTATTTTCAAATGGAATTTTACTAAACAGAAAAAATGATAATTGTATATTATTTAGTTTGTGATAATCTTAAAATTGATAAAACCAAATTCAATTTGACAAATAAACAAGTTGGTTTATGTTTGGCAAACGCGGAGGGTCCCGTAGCCAGATAATGGCCATGCAAATTAATTTGTCCTCAAATAGAGGGTCGGCTTAATGTTGCAATGTTGAGAGTGCAATAAAATCTTGATTATGTCATCGAAATGCATGAAGTGATATTAATTGTAATATATTTGAAAGATTGCCTGCGTAATCTAGTAGTTATTCTACACTGTCAGATTAGAAAAGGCGGGTTCGAGCAAAAAGTAATATAACTTTTTTTATAGAAGAAATCATTGTATGATTTCAATGTCTTTTTAAGAGTATATCATAAAATATCAAATAAGTAGATGGCTTTCCTGATGAAAAGAGACAACCATCGCATATAGATACCAAAGATGTTAATGGTATATACATCTTTGTAATGGGGATTTAATGCCATATGCATAAGCTTACCGACTACCTTACCCTCCGAACCGAGACATGACAGTGACAAGCATTGACGCTATTGCGGCAGGAAAAGGTAAGGCGTTAGTACTAGACCCGGATGAGATAACACGGAACTCTACCAGCTAATAGCCACGATGATAGTGACTCGCATAGCCAAACATTCGCCTCTTACAAACTGCCTATCAGAATAGCAGATGGTCTAATTTTCAAAAGTCCCGAACAAAAATAGGGGAAATAGTTTTAAGTAGTTGTATGTTAATACCTCTGGTGTTAGTGTTTGTCATAAAATGAAAAAAAGGTTAAAGCGCCGATGGCGATAGGACTCACGTCCCATTTTGTTACATTTTATCTGCATAAGAATTCGGTGAATCGTGGTGAATGGTAACTTATACTACATAGCAATATGGAAAAATATAAAAAAATCAAAAAATGTTTTAACCGAATAAGCTTTCGAAACGCGAGCACACGCTGAGAAAATCCAGCGGAAGAAACTATATATGGTGAAAATTGAAACCAAATTAGTCGAAATATTGTTCTTATTTGTATTTTATTTTCTAGCCAAAAATAATTAGGCAACAACTTCGACGCCAAGGAAATATATAATACCTACTTATACAGTAGTCGTCAGTAAAGCCCCGTTTTCACTTTGATTAGTACGAGTGTGAGTGTTTAATGCAGGTGCTTAATATTAAGATAAAAATACGTGAAGGCAGCCGTTGATCAGTGCGAGTGATAAGTTATCAGCATCTATTCACTTTTACTACGCTGATTACGAATCACTCGCACTGATCAACGGCTATCTTCACGTATTTTTGGCTTAATACTAAGCACCGGCATTAAACACTCACACTCGCACTAATCAAAGTGAAAACGGGGCTTAAAGCAAAAACTAAGGCCAGTAGCACATGGCGTATTTTAAACGCGCAGACGTCGCGCAGACGACGCGCGTATACGCGCTTGAAATGAAATTTGAACGCAACCTTGTAACCTAAGCATACGGGTTGATCGTGAAACGTGCGTCTACTGCGCGTATACGCGCAGATGCAGCGAGCTATAGCCGCTCGTAGCTTTCGCGTTTTGGTCAGACATTACTCGTCAGTTGTACAATGGCTTCGGTTCAGACAACACTGCATACGTTGGCTTTAGTACAGCTTTTAAAAAGAAATAGACGTAAAAATAAGCGAATCTATTGGATTGTTTATTTTCGTTATAAAGTGATCTGTGTCAAAAGTTTGCATTTAAACAAAAATACACGCGCAATAAAATATCATTGCATTTGCAGTGGCGTGAGATCACGCCACTCCTTCACCCCGCCTTCGCCCTTTGTACGCACATTAAATGAGTTTCAAACGCGCTTCACACGCGCGTTTGCATCTCGTTTAACGTGCGTTCGAATCCATGAAAACACGAAAATCAGCATCTGCGGCGCAGAAAACGGGCGTTCTTGAAACGCGTGTCGTTTGCGCGTTTACAATACGCCATCTGCTTGGGGTCTTTCAGAGAAACATTAGCCAATTTCGAAATTCGTAACTGTAGAGGATAAATAAATACTTATTTAATTTTAAAATTTGTAGTTGTAGAGAAAGTCGATAAATAAATGCTTGCATTATTTTAAAATTTGTGGTTGTAGAGGAATTTAATAAATTATTTTTTCATTACTTTAAAATGCGTAGTTGTATATGAAGTAGATATCAAATTCTTACGTAATTTTAAATTTTGCAACTACATCAAGTTGTAGAAAAAGTTACTTAATAAAATAAATTCTCACCTGATGACAAATTTATTGAAATGAAAATAATTAAAATATTTATTTGAAAAAAACAACATTCTATATATTTTTTTTCTGAATAACTTCCTTGCATTGATTAACATTATTTAACAATATTGTCACACTGTACTCTGGTTTTTCATTCGGTGAGATATGTGGTAATCCTCACAACGTATAATGACTATAGCTATATTCATATATCATATTTATATAATAGACAAAATGGACAAAAGGATGAGCTGTAATTGTCAAAAAAGACAGCCGTACATATTAACTAACGAAATAGAGTTCTGCATTGTCTCATCTGATACCACCACCTAACCTAGTCCTGCCGCAATAGCGTCAGTGCTTGTCACTAACGAGTTCCGGTTAGGAGGGTATAGTAGGCGGTAAACTTACGCATGTGGTGTTAGACCTTGCCACAAAATGGCAATGCACCATTAACATCTTTGGTTTCTACAGGCGATGGTTAATTCTTTCCATCAGAAGACCCATCTCCTTGTTTGCTATGTCATAATCATAGATAAATAATTGGTCTCGCGGCGCTTGACAAGATACCGCACTATCTAAAAACAACAACTCCGTGAATGCGGCAACGCAATATCGTAGTGTGTGTGATATGACAGTGTGCAAATGGATAATAGTGAGTAGTGTGCTCTTAGAGCTTGCATTGTGATTGGTGACTGAATCGGGTACGCCGGTTTCGGCGTAGTATTTGTTGCCGCATTTGACAAGTACGTCTTCGGTATCTAGTCAAGCACAGCGAGACCAATTATTTATCTAAGGTCATAATATAAAATAAATACTCATTCGAGGCATTCACATACCAAGACTAGATTCCGAGCTGCTTCTGCGATTTTACTTCTTCTATTCTGCTGTGATTTCTTTAATTAAAGTTATCGCAAAAAATCACACTTTAAACTAGACTTCGGAGTCCAATCAGGCACCCTATGATCTACATCTAAAAAGGCTGACCTAACAGGGCCATTGATAATACGTTTAAAAAATTCAGAAGTGTTAAGCTAAGTAATGATCACTAAACAAATACAATTGTGTTTAACACAATATATCTGAATGTGAAATACTTATAACACTTTTGATGTATAGAAAAGAAAAACAAAATTAATGATTGTAACTAATTCGCAATAAAAATGCCACATGCGAGCAAATATGAAATGGGGGGACAATTATAACAAATTAATAACGCACACTACCCTTAAAACTCGAGCGGAGATTTGCATTCAATGGTATTCTCGCCTTTGTTGATTATTCATAAACCGTACAACCAAAAATTTAACCTATCCCCATTGCTTAAAATTCAAATTGAAAAACTCAATTCAATGGTAGATACATACTTGTTGATATTAAACAAAAATCAAGGGTCATCTTAAGTGAACAAAAAAATCTATACCCTATAACAAAAGCAATAAAGTTTAGAATTCTGATTCGTAAATAAACGAAATCACTTGAATATTAAAAGTCTTGGTAATTATTCAGGAATCCATCCATCATTAATCAAATCTGAGGGTGGGTGCAGGGAAACGCCGTAAAAAGATAAATTACACAAAACATGCCGTTGACATTTATTCGTACACTCTAACCACGTGTGGTTTTTTTCGCCTAAATCTACATTGTTAGTCAGATTTATTGCAAGCATATTTTTGTAATTAATGACAGTATTGCACTAGTTTTTTATTAATTGAATTATACATATAATATTAGGGTGTAGGTATAATTTTTAATCTTATTATGACTATTCTATGACTAGATCTCTATTTTACTAACACTAATGTTACTCAACCCTACCAATCCTGAATACTACTAAGGTGGCATATGAATAAGATCAAATTTGATCAAATAAAAAGTAGGTAATTTGATCGACTTGATCCAGACCTATATTCGTTACTTTTTTCATTAATTAAAAGTGTCAACTTTTATACTGTGGTTTTTTCAAGCATGACTGCCCAATAAAATAAGTTTATTGGACGAATTATCAGAAATGAAACTAAACATCCTTACTTCGAGTAATTGCAACACGTAACGCTTTTAATAAGTTTTATGTAAACCCCACGAGAAGAGTGTATTTTTGCAGGGTAAAATATCCTCGAATAGTCTCGAATAGACTATAATTTACCGGTTTGCCAAAGTTCATCATTCAATGATTAAGTAACAAACATCCAAACAAAGAAACATAAAAACTTTTATATTAATAACATTAGTAGAATAAATCTATACCAATATTTTATGGTATTTGTTTGTAATTAATAAACTTAAAAAATAATGGATTGATTTTTGAAATTCTGTCACAAATATAAAGCTAAATTATCACTGACTAACAAAGCTTACTTTTAAACAAACTACGTATAAAGAAGTAATGGGTGTGAGTCACCTGAACAAAGTGGCGGGAACAACTAGTGTGAAAAAAATAAAACTAGTTTTTTCCTAATATACCGTGGTCCCACGAACAAACTTTTTTTTGATTAATAACAAGCTGAATCTTTGTGAACCGCTTCGTTTTGATGAGACAACCATCTTTTCTATCTTCGAAAAATCTCGAATTGGGTAACTAATAAAGTTATGGGGCTTTGAAAACCTTGTTTCGGTGAAGGAATTTATGAATAACAATAATTATTTTTCGACATTAATCCCTTGATTATATTATGAAAAACACGACGAAACTTTTGTCCTACATATTCGATGATTTTTATGACGAGTCTTCCACTCTAAAATTTCTCAATTATGAGATTATTAAATTGATATTAATCAGTTTAAAAGCAACCTAATTTTCTCACAACAGCTTGTTAATTATTATTATAATTCAAGGGTTACTTTGTCCTACACTTGAAGTGGAAGCTTTTCTTAGTCTGACATTCTAAACTTTTCTTCTTTATCTATCTTTATTAGTTACCCGATTCAAGATTTTTCGATAGAAAAGATGGTTATCTCGTCAAAACAATACTGTTCACAAAAATCCAGCTTGTTATTTATCGAAAAAAGTTTGTTTGTAGGACCACGGTCTATAAATATTGTTACGAATAATCTAGAAACGTGTAGAGTTGGAGCGCTGGAGATATCTAGAAATAAAAGAAAGAGATAGCTACTCCTATTGACAAACAAATTGTTGACCTGGGCTATGCCATAATGGACTTTGCGGTATATGGCATAAGGTTGAAAGTAGCGTGTACTAGGATTTATGACTCATAACATGTTTACGATAAGAAGTGATTCATTGTTTCCCGATACATTTAGATTTTTCTGGATCCTGGTAGAACTTTTCCCTGGCTATAAATAGAGATATGTTGACAAATACAGGGCAGTTTTTATCAAGCGATCGAGAGCGATACTTCAAGTGAACAGTGCGAAGCGAGAAGTGTTTTATTGTGTAGTCAGTGATAGTCAAGTGAGTGACTAGTGTGTAAAGTGTATTTTAGTATTACATTGTGTTGTCTTGTGTATTGTGTGTATCTTAAATACACGGATTTAATATAAGTGGTGTTTTCTTACAATTACGAACCCGAGTACGTAACAATATCTATCAAACAAAATCAGCTTCTTCTGTGATGACATGAAGTTAAATTTCTATTAATGTTATTTCTGATTGGTATTAGTTTTATTTTAGTCTAAGAATAAACATGTATTACGCAGGTATAATATTAATCGTCAAACATGTCTACGTACTTTTTTATTTAAAAATATTTGGAAAAACAGTAATAGAATTTATTTATACTCCTATATTTATTACTGTCATTTTTTTCGTACATTTTGTATTACATACTTTAAAATTTATTTAAATATGTATTTTATATAAAAATGACTACTTTTTTATTCAAATAGTTCAATCAAACCAAAAAAAAAATACATAAAACACTGTCAGAATTTTTTGTACTATAAAGTAAATATAACTAAAATAGTTTGTATGGAGTTTAATTCAGTAGAAGTATTGCATGAAAATAATCTGTGTTTTTATGTGTTTAAATATTTTTCGTATATTGTACACTTCGACATATATTTATGGTCAAGTAGGTATTTCACTTTACCTGGTTGGCTGAAAGAAATCTCTTTTTTTAGAGATAAGCTCACCTTTTGTACTACTACTATTGTACTAAATATCGCTTGCTGTAATTTTTTGTTGTTGTTGTTCTGTTGTGTACTATAAAGTATTAAATAAATAAATAAATAAACTTCTTTGATATTAACTAATCTCGCCTTAATGAGAAATCTATCCTATAAAGTATCTTCACGCCCATATCCCCGTAGAGGTGGGCAGAGGTACAACATGTGCACTCACGATTAGCCGAAGATACTTAGTCCCACAAATGTAATAGGTGGCAAGCCTATCGCCAACCGGGCACTTTTTAATCCCGGGCAACTTTGTGTTTCTCAGAAAACTGACCCGGGAATCGAACCCGGGACCTCATGTGGTCAACGCCAACGCTGGATCACTAGACCACAGAGGTGACATCTTATATTTATATAATAATAATATATTTCTCTCTAAGGTGTTGGTCCGGGCTCCTTTTAATAATAAACCATCTGCCGTTCTGCCAAGCAGTTCGAAAGAGGTGAACAATTGGCTATACGAGATACTGTCATTGTGACTACTAGATTGTAGAGAACTGCATTATCTCACTCGGGTCTGGTACCACCGCCTTACTTGTTCCTACCGCAATAGCGTCATTGCTTGTCATTGTCTTATTCCAGTTTGCAGGGTAAGGTAACCGGTAAACTATTGCATGTGGCATTAAGACTTTGCCACAAGGATAACAACGCACCATTAACATCTCTGGTAGGCGATTGTTGTCTCTTTCCATCAAGAGAGCATCTGCTTGTTTGCTTTTTTATGCTATTATAAAACTTACTACATACTAATGTTCATACAAATGCGACAAGCACCGACACTATTGCAGCAGGATGAGCTAACAGGGTGACCAGACCCAGACGAGACGTCGCAGAACTACCGGCTTTACCAACTAAATTATAGTTACAAGTAAGCTTAATTATACAATATCAGTTTAAAACAGTCGAATTGCGAGGGACCTTTCATCCTAAAACACCATAACAAAGAATAAATAACTATTGAAATACCGAAGAACACCATTAACCCGATGTAGCTGTCAGCTAGAACTTTAACAATTAAAGCTTACTCAATAATAGAAACTGAAGTACAATGCTCGCCACTACAAATTATTCATACTTTGTTCTGAGGTCAGCACCCGAAAATAAGAAAACACAAACGAAAATTACTTTTATATACAACTATTTATAGATCAATTTCGATAAAACCTGAGAATTTGTAATTGAGACAGTATTCGTTTAATATAAATTCTAGTGCAAAGGTATAAGGTATAGTTTTGAGTATGTTTTTTATGAGATGGGTGTATTTTGCAAAGTTTTTATCATTATAATTATTACGAGTACAATGATTCGATAGCATATTTTATTACCGCGCACATTACCGAGATAATATGATTCGCGACACTTTAATCGCTTTTTATTGTGCTGCTTTTGTGAATGTCGAAATGTATTGTCCTGTTTGAATACGGCCTATGAATTACCTTTTAATTAATCTTTTATAGCGTCTTCTATTAATTCGCTTGTTCAATTGGCTTTGTCTGAATTGAAATAAGTGATGAACGTTTTAAGTAATCATTACTTAAGCTTACATAACATATACGTTAACATTACATAACATACGAGTATTTCACATCATCGTCTCATCTTTTCCGCAATAGCATCAGTGCTTGTCTCTGACGTGTTTTGGTTTGGGGTAAAGGTAGCTAAGAAAAGTGTGACGTTATATATCTGCCATATGAATGGCAATACATATATCATTAAAGTCTGGTATCTATATGTGATGATTATCTTTATTATTTTTGCGTTATAGCACTCACCCCGTGCTTGGGAAAACTGAAAAAACTTTAAAAACAATAAAGAAAAATATCGACACAGGGATTGAACCTGCGAATCTTCCACTGAGCTAGTGTCGACAGGTTTGACGTGGCGAAATTCTTCTTTAACCGAACCGATTTGGCTAATTTTGGTTTTGAATTAATTGTTGAAGTCCAGGGAAGGTTTAAAAGGTGAGAAAATATAGAAAAAAAATAAGAGTAGTTAAAAAGGCAGAACAACGTTTACCGGGTCAGCTAGTATAATATAAAATTTCTAATATTTTCCAAATCTAAAATATACGTCCAGTGCATACAACTGTAACGCTATGAACTATGACTCCATTACCTATTCCTACCGATATATCGTCAGTTATCTTTTTATGTTAATTTTGGGTACGTACCCTATGCAATTAAATGACATTTTTTTTAAACAAATAATTTAACAAATGCGTCATTAAAATATAATTGATATTCTTAGAATAAACAAACATTATTCTTCAGAAATTGTTACGTGTATCTGTTAAGGAGTACAAATAAAAGCCTTTGAAATATTTTCCTTCAGAGAGAAACAACAAAAAGCTATTTAAAGCTACACATCGATCGAATCCTAAGAAGGCTAAATAAGGACCCCTAATACGAGAAAAATACACAATAAAATGTTATACCTTATTTTGTGTGCTTATTGAATATATTCTTCACGACTCTTAACATACGCGAGGGGTAGAAATAATCTCTTATGTGCGGTTTTCAGCGAGGGAAAATGACGATTTCTGTGTGAAATTATTTTCTTACATTTTTATTTTTAGACATATTGCGCTGTATCTTAAAGTTTTAGTAAAACCTAAAGAAACAACAACTCTCTCCATAAAAAATAATCTGTGGTAGTCGCCACAGATAAATGAATGAATAATTAATAATTAATTATAATTAATTAATTATTAATTATTAAACTAGGTGGTAGAGTTCTGCATTGTCTCGCCCGGGTCTGGTACCACCGCCTTACCTATTCCTGCCGCAATAGCGTCAGTGCTTGTCGCTGTCGTGTTCCGGTTTGGAGGGTAAGGTAGCCGGTAAACTTATGCATGTGGCATTATACCTCGCCACAAGATAGCAACGCACCATTAACATCTTTGGTGTCTATAGGCGATGGTTGACTCTTTCCATCAGGAGACCCATCTGCTTGTTTGCTATCTTATGACATAAAAAAAAAAAAAAATTAATAATTAATTTATACACACTTGAATACAATATATCATCTAAATCAGTCCAATTACGACAATATTTAATTTTTCTGTGGCTCCTCCTCCAGTAAAATAAAAATTTTAATCTAAACTGTCACTCTTCCTTTCATTTTGAATAAGTGGGCAACCACCGGCAAGAAATTAAAAATAATTAAAATGTGTTTTTTGTGATTACTCGAAAAACGATAAAAGTTACACAAAAAAGAACATACATATACACATCTTAACGCCAGATCCCTTACGGGGTAGGCAAAGGGAACCGAGTGAAATATATCACGATCTTTGCAGCCTTATCTTGCTTCCTCTACATTCATCATTCTCTTCGTACAAACACGCCGGTTGCAAAGACTCTTAATACCACCTTCGGACAGTACTCGATCAATCTGATCATGGTGTGTCAGTCTTCCCCGGTACCTACATCCTTCCACATTCGCATTGTATATCTGTTTTGTTAACCTTTCATCTACCTTTCTTTCTACATGTCCAAATCAACACAGCATGCCCTTTCTCATCTTTACACGGACACGTTCTTTCAAGCCTAACCTCTCTCAATTCCACATTACGAACCCGGTCCATGAATGTTACACCACATATTTTTCTTAGCGACCTCATCTCGAACGCGTTGATTCTATTTTCATGCCCTTTCTGACATACCCAACTCTCACTTCCATACAATAGCGTTGGGATAAGCACATAATTATGCAGGGCTAGACGGGCACCCTGACTTAAAATTGTGCTATTAAGTAATCTCCCTAACGCTCCATTCACTCTGTTCCCTGCACACACTCTTCTTTCAACATCAGCGGTGTATTTTCCATCCCTGCAGTTTTATCAAAATCGGTTAAGCAGTTTAGCTGTGAAAGCGTAACAGACCGACAGATAGACCACTTTCGAATTTATTGTATCAGTACGGATGCTGTTTCGATATAATTTATACTTTCCGTCGTCGGCACTTGGTGAAACTACATCGTATTGATTTTGATAAACACACATACTGTTTCTGAACTAACATTTAATTATTGTAAAGCCAACCGGTTCCGCCTATAAGAACATCATCAGGGCTTTTAGTTTATATTATGTTATTTAAACATTACTGTCATACGCAAAGACAATAACTACTAGTACAAGTACACCATGTAGGTAAACGATACTTATTTAGCAAGTACCGTCATAAGTAATAAACATTTATATACAACGATACATATACGATGCTATTTCGACGCTATGTGATTTATTCTAAAACTTACTGACTTAAATAATAAGTAGAAGCTTACAAAGAACTAAAAAACAACGGCTTCAAATATGCGTCAGCTATACGCACATATCAAAAACCACTGAATTAATTTTGATATAACTTGTACTGTTGTTCCCTAAATTGAAATATACCTCATTTAAATCAATAATTATCTCAATATGGCTTCTAGTTCTCGAGAAATTTGTGGACAAAGATACACACATACATACACTTAAGAAATTTCATACACGTGCTTGAACGTCTAAATAAATTATTATATTCAAATATTATCAAATTCCAACAGTCTATATTAATATTATAAATGCGAAAGGTTGGATGTTGGGATGTTTGGATGGATTGTTGTGTGTTACTTGATCACGCAAAAACTACTGAACGGATTTGATTGAAATTTTGTATACAGGTAGACGATGACATGGAATATTACATGGGCTACTTTTTATCCCGGAAAATTTAGGTGATCCACTGGGATTCACCAAAAACTTTTGTAATACAACGGGCTGCACGTTGCACCAAGTATTTCTATATAAATATACGTACATCTCAAACTGATAGCCACACGGTGATTGATAAAAGAATAAAAAGAATAATAATGAATAATCAAAATTAAGCGTTTTACTTACAATAGAGTATTGAAAATGTCGTAATAGGTAATGCAAACACACACCGCAATGAGATAGAAGAAAGGCCTCAACGCAAGTGTGTCTATTGAAAGAGTACAAAGGCGCTACCCGTTCTTACCTAACTAACTATTTAGGCAACAGTTCGCCTTTAATTAATCTTGACACGGTCATTGTAATCGGGGATCATTTATCATTCCAAACACCTATTGAAGCGGGAAATTTCGATTGGTATGCTGCTAACGTCGGATCTCATAGGTTGGCCATTTGAGGGTCTACTGATTATAGTTTGGGTTTCCAAGGCTTATCTTTTTTATGGAAATACCAGTAACATGACTAAATAATTACTGAAATTTAATACTAATTCCACGATAAAATACATTTTTTTTTGGGATAAAGAGTAAATTTTACGAGCACACTGAGAAGAACCGCAACGAGCTGGGTCGGACCGCATCGCAACTCAACGCATTTTTGTATTTTTTCCAAAAGTTTTTGTAAATCATAATAGTTTTTCATTCATATTTGCGTGATTTTATAAATTAATACTCAAAACATGAAAGAACTCGTGCGTGCAATTTTGCTCGCCATAGCATACCGGCGGCTGGACCCAGCGGACTGCATCGGATCGTGTCGCATTTATTGAAATCCGGCGGATGACAATCCGCCCAGATGCGCCGAAGTGTACGGATAGTTTATATAAAATGTATGAAAGTAATTTAGGCAGACTTTACGATGCGGTCTGTCCCAATGAGCTCAATCTTTTAGTGTTAAATTTGGAAATAAATAAACGTGTTTAAAATTTATCTAATCGTTTTTACGTGAAGAAGTAACAAACATGAAGATAAAATAAGTAACTACACATATAGATACTCGCGTACACACACAAACAAATCTCACATACACAATCTTTTATGTTTATAATCACAGAAAACATATATATTATTACTAGCTAACCCTGCAAATGTTGTTCTGCCAGCTATGTGTCTACTTTTCCGTTTTTTTCTACATCTTTTTATCTTTTAGACTTAACCTGAACCCCCATGAATATTTTAAAACCAAATTAGTCAAATCGGTCCAGCCGTTCTCGAGTTTTAGCAAGAATAACAAACAGTAATTGATTTTTATATATATAGACTAGCTGACCTGGCAAACGTCTTTCTGCCTTTTTAACTACTCTTATTTCTTTTCTACATTTTTCACTTTTTAAACCTTCCCTAGACTTCAACAATTAATTCAAAACCAAAATTAGCCAAATCGGTTCAGTCGTTCTCGAGTTTTAGCGAGACTAACGAACAGCAATTGATTTTTATATATACGGCCTGTTAGGTGAGTTACCTAAGCCTTGTAGGGGATAATAAGGTATCTGATCCTTATTCCAAATACATTAAAAAAATGTCAGTATTTACTTATCTAATTATCTTTGCGCGTTACTTGCGCGAAAGTATTGGTGCGTATGAATTATGAATTAATTGGATAATTAGGTTAAAATTTAAGGGTATGTTTTATTTATTTATTTGGAATGAGAATCAGATACCCTATTACTTCTTCGAGGTTTAGCTCGACTTACCTAACAGGTCGTATAGATATTGAAAAGATATTCACACTTCAATTTGCATAAAAAGTACAAAGCAGTTCCACGTGTTGATTCGGTTTTTGAAAGATTATATCGGCTGCTTTACTGCTAGACATCTCATAAAAGGTTACCTTTTTTACAACATCTCATAAAAGGTTACCTTAAGGATAATATGTGTTACCAACATCGTGACTATGTTTTTTTTAAATATTATAACCACCCCGTTGGTCGAATGGTTAGCGACCCTGACTACGCAATCAATGGGGTCCGGGTTCGATTCCCGGCAGGGACAGGCATTTGTGTGATGAGCACAGATGTTTGTATTTCTGGGTTTGGGTGTTTATTAAATATATTAGAGTATTTATATATGTATTTCTATGTTTAGTATCGTTGACTGACACCCATACTACAAGCATATAATTTGCTTACTTTGGGGTTAGATCAATTTGTCCGTGATATTTATTTATTTATTTAATAATATTAAAAAATAATATAATATAATAATAAATCTTCTATCCTGATAGAAAAACATAACCATCGCCAATACAAACCAAATATGTTAATGGTGCGTTGCTATCCGTATGGCGAGGTCTTAACGCCACTTGCATTAATTTTCCGGCCAACTTACCCTCCAAACCGTAGCACGACAGCAATAATCACTGACGCTATTCCGTTAGAAATAGGTAAGGCGGTGGTACCAGACCCGGACGAGACAATGCAGAACTCTACCACTTAGTAGCCTCGAAGGTAGTGACTCGCATAGCCAATCGTTCGATAAACACTCATAAACAACAGTGATACCAGAAAACTACTAGACTAATAGGTACAGCAATCTGTCCAGTGCACTGCACCAATGCAGTGACCCACGCAGCTTCATGGGTAATTCTTCAGCAGCAGATATAGTTTTTCATCCAACGACCTCTTGGGGTTGATTTTTTTAAAGTTTGCCTATGTTTGACCCACCAGTACCAGTATCAGGAGCAAGACTAGGATCCAGGACATAACTCTGAAAATAAGGAAACAAAAGTGGAAATGAGCAGGCCACATGATTAGGGGAAAAGATAAATGGAGCAAAATAATCACAAAATGGTACCCAAAAGATGATAAGAGAAAGAGAGGCAGACCACAAAAGAGGTGGGACAACGACATTAGACAAGTCGCAAGAACAACGTGGGGTAGAGTCGCCATAAAAAGGCCAGAATGGAAAAGATTGGAGGAGGCCTTTGCCACCTGCCTGTATATATACTACTATTCCATCTATTTGTATGCCAAATTTCATTCAAATCGGCTCGGCCGTTTTTGCGGGAAAGAATAACAAACATCCAAACATACTTTCGTATTTATAATATTAGCTGCAGCGTGCAGCCGCTGCATAATGAAGTTCTTTGGTAAATCTGCCAAGAACAATTCATTTATTCTGGATAAAAGCCTATGTACTATTTCAGGCTATCATCTCCCTGTGTGCTAAATTTCATCTAAATCCGTTCAGTTGTTTTGGCGTGACTGAGAAACAAACATCCATCTATCCATATATCCACCCAAACATCCAAACTTTCGCATTTATTAGCATGCAGCTTTTATGATACAGCCCGCTGCATTATAAAAGGTTTTGGTGAATCCCGCGGATCATATATTTTTTCTGGGATAAAAATAGCCTGTGCTATTCTAGGTCATCATCTATTTGTGTACCAAATTTCATTCAAATCCGTCCAGTAGTTTTTGCGTGTTTGAGTAACAAGCATCCACCCATCCTTCGGTTTCAAAGGTTTATTTTCGTTTCTTTGGATGTTTATCCAAACTTTCTCATTTATCATAATAATATAGATTAGTAGGAAAGATTGGTATGGATATATTTATTTATTTATTTAACACTTTATTGTACACAGAAAATAATATTAATAAGAGAATAGAAACGTAACTATAGTACATGGGGCAAGGTTATCTCTACTTAAAGAGATTTCTTCCAGCCAACCCGTTAAAGGAGAATAAAATAATGAAAGAAAAGAAATGAGTATATGCATAATGAAAGAAAAGAATATATGTATAATATTTACAATACTTTACCTTCTAATACATCATTATGTTAATTTAATCACATGTAATATATTTGAATATCCGGAATAGCATGTATTTTCGACCTGAATCGAGCCATTTAATAATGCAGCCTGATTTCAATTACCTGCCAATCCATTCTAGGAATGCAGGGATTTGATTGGCTTTCATCGTAAAATGGCTGAGGTTGGACTGCACTCCAATAATATACATGAAAGGAAATAATGATATACCTGATTCTTGTAAGTATATCTAATACCTTTAAACGAGCAATTCTTGTATATATATAATTGGAATCTCGGAATCGGCTCCAACAATTTTCATCAAAGTCACAAATTAGGGGTTTTCGGGTCAAGGAACCAATTTATCAAGGTTCCAGGTCCAAGAAAAGCTTGGTTCCCAAGATATGGGTATGTGAAAAACCGAGCAAAGCTCGGTCAACCAGGTACAAAAAAAAATTATTTATTCTATAGGAATTGATTTATGAAGGTTCCAGGTCCAAGTAAAGGTCGGTTCCCAAGATATGGGTATGTGAAAACCGAGCAAAGCTCGGTCAACCAGATATTATAACATTAAATGACATTATTTTCTTTGCGCGACGATGTAACGTTTATAAAAAACCGACCAAGTGTGAACCGTACTCGCGCACGGAGATTTATGTTCTGTACCTAATATTATAAATGCGAAAGTCTGTCTGTCTGTCTGTTACGCTTTGTCGGCTAAACCGCTGGACCGATTTTCCTGAAATTTTGCATAGAAGTAGCTGAAGAGACGGGGTCAAACATAGGCTAATTTTTTTTTATATTATATATATATATATATATATATATATATATGTATATATATGTATATATATATATATATATATATATATATATATATATATATATATATATATATATATATATATATATACACACGTAGCGGAAGATACTTAATCTCACAATGTGATAGATAGCAGGCCTATCGCCAACCGGGCACTTATCCTATCCAGGGCTACTTTATTTAAAGAATAAATAAATGAATAACCACATTTTCCACAGGAAAAATGTGGTTATTCATGTTATCAAGGTGGTATCAAGAGTTTCTGAAACCTACGTATTTACATGTAGAAAGTTGTGAATGTGGAGAAAATAATAATAATAATAATATTTACGGGACAAATTACACTAACTGACCTAACCCTAAAGTAAGCAAATTATTTGCTTGTGTTATGGGTGTTAGTCAACGATACTAATACATAGAAATACATATATAAATACCAGAATATATTTAATAAACACCCAAACCTGGAAATACAAACATTTATGCTCATCACACATATGCTTGTCCCCGTCGGGGATCGAACCCGAGCCCCGTTGATTGCGTAGTCAGGGTCGCTAACCATTCGACCAACGGGGCGATTAAATAGCCGAAACAATAATAATATCTTGTTCATGGCAACTAATTCTATCTGTCGAATGCTCGGACACACTTACGTCTATTGGCACCATAGATTACCCGCTAATAAGGGGGGTAATCTATGATTGGCACACAGCTTCGCGCAATGACGCGATACATGCAGATGTGACCGGCTATTATCGACTATCGTTACAAACATTCGGACTGAATATGCCTTATTGCGCGGTTGGCCGTACGTCAAAAGGCCCAAAGATGTTAGCGCGCTAACGCTAACATCTTTGGGACGATACACGCAGGTGCGGCCGAAGCATAACCGTTAAGGATTTTTTGTGGAGAAACATATATATGCAAATGACTTTCGTTTTTGACTTTCGTTCCCCAAAAAAAATATTTAAAATTTCTGTAGAAATCGTATTAGAATTTGAATGAAATTATATAAATATACTATTTACCCGACGTCTGAATGAATGAATGGGGGTTATGTTTTTTTTGAGTGTGAATGTACCTGTTCTCTTTAATATGCTCTGTAAGAGGGGGGGAGTGGGAGGTAGAGGAGTAATATCGATAAATCAAAAACTTCATTCAATATTGGAATATTTGAATTCGACATGTCGAACGACTTTCAGTTTCGCAGCCACTTGGAAGGCAAGGCTAAATTTGCCTCTAAATAACTAAATGTTCTCACTAGCAAGGCCAGGCAGTACTTCAAATCGGCCCATCATTTACTACTTTATAAAGCGCAAATCCGGCCTCATATGGAGTACTACTCTCTTTCATGGACGGGAGCTCCTCAGTACGACCTCCTTTCTTTTTGTTCGCATTCACCATAGAGCGGCTCGAATTGTCGGTGACAGGACTATTTTAAGTTGGCTTGAATCTTTGACGTTCCGTAGAGATGTGGCATCGCTCTGCATCTTGTATCGGCTCTATCATCTTTAAAGTTTCTTGCTCACCACCTTGATGTCTGGAAATTCACAACTATGTGATTCTCGAGGCCCTTTGTGCCTTGCCCTATTCCTATATGGGACCAGTTATTAGCAAAAAAATTTCCAAGTGGATATGCCTTAGGGACAAAAAAGCCTACTCATTCTTAAAAGGCCAACAAGGCAACTGCAAGACCTCTTAGCAAAAATTTTCCAAGTGGATATGCCTTAGGGACAAAAAATCCTACTCATTCTTAAAAGGCCAGCAAGGCAACTGCAAGACCTCTTAGCAAAAAATTTTCCAAGTGGATATGCCTTAGGGACAAAAAAGCCTACTCATTCTTAAAAGACCAGCAAGGCAACTGCAAGACCTCTGATATTATAGTTGTCTATGGGCAGCGGTAATCACTTACCATCACATGAGTCTTGAGTCCGTTTGCACTCTCTTCTTTAACAAAAATTAAACCTTAATTTAAGTTACACCAAAGGAGTATCAATTTCATGCATACAAAAACAGTACAAACCCTTTTTTAGGGTTCCAAAGTAAACTAGAAAACCTTATGGTTTCGCTATGTCTGTCCGTCCATTAGTCTGTCCGTCCATCCTTCCGTCAGCACGATAGCTCAGCGATCCTTATTACTAAAAAGCTGTAATTTAGCACAAATATACATATTATATTAATCACGTCAACAAAGTGGTAACATAAAATCTTAAAAAAAAATATTTCACGATAGCTCTCCTACATGAAAAGTGGTAATATTAATTTTTTTCTTACGTACCTCATCGTGTGATAGATTTTTAAAAAATATTATAAGTTTATGTAAACAAGTTTTCGATTAAGGGACTGGTGTGTAAAATATTAAGGTTTTAAGTGCTAAGTTTTGTACCCCCCCCCCCCCTCCCTCTGTATCACGGCTTAGAAGGCTTCACAAGTTTTTGATTAATAGTCGAACAACTTATAAAATGTACCTACTTAGAGAATTTTTTATAGTCGGTAAACGTGTGGTGCGGATATATGTATATTTGTCGTTGACGTTGCATAGCTTGAATGTTCATAGTTTAAAACTTTATAAGCCCTCTTCTTAGCATGAATTATTGTGATGGCCACTTCGGAGCCCTCATTGCGCGTGGCCCGACAAGCACTTTACCAATTTATTATTTTACTGGCTAGCTCGCACAGCTTCGCCCGCGAGTATATTAACATGATGTCGAAATAGTTTTTAATACAAATTTCATCTCCCATTTCAGACCCTTAGGGGCTGATTTTTGAAAAAAAATTAGCCTATGTTTGACCCCGGATCTTCAACTATTTCCATGCTAAATTTTATGAAAATCGGTTCAACGGCTTGGCCGTGAAATCGTAACGACAGACAGACAGACTTTCGCATTTATAATATTACTATGGAAAAGTATGGATAGGAAGACCCTTTAACAAAAAAATGCTATTACGATGTTAAAAAAATACAGCTTAGCACGAATAGCCTACATCTGAGCATACACAAACATTAATAAATTTAATTTTTTTTTTTCATAAGAGGAGGTGCTCAATTCATTTGCATATTTATTTTGTTCGTTATCTATAAACTCGGTCATTTATAAACCGACGTAGAATTTTTTGGGAGGGCCTATTTTTTCTCATGTAGTCCCATTTAAATTTGGTAAAAATCTGATGCAGTATTCCAGAATACAGAAAACAGAAGGTCAGTTATTGTAGTTTTACTGAGTTATTATTGTATTTTATATGCTTAACCTCCATACCTACTAAATAATTCAATTAGAATCAACAACATTGTAAATTAATTGAACTTTAAACAGACAAACCCACAGCCGTGACTTTGTAAGGAATGAAAACTCTTTCGTGGACAAAAGCTGAGGGAACTAATAATTAATTCAAAAGTTTCTTAAAAAACTGGGGCCACAAAAAACGCGATTTATTCATGCTCATGTTTATACTTACTTAACATAGTGTCTTGTTGCAAAGGCGATTCGCGCTCAGTATATGCTTTTTTCTGGAATGAAAAGTATCCTATATACTATTCCAGCACATTATATATATATATATATATATATATATATATATATATATATATATATATATATATATATATATATATATATATATATATATATATATATATATATATATATATATATATATATATATATATGTGCCAATTTTTTTCAAATTGATTCAGCCGTCTTTATGCGAAAAATTTTCAAACATCCATCCATCCCTCCTTACTAACTTTCGCATTTATGTTATTAGTATGATCCGCTGAACAAGCACTAAGGAATTTTTCAAAAGTCAACGCTAAATTGATGACTTCATTTAAGAGTAAGAAATGATGTAGAATAAAACAATTATATTGAAAAACGCCCCCAACCGGAATACTGGCGTCGTAATTATTAAATTGAAAACCATGTTCGCCGAACAATCGGCAAGGGTGGGGACCCCAGAACAGGCCTCCAGCTAACTTTCCATTCGCAACTAATCGACAGATCGCTAGATTTTACGAGTTCCCTCGTAAAGTATAGTAACGATTTGACATCTTTGTTTTTTGCAAGGGCGCTACGTGATGATTTTGTTTCATTTAAATTCATCCTGACTTAACTTCTATATGGTTTACGCCGTTCAGTCGTGGTATCCTATATGGTATCATTTTGGTTCTGCTTACAAAAACACCACCATTTATTTTTAGTATTTGTTGTTATAGCGGCAACAGAAATATATCATCTGTGAAAATTTCAACTATCATGGTGCATAAGATACAACCTGGTGAAAGACGGACAGATAGACACACAGACAGGCAGACGGACAGACAGCGAAGTCTTAGTAATAGGGTCCCATTTTGCCCTGTGGATATGGAATCGCAGAATACTTAGAGACTAACAGAAGACAATGTTACATACAAGTAGTATTCGAGCATAGCACACATAGACACCGCTCACAAACACGATATCTCGGACTGATGCAGAACAAACTGTCCCGAACCATTCCGAGATATCGCGTCCATGAGAGATGTCTGTGTGTGTGCGTTGCTCGAATATCACATGTTTGTAGATTGACTACTGTTAGTCTCCAGTATACTGTGATGGAATCCTATAAACGAGCGAGCCATACAGTAACATATAATGCGTAACATTTTATATCTAAATGATTAAGTCAGTACAATCTGAAAAACACCATCTGCCTCGTTAATGGGTAGCCTTATAAAGTCTGTCTATGCGAAATCGCACCAAATACTTTAGTAGCAGCCCTAAGCTTGTTGTTGGTGTATCAACATTATGATGTCTATCTTATTTCTTGTTACTGCAAAGCTGGTAAAGAAAGTAACGGGGAATAAAATCCATTTCGCTTTCGGTTTTTTCCTAGACGGCGAAGTATGCGGCTTTATATCACCTAGTTTTAAACCCTACGCTCCTTAACCCCTGAAACCCCTTAAGCTGCTTATTATCAATGTTTCAATAAAACATCCGGTATCGCCAATTACTGTTGACTACTCAAGTTCATCTTTTTTTATATCATAACATACAAACAAGCAGATGGCTCTCCTTATGGAAACAGAGACCATCGCCTATAGATACCAAAGATGTTAATAGTGCGTTGCTACACTTATGGCAGGAAGGCAATGCCGCATGCATAAGTCTACCGGCTACCTTACACTCCAAACCGGAACAAGACATTGACAAACATTAACGCTATTACTGCGGGAATAGATCAGGCAGTGGTACCAAATACCCGGGCGAGATATCGCGGAACTCCACCACCTAGTAGTCACAATGGTAGTGATACGTATAGCCAATCAGACACCTTTTACAACCTGTCTGGCAGAACTGAAGTCGGTCTATTCTTGAAAGGAGACCGGACCAACACGGCGAAAAAATCGTCAAAGTTTTTATGTAAGCTTTTATTAAAATTACTAGCCGTTGCCAGCGACTTCGTCCGCGCGAACTTCATTTACTCCGCACAGCACCTGGCCGCTAGGTGATAGCGTGATAATATGTAGCCTATATGTTGACCCGACCTGTTAGTAATATTTATACAAAATTTGAAGTAAATCCATGTAGTACTTTTTGAGTTTACCCCGGACATACATACAGACAAACAAACAGACAAAAATTCTAAAAACTATATTTTTGGCTTCGATATCGATTATAGATCACGCCCCAAGTATTCTTTTAAAAAAATATTCAATGTACACTTTTGACTTTCCTACGATTTTATTATATTAAAATTATAATAGCCGAAAAATTTCGATGTATAAATTAAAATTTCTATATTATGTGTGATTGTAATTTAACTGAATTCAACTTATATCTTAAGATACCACAAAGCGTAAATCGTACAATAGTGGGTTCTTGGGTTTTTGGCACCGTTAATTTTTTTTACTAACATAAAAGAAAAAACTGAAAATTACATGATTTATTTAAAAAGTAAAATTTAAAACTAAAGTTATTAATATAAATTGAAATAGTACAAAATCCTATTTTTTCTTATCCATGCAAACACGCAAATAGCTTTACTGATAGGTGGAAATAACCAACACCTATAAAAATTAAAGTTGTTAATGGTGCGTTGCTAAATCTACTCATGTGGCTAAGGTAAGCCGGGATTGCTAGGTACATCCACCTACCAATCTCGGCTGAGACAGTGTACAGTTCAGCCATCTGGTAGTCACGATGGTTAAGTTTCATATTTAATTCATATATTCATTATTCATTTCATGGTTAAGATTCATATTTTACGACACGCCCTGCAGGAACTCAGTCTCCTGAAAAAAAAAACATGTGAGTAAATAAATGAGTAACTTTTTTTAGAAGTATTGTTATGTCGAATAAAAATATTCAAATTATCATATCGGTTCTTTTGCGCGGTAACCAAAGTCACTAAACGTTATAAATACTTTAAAAGTATCTTTACGTCAGCTGTATCCCCGGAGAAGTAGGTAATGGTACAGCCAGAGCACCCACGATTAAGCGAAGACAGTCTTTCAATCTGATAGATGGCAAACCTTTTGCCAACCGGGCTCTTATTTAATCCCGGGCAACGTTGTTTCTATGAGAAATCTAAAAAACACATTTTTTAAATTGCCCGACCCGGGAATCGAGCCCGGGATGTCATATGGTATACTCATATACACCGACTACGGACTACTAGACCACAAAGACGACAAATATTCAAAGTAAAGTATATTCACGCCCGTATCCCGGAAGGGGTAGGCAAAGGTACAACAAGTGCACCCACGATTGGCCGAAGATACTTGGTCCCACAAATGTGATAGGTGGCAAGCCGATCGCCAACCGGGCACTTTCCAATTCCGGGCAACTTTGTCTTTATCAGAAAACTGAAAAAACATTTATTAAGTGCCCGACCCGGGAATCGAACTTGGGACCTCATTTGGTCGACGCCAACGCTGGACCACTAGACCACAGAGGCGATTTATTCAAATATTCAAATATTCAAGTTCACTTCAATTCTCCAGTTAATGGCCTAGTGAACTAAATAGTGAGTCCTATCATCACATTTATGAACATTAACGATTATCACTTATTTTCAACTAACCCACCCGCGCAGCCTCGCCCGCGATTGGACCAACATGTAATTAGCCCACTCGAAGACATACTATGTAGTTTAGTTTTTAGCGCTATAATTTTTATACTAACTTTCATCCTCTGTTTCAGACACTCAGAGGTTGATTTTTGAAAAAATTTAGCTTATCCCGGACCTCTGATTTTCAACTACGAGTCTATGTCACATTTCATCAAAATCGGTTTAAGATTAGCCATGCAAGCGTACCAAACAGACAGACATTCACATTTAAAGAATTAAATATCGACTAGTATGGACCAACCGCTCAACGTGCGTTTGCGAAATACAGGCAGAAATTCCTAAAAAGAAATATTTATTTCCATAAAAAATAGATATGCCTGAATCAAACTCTGGACCTCTTGATTTAAGCATAACTTTGTCAGGCTAAATAATTCACTTGTTTAGCTTAGACCAATAAGGTAGTTTTAGAGGAATATCTTGTTTGCTACTTTAAGGCTAAAATACTAAGGTAGCGCCATCTAGCGAAGAACTTTTTACGTAGTTTAGTTAAGTAGCAGGGTATCGTCGGTTGTAAATTCTTTAACACAGCCACGTTAAACTACATTAAATAATTTTTACAGACCCCGGGTTTACTCTTAATTATAGGTACATATCAAAACCTCAGCCATAATATTATATTTATTGGCCTAGGCTCCTTTGAATAACAGGCCAGCTGCCGTTCTCCCAGGCAGGTCATCAAAGGCGACCGACTGGCTATGAGAGTCACTACCATTGTGACTACTAAGTGCTAGAGTTCTGCATTGTCTCACCTGGGTCTGGTACCACCGCCTTACTTATTCCTGCCGCACTAGCGTCAATGCTTGTCACTGTCGTGTTTCGGTTTAAAGGGTAAAGTAGTCGGTATGCATATGCATCATTAACATCTTTGGTGTCTATAGATGAGGTTGTCTCTTTCCATCAAAAGGATCATCTGCTTGTTTGCTATCTTACGATATAAAAAAAATTCCCTATACCACGTGAGAATTGGGACAATATGTAGCCTACTTGTATGTTGTTCAGGAATAATATAGCTTTCTACTGGTTAAAGAATTTTCAAAATTGTTTCACTAATTCCTTCGAAAAAGCTCACAAGCTAAAAAATATTTTTCTTCTTTAGCTACATCTAAGTTTAGCTACAATAATTTATTTCAATTTTCCCGTGGGATCGAGTTTTAAGCAGGTTATAATATCGTCAAGGTAGCCATCCATCATCATTTTCCAGCGTAGTCTAGCAATCTTGTACAATAAAGAAAATTTTTACAAAACATAAGCTATAGCAAATACCATTTATACCTACACTCCATCGTTGACGCGTGGTGAAACTCCATCCTAATGGTTATTTTAAATTTAAACACTTGTAGGTAGATACTGTTTCACAATACTAAATCATATATTTATTATTATTCAAATAGCCAACTTGTTTCATATTTTGCCGCATCATTAGGGCTAGGACCTGAATTGTAATTTTCTAGCCCTGATACAGTAAAATGTGAAACTGATTTGCTGTTTAATTAGTAACAAACACTTTGTGTGTCAATTGTGAAACAGCAAATGGCCAATTGCATTAACATTGCTTTAGCTTAGGACAATCCTAAATAATAGGTATGCAGTCACATTTTTTTTATTTTAGACGAGAAGTGACAGCCTACAATTTAGGATTCTCCTGAAAATGTTTGTGCAATTAGCCATAAGTGTCTAAATTCATACTATCCATACTAATATGATAAATGCGAAAGTAATTCTCTCTGTCTATCTCTTCTTCATGCCTTAACCAGTGAACAAATTTAAGAAATTTGATACAGATATAGTTTGAGTTGGTAATTGCTTAGGATATGCTGCATGCATATCCTAAGCAAGTATGTAAGTAAGTCTAGCTTAGGTTAGCAAAGAATTGGCAGCTAGGATTTATATTAATGTCAAAGATTAGAAGTGAATGAAATAACAACTATATTCGGTATCGTACCTATTGACTGTAGTCATACTTCACTCTTTTGAAAAGCGTTCATTAAATATTTTTTAAAATAACTTTAAAAAGTTAGGTATTTAATTATTTATAACAAGTTAATATTTTTAAAAGTTTTTTTTTTATAAAATGGGAAAAATTAGTGTATTTTGTCATCTGTTGTAATAAAAATTAAGTTTCAATTAGCCTCGATAACAAAGTGATGAATAAAAAGAGCAAATTAATATACCAAATTCACTACTCTAATATTGTAAAAATGCCAAGGCCCAATCTTGAAGAAAAAATATTTGGATAAAAGTTAAAAATAAGCAAAAGATACCATTTAAATAATTATATCTGTCTCATTAAGCCGTAAAAATATATAAAGTCTCATAACTATTAGGTAAGAGATATTAGATTTAAAAAAAATATACCACGAAAGAAACACTTCTGTCTACTAGATAGGTAGGTACCTATAACAATAAAATATTTACAGTTTTTAGAGCCCATTTAAAAAAATTAACGTTGAAAAATTCAGTTATGACTGAATATAAAAATAATACTAGAAATAAGTTGGTATAACATATTATAAAAATATATTTTTATTTAAAAAGAGTTCTTAAAAAGTTTAAAAATTATCATTATAATAAAATAAAAAGGAGGTAACAGAGCTGTCTATAACTGTAAAAAAATTTTTTATAAAATTTAAGTAGTCAGCAATTTATTGTAAAGTAGGATTTTTTAATCTATCAATAATTTTATAATTAAAGACATTTTAATTTAAATCTCATCATTCGTTGAATTTTGAAATTATTCGTTGATCTATTACAGATTTTACACTCACAAAGGTTTAAAGAGGGCAAGAGAAACAAATTAATAAAATAAAAACAGTTTCCTTTATTTAATTCTCTTCAACAAAGTTTTTTCTCCACCAAAATACCTACTATAATACATCGTTGGTAATGACATCGACTTAAAATTTACATCTAATATATACAAGGGATATACTAAAGATCTTTTATTTTAGTTTATCGAAATAATTTACACCACTTATGAGCTACATTTGAATGAAATAAATAACGATTTAACACAAACAAAGAACAAAAATTATTGGGCGATTTAAACGGCAAATATTTACCGCTAATTTGTCTACACAAAGAAATTTCACATTCATATTCTTAACTATAGCTAAACGTGAGAACTTATCTCGGACGAGATAATCTCTTTTTGGTACCGATCTCACTTCACATATCGAAAGTGCAGCTACATTTGAAGAAGAATATAAAACAAAATCACAGAAAAACTTACTTCGTTAAGCCATTAACGAGTCTACGATTAATTTTAACATATTTACAAACCACTTGATATGAAACACTCGATTTACAATATTTTAAACGTAACTATAAAAACAATAAATAACTGGCTACTCCATACCGACTTAAATCTCCAATGTCCAAACACTAAAATTATTGCCAAACCTCAAAAGATATTGATTGTCCTTTAGGGCAGGCATGATGACTTTCAATATATAACAGATACCGGTCGCCTTAACTGGTCATCATGTGGACTATGTTGTGTTGGAGTTCCCGGGGACACTGGTGAAGATGGTGCTCCAGTATGGTACTGGTGGAACAACGGTGATGGAAACGGTTTTGGTGGCGCAGTCGGTGTCGTATACAAGGATGAATAGAAAGACGACACTACTGCCGCAGCTGATGACGCCGTCGGCAACTTTTCTGTTGGTGCCATTAATTTTGAGAACTGAAGATGATCTAATTGATGAGGAAAATATGGTGGCACTGCGGGGTATGACAGAGCATCTAAATGTCCAACTGTTGGTGCTGGTCCAGCGAAATACGGTAATGGGAAACTCGGGAAAGCTCCAGCGCCGGGGGCAGATCCTGGTGTTGGCGGTTTGGGCTTCCTCCTCGGCCTGTACTTATAATCCGGATGTTCCTTCATGTGCAGAGCTCTCAGTCTTTTTGCTTCATCAATAAACGGTCTTTTTTGCAATTCTGTCAAAAGCTTCCACTCAGCACCGAGTCGTTTTGATATCTCAGAGTTGTGCATCTTCGGATTATCCTTCGCGATTTGGCGTCTCTGTAATCTTGACCATACCATAAACGCGTTCATAGGTCTCTTGATATGACCTTCTGAATGTGGCGACGACGGTGGCAGCGGTTGAGGAGCACTAGGATATTCCGGTAACATACCAGGATGCATTGAAAACGCGTAAGGGTGATGACTTAATGTAGACATTTTAATGTAATTCAGAATTTTCGAAATAAACAAATCACAAGATTTAACTGTATGGCACAATGATTAGCAAATTACGAGTGGACGATTGTGTCGCGTCGATGTCGTGCGATAGACTGATGGCTCGGGTAGTTCTGGTTAGTATGGAGAATGTGGATGGGGAGGCGCGGTTTGGGGCGTCATATACTTTACCAATGGTGGCCTCGCTTGTATAGCCTGCGCCCCACCTTAACAGCTAGCTCCATCTCTATTCACCTTACAATGGATTGTGTTTTTGTCTCCTTCATAACAATACTCCGTGCCATGCTACGGAACAGGCGTACAGCTGTTTAAAAGCATATCGCTGGCTCAACGCGACTTTATGCATGATATAACCGGTGTAATAGAACTCAATATTTTTACTTATTTCCTATGCTTTCTTACATTGTTGATGGAGAAAGATACTTTTATTAGATTCTGTTTTTTATCAGGTATGAAATACGGAATACTGTTTATACTTTCTTAAGTTTTCAGGTTTCTTATATTTGTTAAGTTCTCTTTTCTATTGTATTTGTATAAAAGAAACAAGTCAAAAAAACTATAATAACTTTTTATTTTTCAACCGACTTTATAAAAATGAAAATCGAATCCAAACATTGATCAATTCAAAAAAATTTATTCGATATCTTCATACCCGTATCCTCTAAGGCTTGGCATAAGTATAAGTGTACCCACGATTAGCTGAAGATAGTAATGTTATTATTGTGGGAGTATGTATCCTATAAGTAGGTACCTACCTATATAATAGGTAACTATTATATAGGGCAACGTTGTTTTTACTAAAAACTGAAAAAACACATTTTGAGTTTCCGATCCGGGAATCGAACCCAGGATGATTATGTAGGTTTGTATATCTTTTGTACACCGTGTAGCCTAAACGCCTTAAAAAAATTTAGCTTGAGAGGTAGGTATCAGTAGATTAGTCTTAATTGACTTGACATCTTTACCACATATAAGTATCATGTTATCATGGTATAAAAGTATGCATTGATTGTAATCGATTTGTTTTATTTTAATTTCCTAAGTATGTCTCAACACTAGTACCTACTGATCCGTTGGTGCCATTTGGGGAATAAAACTTAAAATAATAAAATATTCCACTAAGGGTACCTGCCAAAAATATATAGAGGTGCCGTATGTGGAATACCTCAGGTGCCATTGTCTCAGGTGCCATTTAAGTGGGTGCCCAATACATCATATATATTAATAAAAAACTTTGTATCCCTTTTTACGACAATCACGCAAACGAAAGAGTATAAAATTGGGCACAGTTAAAGTCTAGATTGTGAAGGACTACAAAAAGCTAATATTGTTTTATACTATGCGCTAAAAACACATTAAATTAATAAAAATAAATGTCACACAAACTACCATTAATTTACAACATATAAAATATACACATATATATATTGTTTAGTTTATGGCTAAAGTCTGTTCTCAAAAGAGATTTTATTGTTGTCTGTGGTCAAGCGGACGTTACCGGGCCAAAAGAATTATGGTCGAATTTCGGCCAAAGGGCGATCGCGAGCTGTTACAAAAAGGTAAGATTTGTTTATTTATAACTGTCTAAGTTTTACCCGCGGCTTCGCTCGTATTTAAGATTTTTTTTATTAAAATGTAACTTATGTTGCTTCTTATACCTACTTACCTACAAGAACATGTGTACAAAGTTTCATGATGGTGCACTTTGTGTACCCACTATACACATAATTATTAGCTATAAGTATTGTAAATAAACTGTCTTGTTAAATTTGGTACGCAATAAAGAGTACTTATTCATTCATTCATTCATTCATTCATTCATTCATTCATTCATTCATTCATGGTCGGTTAACCAAATCGTTGCTGCGCATATTTTCCAGAACTTTTATTAGTGACGACGTAAAATATTTCGTGACACGGCTGCCGTGTCAAACGCCATATAAGTTGATGACACGGCTACCGTGTCACCCACCCTGTATAAAAATATTTATTGTTTTGCGCGTGTATAGACTTGATTCATTCAATTGAAACCGAACCACGATTGAACGGAAGATCACGTTGTTTTGAGCGGTTTTTGATTAGGTTTATTAATGTTTCCCTGAAAATGGAAGGTTAGTAACTTTTTTATTCACAAACCTTTTGTAAAATAAGAGTTAGAAAAATAAATGCATTAAATTGATGTTGGTTTTTTGGTTGTAATGTCTGTTCGATATGTAGCGTTTTGTGGTGACGTTATTGTGGCTGGAATAAGTAAGACGATGGTACTCTTACCACCGCCGCAGGTCTCTACCGCCGTTAAGGTCACGATGTGATCAAATTCGAGTTTTAATTAGAGTGTAGGGTGTTTATTACCTACAAAACAAATAATTTGAGTTAATATCAATCATATTTTGGGAGAAGTATCTTCTGCTAATCGTGGGTGCACTAGTTGTACCTCTGCCTGCCTCTTTGGGGAAAGGGCGTGAATATACTAACATAAATAAATTAACGATTAGTTTGTTTTTTATTTTATTTTTGATTTTTATTTCATTTGTTAATATAATACAGCTTAAAAAGGGTTGATATCCCCTAAATTTTTCCATTTCACAGAATATTCAGAAACGAAACTTACAGGCTTGATTTACCTGGAAAATTATAAGGGTTTTGTTCATTTTATTTGTTGTTTGTTGATTCACACTTCTAACCACGATGGTTATCTCTTACTAACCACGATGGTTACCTGTTATAATTTTCTAACTAATTTTATGTTTTTTAATTTTCTAATTTTATAATTTTCTAACTAAATTTATAAGTTATCACTAATCTCTTACCTCTGCCAAGCTCTATGACTTCTCCACATCATCGTCCTGTACCGAAACCTTCTGAAACAATCCTTCATATAATCACATTGAAAGGAATCACATTAGTTTGCACATTGGTCAGCTGACGCTACGCACTCCAGTGCCCACCACTACGTTTAGAACTTAAGAAATTGCCATGAAAAGCGTAGCCAGTTTAATTCATGATCACGCCGGATCACCGTGATTTACTAGTTTGTTAGTTAGCTGATTGGGTGGAATTAATATTATCAATAATTATTGCAAATTTTTGTTCTACTATCTTTATCCAGGGAGGCATCAAGGAACTAACATTGTATGAAGAAACGGTCACCACCCTCTTAAGGTCATAAAGTCATCTTATTCAAGATTGAATTAGAATTTAAGGTGTTTATTACCTACAAAACAATCGCTTAAAATGTGAGGAGGTTTCAGCAAATTATTTATAATTAAATGTTGCTGAATAAATTATATTTATTTCTTTATTTACTCGCTTATTCAACTACCGTTACAGGACATTACCCAATGCAATAGTACGGTATTGGCATGGCATCGCGGCATACGACTATTTTACATTTTTAACACTTAAAAAGAAAGAGATAAACAGAATACTACTAATTTAACAATACAAGTAAGAATTTACAAACCAAACATTATAGTCAAAAAAGGACATTAAAAACCATTTAAAAACAGACAAAATTTTTAAACATTAAGGCGAGTCAATACCAAGTAATTGCGAGTCACTACCATCGTGACTACCAGGTGGTAGAGTTCTGCATTTTCTCACCCGGGTATGGTACCATCGCCTTACCTATTCCTGCTCAGAATAGGTAAAGCGATGGTGCCGCACAGGCTGTGCTAGGAATGGTGGTGTACAACGAGTTGAGAGTGCGGCGAGAGTGTCATTTGGCCGGGCACCTTATAAGGATACTTCAATGTGCTTGGGAAACCCCGTGCTTGGGAAAACTGGAAAACCTTTAAAAGTAACAAAGAAAAATATCGACACGCAGGGATTGGACCTGCGACCGTATCCCTAAAGCCGGGACGGCTTACCACAATCGACGTAATCGATCATATAGTAAAGAAGAATTTCGCCACGTCGAGCCTGTCGACACTAGCTCAGTGGTAGAGCGTCCCGGCTTTAAGGAGACGGTCGCAGGTTTAATCCCTGCGTGTTGATATTTTTCTTTGTTGTTTTTAAAGTAAAACATCATCCGTATGTACTTCAGCTATTGAGCCTTCGAGTACCAGGCCACTATGTATGGAGGCGACGCCGTCTGCCATTATTGTCTATACCCAGGGCTAGAAGTAGCTTAATAGCACAAACACCATCGACTCGAGCCTTAAACATAATTGTTTCAGGACAGAATGGATATTTTTAATTGCAATTAGAATGAACTAATGAAAGTTATATTGTATGTCGGTAGTTATTGTTAAATATTTTTTTTTAATTTTTATTTTATATATTTTTGTTTACATCATAAGATAGCAAACAAGCAGATGGATCTCCTGATGGAAAAAGTCAAACATCGCCTATAGACACCAAAGATATTAATGGTGCGTTGCTATCTTGTGGCAAGGTCTATTGCCACATGCATAAGTTTACCGGCTACCTCACCCTGCAATTCGGAACACGACAGTGACAGAAATAGCCAAGGTGATGGTACCAAACCCAAGCGAAACAATGCAGAGCTCTTCCAATATTTCTTTTCAGATGACAACAATTCATGAATGAAAATCTCTGGTAAGATGCGGTTTTCAAAAACTTTTTGTAACAATTCGCGTTTTTAGCAACAGAAAACTTGGGCAGTAGAAAGGCGTGTCTTTTTGAATATTACAACCCTCCGTGCAGTTTAGTGCGTCTTCGTGTCCGAAGCAATGTAGATTGAAACAGAAGCACTCATGGTCAGATAACATTTGCGTCTGGTAATAGTTGAGTTCTCCTTTCTGTTTGCCTAATCTTTTCTGTTTACCTAACCATCAACCCGCGTAAACAGACGATATATTCATCTACCTTTCGCCGATGCATCCATTTCTTCGACCACTCCAATAAACTCGTCGTTCTGATTTGATCTTTGTTCCGATCCCGTCATAAAACTGATTTTTCATATCTTTGGCCAGTATATAAATTGAGAAAAGTCCAGAGATCACGCATATAAATTTAATCAAGACAATGCGAAAGACACAAACAGCTCTTAGTGCGGTTAACCTGTCTGTGTGTGTATGTGCGTGTGTGTATTTTTTTTCAAGTGGTAGTTAGTTCTTAGATTTGTTTTAGCAAAAAAGGCTTAGCCATTTCAAAGTCATCAGCTCTTTTCTACCTGATATGAGGAACTAGAACAGACCTGATTGATACGAGATTTGGTTATCTGTTACTTCAATGATTTTGACATGACATAGTAACTGTGACCTGAGGCAGTAGATTTGAATTCGAAAATCATCACCTTTTTTCGTATTTTGCTCTGCATATGATGCGCATAAGGAAAAATGGTGGTTATGAAAAAGAAATTAGATACGGATTCTTAAATTTTTATTTAAGTTTATGAAGTGTAGTAAACAGTAATTAATACAGTATTGTCGTGCCGAGGTTCTATATCGTAGACTTCAAGAATTATTCTTATCCAATATGGTCTTACAATATCATAGCGAATGAAATTATGACTTCTCTCATTCTATTTGCTTCGTGTAAATTATAACACATTCGTAATATTCTACTAAGGTTTAGTAAGTGAAGATAATAAAAATTATATTTTGGACAATGTAAGATACACTCTTACGTTTTACTAATAAAGGTTAAAATGCGATTTTAATATTTTGCCATAGCAATTATTGCTGAAATGCCTCCGATAATTGCTTTTTGAAAATAAACAACTTCGTCTTAATGCTAGATATTTTTCACATTAATGTGTTAAATGTTGTAAAATAATAAAACTGAGAGGTTGTAAACGTAATTGATATTTTATGGATTCAAATGTTATCTTCCAGTAAACTCATAACTGGAAGAAGAAATTAAGGATTTTTATTTCAAAGAAAATTCAAATTTGTTTTTTCAGTTTTCTTTAAAAAAGTACGTTGCCCGGGATTGGTTAAGTGTCCGGTTGGCGATAGGCTTGCCACCTGTCACATTGTGGGACTAATTATCTTCTGCTAGCCGTGAGTGCAATGATTGTACCTCTGCCTACTTCTTTGCGGATATGGGCGTGAATATACTTTTTTCTTCATAGGATAGCAAGATAATTTTTCTGATGGAAAGAAATAACCATTGTTTATAAACATCAAACACCTATTCATTTATTTTATTTTATGATAGCAACCAAACAGATGGTTCTCGTGATTAAAAGAGATAATAATCGCCTATAGACACCAAATATATTATTGGTGCGTTGCTAGTTGGTGAAATCGAAATGCCACATATATAACTTAGCAGCTTAGCAGCAGCATTAATTTACTCTCTAAACTGGAACACGACAATGGTTGGCGGTGGTACCAGACACGGTTGAGAAGAACTCTATCATCTGATAATATGCAACATTTTCAACCGAGGAAAAAACTGAGGTTATGAATTTGACATGTATGTGTGGAATATTCAACAAGGATTAAAGAACACCTTTGAAATTGGCGCTCGGGCAAGGGTGATTCTACCTTTGCGCAATGTCTTATAACAGAAGGTAATACTTTTGATAGTACAAAAAAAATTAAGAATACTACATTTCTCCAGCAAAGGTAAGGCCCTAGAAGCGCTGGAATATTATCGACACACACAGTTAAATGTCCAAACGGAGCTCAATGCTTCCATTCTTTTTAATGTTTATATATGCACACATATATACTAAAAGTAAAAATAATTATTAATTTTAACGTAATTCAATTTAATTAATTTTTAACGCAATTTCAATTTGATATTTCTGATAATTATTCAGTTCCATTATTCTGTTTTATCATTAATTATTTCAAATATTTTAATTTATATTATTAATTTGACATTTAAACATTTTTTAATTAATCAGTGATAATTATTTTTACTCAATTTTACTCAATTTTTAATCAATAACTGTGTAATAGGTAACAAGTGAGTTAATCAATTTTTATTTTATTTATATGACATAATTAATTATTTCATTGTCAATTTTGTACCAATATGTATAGTTATAAATTAGTGTGATATAATTGTAGATTAAATTTCCCACATCTCTGGGCAAAATTGTGTTAAGCTGACAACACTTTTGAGCGATATTTAAGCTTACGCTCTTACAATCAATATTTATGTTTGTTTATATACTACAACTACAACAGTCAATAATCATTTAAGTAACTTACATCCTAAAGATGCTTTAAAAAGTAAAACCGGTCGAGTAATATATTAAAAATATTTGTTTAAAAGTGAAATTAATATACAAGTGCAATAGTAATAGTGTCTAAAAACATAGGAATATTAAGATTGCATAAAATTCGAGTATGATGATATTTTTACGTCCGAGCACGTGTACTACATTCCATAAGTATGTGTACGTTTGTCCACAATTTTTTCGGAAACTAAAAGATATATCGGTATAATTATTTTTGGTATAAATTAGGTATATTCCAGCTTAAGGAACAGTTACAGTTCGTCAAAATAGATTCAGTAGTTTTTTAGATATTAGTATAGTTTGCAGATATTTGAAATAAGTTTGATTGTATTACATACATACATATCTTCGCGCCAGATCCCTTACGGGGTAGGCAGAGAGAACCGAGTGTCATACATCACGATCCTTGCAGGCTCGTCTCGCTTCCTCCACATTCATCACTCTCTTCATACACACACGCCGGTTGCGAAGACTCTTGACACCACCTTCAGACAGTACTCGATCAATCTGATCGTAGTATGTCAGTCTTGGTCTTCCCCGGTGCCCACATTCTTCCACATTTGCATTGTATATCTGTTTTGTTAACCCTTCGTCTACCATTCTTTCTACATGTCCGAACCAACGGAGCATGCCATTTCTCATCTTTACACCGACACTTTCTTTCAAACCTAACCTCTCTCACACTTCAACATTGTATTAATTATTTTTATTCGACATATTCTGGCAAAACAAAGGAAAAATAACGTACTTACACATAATAATGATACTTGTATATTTACAGGAAAGAAAGTCCCAACGACGAGCCGATGAGTGGTGGGTGGTGAACGAGAAGGCCTCACAATAATCACTTTCCATAATATAGTTTACCGAAAAATTCAACCTTCAGAAAGTATAAATTAATTTGCAATAATATTATTTAATTGTAATAAAATTGTAAAAAGTTTTATAAGCTGTTACTAATACACCTAACGCCATCTAGTTTAAAAACCTGAAATTATTCTCAAGATAGTAGACAGTTGTTACTTTACAAAAGAAATAATAGCAAACTGCTCTAGTAGGTATCATATAGATAAAGTACTTGTATTTGTATTTTTTGTCTGTGTGTACAATCAAGTTTTTGCCTAATTTCGTGTTAAATATATTATTTGTTTCAGCACTTGGGTGTTCCGTCCCAGGGAAAATTCATTTTTATACCATAAGATAGCAAACAAGCAGATGGGTCTCCTGATGGAATGAGTTAATTTTGCTATATTTTGGCGAGGTGTAATGCCACATGCATAAATTTACCGACTACCTTACCCTCCAAATCGTAACACGACAGTGACAAGCACTGACGCTATTGCGTCAGGATAGGTAAGGCGGTGGTACCAAACCCGGGCGAGACAATGCAGAACTCTACCACCTAGTAGCCACGATCGGTCGCCTTTTTCAACCTGCATAGCAGACCGCCAGTTGAGTTATTCTTCAAAGGAGCCCGGGACCAACACGGGGAGAAACTTAATAAAATTAACAAAGAAAAATCAGAGAAAATTAACAAAATAAAAATCCAATCAAGTTAATATTTTGTCTTTGTTAAATTTGTGAGAAATATCTATTTATTTTATAACTTACTGACATCAATTTAACAATTTTGAGTCTGTCTGTATTTCTGTATGTCTCATTATAAGTATATTAGTAGCAAAACATTTTGAGTGTTGAAATAGCAAACGACGTCCAGTTCCGCAATCATTTGAAGGGTAAAGCTAAATTAGCTTCAATGGAACTGGGGGTGCTGAATCGTGCAAGACGCTACTTCACGTCTCGCCATTTGCTTATGCTTTATAAAGCGCAGGTTCATACTTTAGGGCCGGAGCACCCCAGTAACAAACCCTCCAATATGATAAAATTCAACGTAGAGCAATACGGCTCGTCGTCAAACCCACTCTTAGCAACGGTCTTGGACCACTTAGTCTCTGAAGAGACACTGGATCTCTATGTGTGTTCTACCGTCTGTATAATGGGGAGTGTTGTGATGATTTTTTTAATTCCTCGTTCCGCCATCACGCTACACGCTATAGTGAGAAATTCCGACCACATCATATCGACGGTGAGTTATCCACGACTGCTCGATTTGCCCGTACCGTACCTTCTTTATGCGAACAGTCTAAATCTTGAACAGGTTACCTCACATGGTTTTTCTATTGGAGTAATTTTGGTATTGAAAATTTTTAGAGGAGGGTCAATGAATATTTTAGAAGACGGTATCACGTTGGCAACTAATCTTTTGTGATACAAATGTCCATGGACAGTGGTGACTCTTTCCATCAGATGGCCCACCTTCTCGTATACCTGCAGATACTATAAAAAGTAAATATTATTGTAATACATAAATTCAAAAACTTCTAAATAAAGATTGTTTTTTTTTTATCGCCAGTATATTTTGCATCACAGAATAGCAAACAAGCAAGGGTCTCCTGATGTGAAAAGGAAAATAATCTGAAGTCATAAATTTGCATGCCATTTATCTGGCAAAATAGGTTTGAGCACATCGATATATGTATAAAATCTTTTCCAACCCTATTTTGTGCAAATAAAGAATTTGAATTTGAGTGACTGACTGAGGTATCAACGCACAGGCCAAACCCTTAGAGCTAGAAAAAGAAGCTTGAAATTTTGCACACGTATTTTCCTTATGATGTAGGCATCCACTAAGAAAGGATTTTTTAAGAACGATAAAAGTTTGTATGAAACTTTTTATTCCCTGGACATATTTGTAGGAAATTTTGTATATTTGTACAAAAAACAATAAATTACGTGTTCAAGCGTTTTTAAAAATTTGATCCCTAAGAGGGTACAATAGGGGATGAAAATTTCATACGTATAACCGCACAGGCTAGAGAGAAACAGGCCGCAATCCCAATACATAGGTATATTTAGTTTGGATTATAGTTCTGTATATATGATATTGTTATCATAAGTAGTTTTAGGTTAGGTATTTCCTGTTCATTACAATTTTTTTTAATTACGTTAATTTGTTCGATAGGTGTGTTACCAATAGATATTTTTAGTTTAATGTATAGATCGTTACGATATTAGGTAAAATAAGTTTAAAAGTTATCAGTAGTTTAGGTTAGACTTACTTTTTTACTTAAATTTTGATAACAAAAATGGAATATATAGATAACCACGATAATATGTAAATATAAGCGGCACGCCCGACTATGAAGACATTTTTAATTAAGTAGCTTATAAAGAAAGGTAAATAAGTTCTAAAGTTTATATGCGCGAGCGAAGCCGCGGGTAACAGCTAGTGTGCAATATAAGGTTGTAGTTAGGCATGACAGTAACGTGGAATAAGAAAAGGGCTTTCTTATTTTTTCAGGCTATGGGATTTGAAACTATTTAACGCCAATGATGGTTATATCTGCACCACAGGTTGACCGCCTGTAAATATTTCTTCAAGTAGCTACTAAAATTTGGTTGACTATTACTCTTAAACTTGTAAAGCCTACTTAACCTCTGTGGTCTAGTGGTCCAGCGTTGGCGTTGACCACATAAGGTCCCGGTCGATTCCCTAGTCGGGCACATAAAAAAAGTGTTTTTTCGGTTTTCTGAGAAACACAAAGTTGCCCGGGATTGGAAAAGTGCCTGGTTGGCGATAGGCTTGCCATCTATCACATTTGTGGGACCAAGTATCTTCGGCCAATCGTGGGTGCACTTGTTGTACCTCTGCCTACCTCTTCGGGGATACGGGCGTGAAGATACTTTACTTTTCTTTTACAAATTGATTATGTTATATTATACTACTTACCGTGAATTTTTATCACACATCCAAAATCAACTATTTAAGTGGCAGAGTGGGCACACTTGACTCTAACGAAAATTAACTTTTTAAAGCTTAATTATTATGAATTTGAAAGTTTGGATGTTTGGATGGATTTATGGACGTTTGTTACTCAATCACGCAATCTGAACGGATTTGGATGAAATTTGAGACACAGGTAGAAAATGACCTAAAACAGTACAGTCACCAAAAACTCTTTGCAGCCAGTATTTCAAAAGTGAATCTCTTAATCGAAAAACTGTTTTCAAAAACCACCAGTATTTTTATTATCAAACACTATTTAACAATAGCTCACCTTTTGGAGTAAGCAAGAAAATAACTTCCCCAATTTAATTATACAGGAGGTACCCTAAAAAGTAATTTTCCTATTTTAATTTACTACTTTGTCCGCGTAACTAATATGTATATTTGGGCCAAATTACATCATCACCTCTGGATCTAGTGGTCCGGTGGTGATGTTGATCACATGGGTCCCAGGTTCGATACCTAGGTCGGAAAACTCAACAAATGTGTTTTTTAGTTCTCTGATAAAAACAAATTTGCCCGGGATTGGAAAAGTACCCGGTTGGCGATAGGCTTCCCACCTATAACATTGTGGGACTGTATCTTCGGCTAATCGTGGGTACACTTGTTATACCTCTGCCTACCTCTTCGGGGATACGGGCGTGAAAATAATAGTACCTACGTATAATTTCTGAGCTAGGTTTGACAAATTAAGCATTATCATGACAATCATTTAGAATCTAGGCACTGGTGTTTCACAATTTACACTCTATAATATACCTATTTATTACTATCTGCAGTGTGTTACCCTATAAATATTTTTGGCAAATTCCACGGGATCTCCAAATTTTTCTTGGATAAATGTAGCCTATGTACTATTCCAGGTCATTGTCTACCTATGTGCCAAATTTCTTTTGAATCCGTTCTGTAGTTTTTGCGAGATTAAATAACATACATCCATTCATCCATCCAAATATACATACTTTCGCATTTAAATTAATATTAATATAGATTCATTCATCACATTCTATCGGTATAACCAGAAGTTCATATTCTTCATTTTACAATTTACTTCATCATCGAGTGAATTTCGAAACAGTATAAATGTCTAGATTTAAAATAATAATATGATGAAATTTCGTTAAGCGATTGAGAGTACATATTATATAAACGAACATGGTTTGCTGCTTAAAACCTGGAAGCGACAGCTTCACAACGCGCTTTTGCCCTAATTAGCACACCATCAGCGACAGGTCAGCGATATTCAGGGGCTAGGAGAACCGAGGATCCGATATTTTCAGGGGAGGTCAGCGGTATTCTGGAGCCTAGGAGAACTAACAAATTAAAAATTACGTTTTTATCTCACACCTGTGGGTCTTAAATTTTCATCTAAACTTGAACCTTTAACGAACAGCTGTTAGTAGAAGCATTTTCTTTCACGTTAGTATCCTGTTGCTCTACCTGACTATTCCGTCTTTTTTGCACAAGATGGCTCCTACGACCACTTTTTGAAAACACATTAAACGGTTATTTTACTTCCAATTACCAGACAAAGCACTACTGTAACAATAAGCTTGTTTTGAAATATAATTTTACAGTTGATTATGTCTTTAATTGCTACGACCATATTGTCTTTTTGATTCCTTTTGATTATATTTAATGGTTTTACTAACTTATAGCTAATGTAAATGTTACAATGTTTTCTTTGTTCGATGTAAACAATTGTACATATTAAATAACATTGTTGCTATCGTTTTGTTTTTAAACAAATCATACCCTTTTACAATGTTATTTATATTTTTATTGCATATTAAATCAAACAAGCAGATTTTTTTATTATAAAAAAGCAAAGAAGCAAAATGCTCTCCTGATGGGAAATACTGCCTGTCAAAGATGTTATTGGTGTGGCAAGATGAGGCGAGGCATCTGAACAAATGGCAAAAAACTGGTTTGCTAAATCACGTTTTTGGTATTAATTGTTAAATAACAATTTTACAAAAATTACACGATATACCTGAAGATATTATCTAAGGAATGTGCTAACTTATTACATGATAGAATTTACTTTACTCGATTATATAGTTCTGAAAACAGGCTAAAAAAGTCTCTAAAACAAGTAATTTGTTAATAATATTTCTAATCTTCCACATGATATTCCGCCGTGTTGGTCCCGGCCTTCCGCCGTGTTGGTCCCGGCCTCCTTTGTAGAATAGGCCAACTGCCGTTCTGCCAGGCAGGTCGTAAAAGGCGACCGATTGGCTATCGAGTCACTACCATCGTGGCTACTAGGTGGTAGAGTTCTGCATTGTCTCGCCCGGGTCTGGTACCACCGCCTTACCTATTCCTGCCGCAATAGCGTCAGTGCTTGTTGCTGTCGTGTTCCGGTTTGGAGGGTAAGGTAGCCGGTAAACTTATGCATGTGGCATTATACCTCGCCACAAGATAGCAACGCACCATTAACATCTTTGGTGTCTATAGGCGATGGTTGACTCTTTCCATCAGGAGACCCATCTGCTTGTTTGCTATCTTATGATATAAAAAAAATAAAAAAAAAGTGATAAAAATATATATGGTGATATTTAGTTTTAGATACAAAAAAGAATGTACTAAATTTTGGTTTGCAGCTGAAGTCCTATATTTATTTATTCGAAAATTAACACGTTTCCCAGCGGTTTCAGAACATACCGCGCCGCCCATTTCCTATAGAATTGACGCGCGTCAAAATACCTCGCCTTAATGTCACTTGCATAAGTCTACCGACCACTTTAACCTTCAAATCCGAACACGACTATAAAAAGCATTGATGCTGTGAAGTAATGGATAAGACGATGGTACTAAATACCCGAGGGAAACGGTACAGAACTCTACTAACTAGTAGTTACGATGGTAGTGACATAGCCAATCTTTCATTTTTTATTAACTGCCTCGCAGAATGACATTAGATCTATTCTTCCAAGGTAGCCCGGACCAACACGGGGGACTATTGTCACCATCGTGAATACTTTATGGCAGATTTCCGCCTTGTCTCATCATCAGACTCGGTCGTATGTGGTACCACTGTCTTACCTATTTCTGCCACAATAGCGTCAATGCCTGTCAATATCTTGATCCAATTTGGAGGGTAAGATAGTTGGTAAACTTATGCAAGTGACGCCCAAGGTGTCTATACGCGATGGCTGTCTTTTTCCATCTGGAAAGCCATTTGATTGTTTGCTATAAAATATTTTTTTATATTATTATATAAACCAGAGATCGCCTGTGGCAGAAATTTGACCATATAATAAACAAATAAAACTCTTTTAAGTTTCTTTAAGTTTGACAACTGACTTTAGGTGTAAAAAATAGTATATTAAACGTATAATACGAGTATCATGTATGTGACATGAGTGTAGTGTGTGTAATATATGTTTTTATTAATTTAATGTATTTCTAATGTATAGTATTTAAACATTTTACCTTTTCGCAGTCCTCGTCAATGTAAGCTTTAAATGTGTGTACAATCGTATAGCTACAAAAAAAAATACATTATCTATATACGAGTATTAATACGTAAAGGGAAAATTATGAACCCCTTTTTAAGACAATTGCGCGAGCAATGTAGTATGAAATTTGACACATGACATATATAAAATACATTATCTGTTACATGCGCAGCTTCACTTCACCCCACATTTCAATAATTTAGGGGATATTTTTTAAAATTTCCCTATTTTGACCCCAAAGCTACAACCATCGTTTTACCATATTTGTCCAAATCGGTTCAGTGGTTCCTTGAAAGCGTCACAGCTACAACTAGTGCACCAACAAGTAACCGAAGATAGTCCCAAAATGTGATAGGAGGCAAGCTTATCGGTAACCAGGCAATTATCTAATCCCGGGTAGTATAGTTTTTATCAGAAAACTAAAAAAACACACATTTTCGAATTCGCCGACCCGGGAATCGAAATGGGACTTCATGTGGTGTGGTTTTATAGAATAAAAAATAGCCTATGTGCCATTCCAGATCATCATCTACCTGTGTGCCAAATTTCATTCAAATCCGTTCACTAGTTTTTGCGTGATTGAGTAACAAACATCCATCCAAACATCCAAACTTTCGCATTTATAATATTAATATAGATTAATATAGATATGAATATTATAAATTAGTTTGGAAGAATGGAAAGGATGAATCTAAACTGAAACCTATGATCAAAAATAATACTTGATTGCGAGTTTTAAGTTCACTAACTACCAACGGTCATTAAATTTCAAATCCCAGCTAAACCTGGATTTATGAAATATTTTCCTTGAAGTTTTTCCACCATTTCAGATTTAGCCTTTCATCCAAACACAAAATATCGTGACATCTATTGAAACGAGAATCCATTCATGCAGTTTGTCATAGAAAAATATCTCGACACTAAGAAAAAATGTCACATTTATACCTATGCCAATATAATATCATTATAATGTAAATAAATGAACCTAGCACCTAATTACTTACGTAGCAGCAATGACAATAGATCCAGCCTCCCGTTGTCACAATATGATTCTCTAGCAGCATCCTTCTCACTCTGTATAGGGGTAGAATGGGTGGGAAAATATGGAGCTAGTTAGTTTTTCGCTCAGTTCGCATTGAGTACAATGGCAGGTCGCCTTATTCGCCCTATCTTCCTATTTTAATTTACTCAAATTTCCCTTGACACCTCACCCAGCATACAGTAAAGTTTTTTTTAATGTGCCCGGTTTCAACAATATTTATACATATTTTTAACATCCGATAATTTTGTGATCGAATCATCGCCTATAAACACCAAATAACATCTTTGGTTGGTCCGGGATTCTTTGAAGAATAGACCAACTACCGTTCTGCCAGACAGGTTGTAAAGACGACCGATTGGCAATACGTGTCAGTGCCATTGTGACTACTGGATGGTAGAGTTAAACAACGACTCGCCCGAGTATTTGGTACCACCGCCTAACTTATTCCTGCCGCAATAGTTTGTCAATGTCTTGTTCCGGTTTCGAGTATATGATGGCCGGTAGACTTATGCATGTGGCATTGCCATCCTGCTGCACGGATAATAACGCATCATTAACATCTTTGGTGTATATATAGGTAGGTGATGGTTGTCTCTTTCCATTAGAGCCATCTGCTTATTTGCTAACTTATGAGGTAAAAAAAGCAAACTGCACTCCCCATTCCGATCTATGGTAATGAATGGTGATGCTATGTCAGTCATGTAGCGGGAATATACCTGACACTTACCTTATACCTTACCCTCCAAACTGAGTCACAACGGAGACTAGTCCTGGATATACAGCAGTATAATACAATAAAGTGACCGCTCCAAGCGCAAGAGAGACGCTATAGAATCTTATTTATTTATTTATTTAAATACTTTATTGCACAAAATGGTACAAAGGCGTAACTTAATGCTATTAAGCATTTTCTTACTGTTTACTTTTGGTGATGCTGAGAGAAAAAGCTTGGACTACCCAATAATAATTATAAATTATAGCATAATAAATTAATTACGAGCTATCAATAAAACTAAACGCTAGATTCTAAATAACTAACTAACCTAATAACTAATGACTAACCTAATAACTAACCTATATTTAGGATATACTACAACAAAGGAAGTAAGCTAAATAACAACATTAATGTAAATAATACATACATTCTATACAATAATGAAATACAGATAGACTACTTACATAGAAGAAAAATATATATACACCAATATTCAATAGTTATTATCTTACCATCTAATAGCCACGTTACCTTTTACGTACTGTTGACAAGAAGGCATCTCGTAATTTAATTAAACATATTAAATGTATAACAAACATTACACAACTGACTTTCATTTGACATACATCGTTAATATTTTTTGGTTTATGACTGTTGCCAAACTCTTTTAAGATATTTTATTGCTAAGTCTATGGTCGGATTTCGACCAGAGGGCGATCGCTAGGTTAAAAAAACACGGGAGAAATCTATTTTAACTAGAGTTTAAATGATACGTGTGTTGTAAAACTGGGCTCTCCCACCTCCTATATGGAGGGATTTATTATTTTTCAGCAAGAATGCTCTGACTTAATGGTCTCCAATGATAATACGCATTGTGCTGCGCCGTCTCGCGTAGGGCAATCTCAATAATGTACACTTTGTTTCAGTAAAAATTCAACCTTTTTTTTAATATTATCCAATTAAGGTAATGTTCTTATGGGATGCAGTGACAGGAGGGTTATTGGAAGTAATATGTATGTAGATAGAATACTTATTGGTATAACTCTACAACGAAATTATTTTTTAATTTTGACGCATCGCGAAATACGTTGTGCATATTAAAAGTGAAAACTTTTTTCTGTTTCTGTGTTTGGTCTCTATATGTATTTATTCTGAAAGGGCTTGGTGTCTTGACTACTAACAGCATTAGTCCGAGAAATTATGTGGATAAACAATTCTATATAGAATACTAACTGGTATACAGGGCGTAAGAGATGGTCTATCGAAAATCGAAACCATGGGTGTAGATTGGACCTTGATTCTGAGTCTGAGAGAGAAATTTATGTGAAAATTGTCTTATTGTTTTGACGATTTTTTTAACTTTGTAATTTTTTTTATACCAAAAGATAGCAAAGAAGCGGATGGGTCTCCTGATGGAAGGAGTTAACCATCGCCTATAGACACCAGAGATGTTAAATGGTGCGTTGCTATCTTGTGGTGAGGTCTGATGCCACATGTATAAGTTTACCGGCTACTTTACCCTCCAAACCGGAACATGACAGTAACAAGCACTGACGCTATTGCGGCAGGAATAGCTAAGGCGGTGGTACTAAAACCGGGCGAGACAATGCAGAACTTTACCACCTAGTAGCCACGATGGTAGTGACTCGTATAGTCAATCAGTCGCCTTTTACGACCTACCTGGCAGAACGGCAGTTGGCCTATTCTTCAAAATAGCCCGTGACCAAGACGAGGTAAATTTTGATTTATTCTAAATATTCTACGATATTTTTTTTTCTAAAAACATAATAAAACGTATTATACCGCGCAAGTTAAACTACTGCGCTGGTTAGAGAGCACAGCGAGTGATACTAGCCCGATCAATGTTCGCTTAATATTGCATGACGTAAAAATAAAAAAAGTATCTTCCCACCCGTGACCCCGAAGATGTAAGCAGAGGTAAAACAAGTGCACCTACGATTAGCCGAAGATATAGATCCCACAATGTGATAGGTGACAAGCTTATCGCAACCGGGCAATTTCCAATCCCGAACAAAGTTTTTTTTTTGTCAAAAAATTGAAAAAACACATATTTGAATTGCTGGACACGGGAACCAAACCCGGGACCTCATTTGGTCAACACCAACACCGGACCACTAGACCACAGAGATGATAAAAAAATCATGATTCCCAAATTTTGCATTTCCTACAGGAAAAGGAAATACTGTCATGACTAGCACGTAAAAATGGCATGTTTTCTTAATTTTTCGGTACACCGTCCCTTAAAGGCTGTATATAATCTGTGCTTAAATCGTCGGGTTCTACGTATAGTCTGGTCAACAAGTGCTTTTTTGGTCAACTTTTTTCAGCAGTCTCCGAAAATTATGATTGAGGTGTCATTCGATTCGGAATGGCATCTAGATAGTTTTCGAAAAACAATGAAGTTCCGCAAATAAAAATTACAAAAGTTATTAACAATTAACTAAAAATAAAAAGGGGGGTTTAGTTTTTTGCAAATATCTCATAAACTAATAAAGATTTTTCAAATTTGAAAAAAGATTCAGAAAGAAGAGGAAATTTCCTAAAAAAAATTCCGATTTCCGGAATTGTAGGACTAATATTTATAATTTTCCCAGAGGGTTGAAAATACGCCCGAAAACGGGTACTCCGGCTTGCGCAAGCCACGCCTCCTTCGGACCTTTAATGAATAAATATTATTTAAACTTATTAAATATGAAAATTAAAATTTGAAAAAATTCAGGTGCCTACAGGACAGATCAATAAACAATAATCCGTGGTCAAAAAATTTTTATCGCGATTTTTCAATAAGTTATCCATTAATTAATTAACAATTTTTTGTAGCACGAACATTAACATTGCAAGTGCGATAATTGTTAAACTATTAATCTAGGATTTTTTTTCTTTCGTGGAGCTATTTTTCAAAGGTCTTAGAATAGATTCCCGTTGGAAAAATTAAAAAATTGTAAATTTTCATTTTGTAATTAGCAGTTTACTAAGGTGAAAAATTATAAAGCTTTATTAAACATTGAAAAAAATTTTTTTTTCATAATATTATTATTGATCCGTTTTCTCATGATCAGAAGCTACTTAAAAATGATTTTTTATAATTTTTATCTCCTATTGTTTAAAAAAATGTTATAAACAAATGCGTTGTTTGAGATAATTTAAAAATTTTTTTCGATAACATAATCTTTGATGATAATTATGATTTTTTTTTAAAAAAACCGTTTCTTAAAAAAATTTTTTATTGCTGAAAAACGCATTTGTTGATTAACAATTATTTTCTCCCACTTCTAATTAACATTAAGGAACCATTTTTTTTTAAATCATTATTTATTTTTCTTTTTGATATAAAAAAAATTTATTTAATTTTTCATTGTTTATGTAATAAACAATTTGTTATAAACAAATAAATTTTTACCTTTTATTTTTTTTCTTATTTTACTTAATGTCACAAAAACTGACATGATTTTTTTTTTAATTTTTTTTACTATTTTTTTTTTAATTTTTAAATATTCGTTGTCTGTAATTTCGTCATTCTTGCCTGGTTTTTCATCCTTAAAATTATTATAATTTATAAACTAATGGAGATATGATGAAAACACCCAAGACTTATTTATTCTTTATCTAGTATAGTCTTTATTAGTTAAAGAATAAATAAGTCTTGGGTGTTTTCATCATATCTCCATTAGTTTATAAATTATAATAATTTTAAGGATGAAAAACCAGGCAAGAATGACGAAATTACAGACAACGAATATTTAAAAATTAAAAAAAAAATAGTAAAAAAAATTAAAAAGAAAAAATAAATCATGTCAGTTTTTGTGACATTAAGTAAAATAAGAAACAAAAATAAAAGGTAAAAATTTATTTGTTTATAACAAATTGTTTATTACATAAACAATGAAAAATCAAATAATTTTTTTTTATATCAAAAAGAAAAATAAATAATGATTTAAAAAAATGGTTCCTTAATGTTAATTAGAAGTGGAAGAAAATAATTGTTAATCAACAAATGCGTTTTTAGCAATAAAAAAATTTTTTTAAGAAACGGTTTTTTTAAAAAAAATCATAATTATCATCAAAGATTATGTTATCGAAAAAAATTTTTAAATTATCTCATAAACAACGCATTTGTTTATAACAATTTTTTAAACAATAGGAGATAAAAATTATAAAAAATCATTTTTAAGTAGCTTCTGATCATAAAAAAACGGATCAATAATAATATTATGAAAAAAAAATTTTTTTCAATGTTTAATAAAGCTTTATAATTTTTCACCTTAGTAAACTGTTAATTACAAAATGAAAATTTACAATTTTTTAATTTTTCCAACGGGAATCTATTCTAAGACCTTTGAAAAATAGCTCCACGAAAGAAAAAAAATCCTAGATTAATAGTTTAACAATTATCGCACTTGCAATGTTAATGTTCGTGCTACAAAAAATTGTTAATTAATTAATGGATAACTTATTGAAAAATTGCGATAAAAATTTTTTGACCACGGATTATTGTTTATTGATCTGTCCTGTAGGCACCTGAATTTTTTCAAATTTTAATTTTCATATTTAATAAGTTTAAATAATATTTATTCATTAAAGGTCCGAAGGAGGCGTGGCTTGCGCAAGCCGGAGTACCCGTTTTCGGGCGTATTTTCAACCCTCTGGGAAAATTATAAATATTAGTCCTACAATTCCGGGAATCGGAACTTTTTTTAGGAAATTTCCTCTTCTTTCTGAATCTTTTTTCAAATTTGAAAAATCTTTATTAGTTTATGAGATATTTGCAAAAAACTAAACACCCCTTTTTATTTTTAGTTAATTGTTAATAACTTTTGTAATTTTTATTTGCGGAACTTCATTGTTTTTCGAAAACTATCTAGATGCCATTCCGAATCGAATGACACCTCAATCATAATTTTCGGAGACTGCTGAAAAAAGTTGACCAAAAAAGCACTTGTTGACCAGACTAGTATGTTGCTATAACTTAAAAAATGAACATATTTTAGTTATTAAAATGACTTTACTTTTATAGATCTTTTATTAACACGAAGAATAAAAATGAAAGTTTTATCTTCCTCCTTCTCCCTCCCCGCCTTTCCTTCTTTCTTTCTCTTCACCCTCTAACTTGCTCCCTCACCCTCCCCGCTCTTCTTCCCCACTCTCCACTTCTCTTTCCCCTTTTTTTAACCTCTCTCACCCTTCTTTCTTCAGTTGGTCCTTTTTTAACGTATATTTAATTTTTATCTAACATTTTTGTTTCGAGATTTTTAAAATCATCTACGTTAAAGAAAGGTTTATAACGGAAACTCGTTGCAGAAAATACTTACAACTTTTTTTGCCTAGCCCCCATCGGTGTTGATGGTGGATAATGACGTATACGGTAAAGAACTTTATTCCACAAAAAGTCTAAATATATCACTTGATTTTTTTTGTTATTCCAACCAACTTCCCAAAAGCAAGGATTTTCTTAATTCGAATGAGTATATTTTTATTTATGTATACAGAGTACTGGAAACGGGATCCATTTATATATTTTTTAGACAAAACACAAATTAGTATTTTTTTAGACAAAACACAAAAAAATTAGACCAAGAAACTCAAAAGTTCTAAACTTTTGAGTCTATGCACAAAAAAATTAACCAAATAAATTTAATACACTAGACACAGGATAATTTTTACGATTTCATAATTGTAACACATGCTTTATATTTTGTTTACTTACGTTACCATTTCATTGTAATCCTTTCAATCAAACTACATCAGTTTATCAATGAGGGTGAAATTTTTACGCTTGCAATCTAGTACTACGTGAACCGAAACCGTGGTATCGTAAAATATAAGAAATCATGCGTGACGATACTGCACTTAATGTAAGTAAACAAATTTTAAGAATTGTGTTTCTAGTATTGTATTGATTTATTATAACAATGAATTAGTTTGTTTGGAATTATATTTTTTTATTTTAAGTAAAAACAATTATTTTATCAGGACTAGTGAAAGCAGTAACGTTTTAATACTTATCATTAGATAACAAGCAGATGGCACTCCTGACGCAAAGAGAAACCATCAACTATAGACACCAAAGATGTTAATGGTGCGTTGCTATCCGTGTAGCGGGATGGCAATGCCACATGCATGAGTTCACCAGCTACCTTATGCTGCAAAAAACTAATAATGTCAACAGCATTGTCTATATTAATAATTGTCTATATTCCATCATATATAGATGGATTCGTTATTTTTTTTTTCTTTTATTTGGGAGAGTTCTTGTTTACGGGAAATAGAAAAAATACAAGGTAATCCCATACAATCTTGGTGAAGACCTTATTAGGATCCCAGAAATACAGGATGTGTGAAGTCGTTTATTTTCTCTATTTAGTACATAATGAATTTAGCACTAATTTTATATCCCATAAACATCTTAGTTGTATTCTAAGTTATAAAAATCGTTCAAAATATGTTTTTTTATTCTTACTCTGAAAAAGAATTTGCTTGAGTCTGGATACGTTACTTCTGCCTACCACTATGAGACGCAAGTGTACTTTAAGTTTGGCAGAGTTGTTAGAAGCCTATTAAATTCCATGTTGCGACAGGTGGCCAACCTACCATTAATCGCGCACACTATTAGATGGTAGAATTTTGCAGTCCCGCCCAAGTTTGGTACCATCAATTTACATATTCCTGCTGCAACAGCGTTAATGTTATACTGCCGTATTCCGTTTTGGAGCGTCAGGTAGCCTCACCTGTAAACTTAGTAAATGTAACTATTATCCCACCACACAGATGAAAACGCACAATTAACACCTTTGGTATCTATAAGTGATGGTAGTCTCTTTCCAACAGCAAAGCCATCTGCGTGTTTGCTATCTTATGATATAAAAAATAGTCAAAAATCATACACATAACAATCAATCATAATCATAATAATTTATTATGATCTGAAAAACTACTAATATAACATTTATAAATAATAATTATTAAACATAAAAGAATAATTAAATTTAACTGACGTCAATATAATTATCAAAAAACATTAACATCTGTTTTATGTCCAGTATCTCTTTGTAAGGTTCCTTTATCACTAGAACAATACAGAAACTGTCCCGATAAACAATCCCGAGTACTGATACAGTATTACGCGACAATGGGCAATATAGGAAACAATTCGAATAATCAGGACCGTACAAACATATTTCATAGCGGCAATAAACTTATTTTTAAAATAACGGTCTTTATGAGCAATATTTTTGGGATCTACCTATGTTTTTGAGAAATATTTTAAACTCTATAAATATAGTTGCAAAATACAATTTTGTTCACGTATTTTAATTAATGAATAAACTATTGTTTCTCAACAAGGTATAAATAAACGTTAGTGATGATGGCCGCTTTTCCAAGAATTAATTAAAATCAAAGTGAAGTCAAAAAAAGAACGATCTTTAGGAAAGATTGTCGGTAGATAACCTTTTTTATACCATAAGATAGCAAACAACCTGACGGAAAGAGCCAACCATCGCCTATAGACACCATATATATTAATGATGCGTTGCTATCTTGTGGCGAGGTTTACTGCCACATGCATAAGTTTACCGGCTATCTTACCATCCAAACCGGAACACGACAGTGACAAGCACTGACGCTGTTGCGGCAGGAATAAGTATGGCGGTGGCACCACACCCGGGCGAGACAATGCAGAACTCTACCACCTAGTAGCCACAATGGTAGTGACTTGTATAGCCAACCGGTCGCCTTTTACGCCCTGCCTGGCAGAATGGCAGTTGGCCTATTCTTCAAAGGAGCCCGGGACCAACACGAGGGAAATAATCTATAACCTGCCATTCTATCTACACGCCCCTTAGATTCAAACATGTATACAAATTGCAGTCGGCATTATCCATTTAATTTTACATACAGTTTTACACTAGTCCATAAATACTTCGTACTACATAACAACAACATACAAACATAAATCAATTGTTTATACTTAAAATTAAAAAAAAAAACAAAATTGAAACAAACTAAGTCGATACTACACCATGTAAATTTTGAACACTTTTGCAATATTTATTGCTAACCTTAGGTACAGCGATTATATTATGTTATCATTTACGATGCTATTTATAAGTCAGCGTAGTAGATTGTTCGATGTATTTTTTATATCATATGATAGAATACAAGCAGATGGCTGTCCTGGTGGAGAGAGAAACCATCGCTTATAGACATCAAACATGTTATACTTTGTCCATATTATTATTGGTTTTTTGACAGCTCACGTTTAAAATTTCCTACGAATAAAATTTTACTTCATTCACATGATTACAAATAATCCGTATAAATAAATGCTAATATTATGTAAATAAGGTGTAACATCTACATACATAAAAAGGATAAGTGACTGACTGATGTATCAACACACAGACCAAACCCTGAAAGCTAGAAACTTGAAATTTTGCACATACATTTATTTCTCTTATGATGATAGCATCCACTAAGGATGGTTTTTTAAAAATTCAACCCGCACGGGTGTGAAATAGGGGATAAAAGTTTGTGTGAAACTTTCTATTCCCTGGACATAGGTATTTGCATGAAATTTCATATGAATTGAGTACAAAAAATAATGAATTACGTATTTAAGCGTTTTTAAAATTCGATCTCTAAGAGGGCAAAATAAGGGAAGTAGCTTATAAAGAAAGGTTAAAATAAGTTTTAAAGTAAATATAAGCGAGCAAAGCCGCGGATAACAGCTAGTGTTATTAAAATTTAACGCGCCATACAGAATTTCGAGCTGTTAAAAACCATTAAAAAAAGGGCAAAATATAATGATGTTGTGTTGCTATCCGTGTGGCGTGATAGCAATGTCACATGCCTAAATCTAGATCTGCAGCACTATTTTATTTTATTTATTTAAACACTTTATTGCACAAATCAGTACAAAAGGCGTAACTTAATGCCATTAAGCATTTTCTCACAGTTTACCTTGGTTATGCTGAGAGAAAAAACTTGGGTAGTGCGTAAGAGCAAATTATTGCGAATTGAAGTATAAAATCTAATCACTATTAACTAAATACTTATTTACATTTATATCAGTGCATAAGGAAACAACTAAATACTGTATTATACATATTCCAAATATATATATATACACATACATACACATATATACATAAATACATATATATACACACATACACATATACATACATACACACAATATAACAACATAAACGAACATACAGCAGTGACTATAACAGAAAAACAACAGGATAATTAAGAATTTTGTCGTTTCAAGAAATAATCATAAACTCGAGACTTGAAGATAGAGAGGGAAGGAGCATCACGTAGATCGGATGGAAGAGCGTTCCATAAACGAATTGCAGTAACAGTAAATGAATTCAAATATGTTGCAGTATTATGGTCCGGTAATATCAGCGTACTGAGATGACAAGAGCGCTGAGACCTACCTTGACTAGAAATAAATTCAAAGCGTTCTCTCAGATAAGCTGGGGAAAGTGGATTGTAGAGTATATTATATAGGCATGAAAAACATGTGCATCCCGCCGAAATCGGACATTCAACCACTTCAATTGTGAACGAAATTGGGAAACATAGTCATACTTACGCAATCAGAAAACGTATCGAATGCATAAGTTGAGTAGACGATCAAGTTTATTCAACAGTTCTTCAGTCAAGTCAGTATAACATACGTCAGCGTAATCTAAAATGGGTAACAGCAACGCATTAACCAAGGTCAATTTAGTTTTGACAGGTATAAAGTTTTTTAATCGTTTTAATGCGTGCATAAATGCAAAAATCAATCCATAGTTCCTCTTATATAGTTTCTTTTTGTATATAATATTTTTTCATATATCCCTAAATAACATTTATTTGTTTTCTTGTAGGGTGTTGATAAGTTATTCTTTTTGACCTTAGAGTCGTATTTATTTTTCTAATCTTCTCCATCCTCGCACCGCTTCACAACACGAAAAAGTGCACTGAATATTCTACGTCAACCAGATATGCAGTCATTAGATCCCCGTGATGTTCCCCGTGTTAGTTTCGGGCTCCTTTGAAGAATAGGCCAACTGTCGTTCTGCCAGACAGGTCGTAAAATGCGACCGATCGGCTATATGAGTCACTATCATCGTGGCTACTTAGTAGTACAGTTCAGCATTGTCTCACCCGGGTCTGGTACCACCGCCTTACCTATTCCTGCCGCAATAGCGTAAGTGCTTGTCACTGTCGTGTTCTTGTTTTGAGGGTAATGTAGCCGGTAAACTTATGCATGTGGCATTAGACCTCGCCACAAGAATCAAGATGGCAACGCACCATTAACATTTTGGTCTTTAGATGTGATAATTTCTCTTTCTATCACGAGAGATATATACATATATATATATATATATATATATATATATATATATATATATATATATATATATATATATATATATATATATATATATATCTCTCTCTTAATATCTATCGTAATAACGACAACTGGTATACGCTTGAAATATTCACAGAATATTTATATAAATATATATATTTACTTTAAAAATAAATAATAAAATTGAAGTAAAATAATAAAATAATACTTAAAGGGAGCTACTACAAAACAATCCGTTTGATTTTTGCAGTTTTTTATGGATAATTGTACGGAACCCTTCTTGCACGAGTGTGTCTCGCACTTGGCCGATTTATTCGTTTTTCTTTTTCTCTATATTTCTTTCAAATAATACAACTTGTATTTTCAAAAACATTGTCTTTTCAAATAATACAATTTATTATTTTGTGTATTAACATTGTTGACTAACACCACCAGCAAGCAATTTGCTTACTTTGGGATTACATGAATTCTTATAATTTGTCCACCGATATTACATTATATATTAATATCTGGTTGACCGAGCTTTGCTCGGTTTTTCACATAGCCATATCTTTGGAACCGAGCTTCTTGGACCTGGAACCTTGATAAATCGATTCCTTGACCCGATAAACCTCTAAATAAACAATTGATTTTCTTAGTCTAACCTCAAAGCAAACACTCATTGACTTCGTGTTACTTAACAACGCCATCTGCTGGAATAACTTACAATCCAAAAAATAGTATTATTATTCGCCAATAGATATCAGGAAGAGTCATATTTTTCAGTTTTAATTGGGACTTTAAAACACGAATAAAATGACATTTTCGAAAAATTATTCCTAACTATATCGATTTATCGCTCCCGAAACCCCCTATATACTAAATTTCATGAAAATCGTTGGAGCCGATTCCGAGATTCCAATTATATATATATACAAGAATTGCTCTTTTAAAGGTATTAGATTAGATTAGATATATGTATCGACCTACCCCGAACTATTTATTTTTAATCATGTTTATAAAACAGTCAAAAAATATTTTACATTACGTTTTCAAGTCATTGTTTGACAAACTTTATTAACTTATTTCATTACAGTTTTTAAAGCAACTTTCTAATTAACTACAGTATAATTGGGGTGTGAGCGTATGAAGAGGGTGACAAGACGTGTTACTAGTGCTTCCTGTAACTACCTGTCACGCGAAAATACACTCTAAAAGTGTTCTAATTAAAATTACATTTATTTATCATAAGCAACACCTCCATACTAACTTTGCAAAGATAAATATACTGTAGAGGATTAAGTTAAAGTTGATTTTTCGTTGTAATTATTTTCAAAGTTTCATAAAGTCAGGGTTGATCATAAGTTTATTATGCACTTACACAATTAATGTACGCCTGCGGCCGGCTTCGTCATTGTTGGCCCTAGGCCTTTCCTCTTTACCTCCTCGGTCCCTTCTAACCTCTTGATTATGCTCTAATGAGGGTAATTAGATCTTAATAGATCTGAGAATACGCTAAATGTTGATACAAACATTACTAAAATTCCTTTTTGTTTATTTCACTCAGTAAATAGTTAATATTTTCTGCCTAGTTATTTGTTTTTAGTTAGTTATTTCTTTTCATTGTTTTAGGACTACTCATACATTTAAATCAACACAGAACATAATTTAAACGCCATAAAACTGCAACAACTGACTTCCAACATCGCTGCTTTTTTATATCATAAGATAGCAACAAGCACATGGGTATCCTGATGGAAAGAGTCAACCATCGCTTATAGACACAAAAGGTGTTATGGTGCGTTACTGTCTTGTCGCGAGGTCTAATGCTACATGCATAAGTTTACCGCCTACCTCACCTCTTAAGCTGGAACGCGATAGTGACAAGCACTGACGCTATTGCAGCAGGAATAGGTAAGACGGTGGTACCAGACCCGGGCGAGACAATTCAGAACTCTATCACCTAGCAGCCACAATGGTAGTGACTCGCATAGTCGATCTCCGACCGGCTAATACCAACCGACCGGAAAGTACCGACCGATCTTAAGAACAAGATCAGTCCAGTAGTTTTGAAGGTAAATCGTTACTCGGTATAATAAAATATAATTATTTAACTAATTCTACTAATTCAACAAAGACAAAATAATGACGAATTGCCAAAAAAAACCATTTTAAATAACTCTAACATCTCGCCGCCTTTCTCTCGAGGAGTTAAATCGATTGCCGTTAAGTTTTACGCTAGCGGTTAAACGTTTGCATATAAAATATGTATTTTAAACAATACTTTTAACACTTACTACACAATGTGGTTATATTGCTGGCAACAAATTCCTATTGTCTAATTTTCTGTCTATTATTGCTACGCCATTGTTTACGTTTCTGGACAAAACGGTTCATGTCTTTGTAAACCCTTGACGTCCTTCCTGGTAATGACAGGGAAAGTGCTGCTTCAATGACAACTAATTATCTTGAATTGGAATACGTTGGCTGTGTCTGAAAAAACTCATGCTGTGATTGTGGTCTGGAAAAGGCGACCGAAGCATTAGTATATTATATGACTGATAAGTGCTAGAATGCGAAGATTCGCAAATACACATCGTCGCTAACTGTCATGCCTTTTGCAGAAACCCTGAATTTTTAAGTAAAGTTCTCTGCTACAGTTAATTTAGTAAGAAATGTATTGAGTAATAGCTCATTTTAGGACATAGGACATAGGACAATAGATATTTTCACGATCATATCATTTTTTACGATGTAACAGTACAATAAATAACAAGAAACCTTTTTTATATAACAAGATAGCAAACAAGTCATCACTCTTCTGATGGAAAGAGACAACCATCGCCTATAGACACCAAAGATGTTAATGGAGCGTTGCTGTCCTAGCGGCGTATGGCGAGGACTTAATACCACATGCATAAGTTTACCGACTACTTTACTCTCCAAACCGGAACACGACGGCGACAAGCACCGCCGCTATTGTGACAGAAATAGGAAAGGCGGTGGTACCAAACCCAGGCAAGACAATGTATAACTCTACCACCTAGTTGCCACGACACCTGTGACTCGTATAGCCAATCGTTGGTTTGCCTCTTACGAACTGCCTGGCAGAACGGTAGACAACCTCTTCCGTTTTGGGAATTTGGTTAAAAACTAGAAAAAAAGAACCATAGTGATACAATCTAACGCCAATAATATACTACTCAATAAGCACTGCTTATCTCCAAGGTATAGAAGTTGTAGAAAAGAGACAGTCTATGAATATATTTTTTTATTAATTAAACGGCTATTTCATAAAATAAATGTAACAATCTGAACCTACAGCTTTATGTATAGTGATATAGGGATGTTTACACACCATCATCAAACTCCAAGCTGCTACTGTTTATACCCCGTGTTGGTCCCGGACTCCTTTGAAGAATAGGCCAACTGCCGTTCTGTCAGGCAGGTCGTAAAAGGCGAACGAGTGGCTATGCGCGTCACTACCATCGTGACTACTAGGTGGTAGAGTTCTGCATCGGCTCGACCGGGTATGGTACCACCGCCTTACCTATTCCTGCCGCAATAGCGTCAGTGCTAGTCGCTGTCGTGTTCCGGTTTGGGAGGGTAAGATAGCCGGTAAACTTATGCATGTGGCATTAGAACTCGCCGCAAGACAGCAACTCACAGTTAATATTTTTGGTGTCTATAGGCGATGGTTGACTCTTTCCATCAGGAGACCCATCTGATTGTTTGCTATCTTAAGATATAAATATATATATATATATATATATATATATATATATATATATATATATATATATATATATATATATATATATATATATATATATATATATCATAAGATAGCAAACAATATCCCTGATAAACCTCATTAAATTAAGTAATTATACATATTATAATATATAATATGTATAACATTACATTGTTTATAAATTATTAAGAGACTAGCTGACCCAGCGAACTTCCTTCCGCCTACCTGCAATGAATGAGAAGATTTGGGATTTTTAAATTAATAGACAATTGTTAATTTCAGTTTTTCATTAGGATAATAATTATTAATTAAAAATTAAGTATTTTAATTTCGTGCTATTAAATATTTATATGGATATTTTTCATTGATAAATGTTATATTTTAATACTTATTTATCCTATTTCCGACGAATACAAATCCAAAAAAAACAAAAATCATAAAAACTGATCTAGCCGTTCTTGAGTTATAATGGTTTACCTAACACGACTTTTTTAAGCTATTGCATAGCTTCTATCGCGGGCCTTGAGCGTGGAGACCGAATCCAGAAATTCCGTAACGAAAAAACCTAACACCCTTCACTCCGACCGGCACAGTGGTGATACTTTTTAGTTTTTCCATCTATCGATAAATACCAGAACTTTTAATGACTTTTTGAAATATCACGCTTGTCTCTTTAGTTCAGCAACCCGCCTTTAGGTGGCTTTGGTTGTATTGGAAAACTACCGTAATCAGCTGTTTGTGAGAAAGTATATAGGTGTATAGGTATTTATAATCTACGTACAACAGTGAATATCTGTACTCGTATAATTTGTGTAGTGTTTTAAATATAAATAAACAAAGAAAAAAAAATACTGCATAAATAAAACAAATATATAATTGTAATTGCATAAGTTGATAAAAAATGCTATGCAATAGCTTTACCGCGGCAGTCTCCGAGTGCCACACGTCTTTTTTTTATATATATAGATGCTGACAGTAAATATAAAGAATAGAGAAGAATACCTAGTTTAAAACTATTATTAGAACCTAAGTTATTTCTGTCACATTTATTAGACTAGTATATTTATTATACAGTGGAGATATTCTCAAACACATCTCTCTACAAATTTCAGACATGTCAACATGTCCATTTGCAAGGTTGATCCGTTAACCATATTCGTCGGCGTGTCGGTTTGGCCGGATCTATGTTTATGTCCGGATCATGCACGGGTAGATAGGGAGACGAATGCGCATGGACCGTGCATTTCCACTGGAATTAGAACTTCTAAACCAGTGAAACATTTACATTTTCGAAGATATTGAGTTGTGTTTCAATTTCGACTGTTTCGTGTAGATGTAATTTAAGTTTTGTACTACCTGAACTCGGTTACGTTTCGCTGTGCCTAAAGTCATCAATCACTCGAAAAAGCATAGATTTTTCTATTTCCGCTAAAACTGCGAAAAAAGTTATATAAAAACATTCTCCTGTTTAAATAAGTCTTCTCCATAAATAATGGTTATAATTGCATAAAATGACTATAATGCATAAAAAATATTTTTTTCAAAACCAAAACAAAAAACGTTTCCTTATTATATATAACAAGATTGTAGGTATTGATTTTTATTTCTAACTTGATGAAAACCCGGCTTCAATCGGAAGTCTCATAAGACGCAATTTTATACACTAACTCAAATTAAATAGATATTAAAATTAGCAACACTGTAGTGACGTCTTCTTTCAACTATTACGTTGGTTTAATAAAGACAACACTATAGTGTTGCTATTTTTTAATTTCTACTCTTTTATGAACGAATAGAAAATAAGTTTCACGATAATCTGAGCTCCGATCTACGATATTTTAATAAATGCTCACGCCATCTAATGATCTATACCACATATTTGTAACATTTAAAAAATATGGCTGATTTGTTTGTCAGCAAAATTAAAATTTTTAATCAGTATTTTAACAAAATACTAGACAATGCTAATTTTGCGGATATATGTTGTCGACTCAAAATTATTAATTTTTTACGCTTTATAATTTAGGTAAGGTTTCGACTGACTCTACCGTAACCCTTGACGAAAATTAATTTTTCTAATTATTAATTCATTGAAGTTAGTCCTGGTTGATCGGCTGGCCAGCGTCTCTGATTACGCAATTGATAGGGCACTTTGAATCCCGACAAGGGCAAGTGTTTGTGTGCTGAGCACAAATTTTTGTATTTTTGTATTTTGGAATTTATTAAATTTCTTTCAGTACCTATTTATTTATATTTATGACTAAAATTATATTTATTTGCTTACCAAAGCCCCAAAAGCTAAATCCATTTCTGTAATTTGTTTAGCGATATTTATCTATTTTCATTTATGCAATTAAACAGTCTTCATTCCCATATATTTGTTTTTTATTTATAAAAAAAGTATCTTCACGCACGAATTTCCAAAGGGATTGGCAGAGGTACAAGTGCATACACGATTAGCCGAAAATACTTAGTGGCTAGCCTATCGCCAACCGGGCACTTTCCCAATTCCAGGCAACGTTGATTTTATCAGAAAACTGAAAAAAACACATTTTTGTACGACCTGGGAATCGAACCCGAGACCTCATGTGTTCATCGCCGGCACCGGACCACTAGACCACAGAGACTTTTAATTATACTGTTTTGAAATTTTGTATGTTATAAAGTACTTTTGAATTTATTATTAGGCACAATGTCTGCTGCTTCTTCTCGATAGCTTCAAAAGCTGGCTAAGCTAAAAAAGCCTTTGTACTTAAGAGATAAGTCTAACTTTCGTACCCTTTTTTTTCGTGTTTATTGTTAAATAAAACAAATAAAACGTTGAAATTTGATCAAAAAACTCGATTTTCGAAAATCGGAGTAAAATTAAAAATAATAACTCTGCATAAACTCAACAAAACTAGAAACAACCCCGTGTCGGTTCCGGGCTCTTATGAAAAACAGGCCAACTGCCGTTCTGCCAGGCAGGTCGTAAAAGGCGACCGATTGGCTATGCGAGTCACTACCATCGTGGCTACTAGGTGGTAGAGTTCTGCATTGTCTCGCCCAGGTCTGGTACCAACGCCTTACCAATTCCTACCGCAATAGCGTCAGTGCTTGTCACTGTCGTTTTCCAGTTTGGAGGGTGAGGTAGCCGGTAAACTTACGCATGTGGCATTAGACGTCGCCACAAGATATCAACACTCCATTAATAACTTTGGTGTCTATAGGCGATGGTTGACTCTTTCCATCAGGAGACCCATCTGCTTTTTTGCTATCTTATGATATAAAAAAACAAGAACTCCTAAGACATACAATACAAGAATCGAAAGCTAATTAATGAAGCCTTACTATTTACAAAATATGTAGCTCTCGATTTACTTTTGTTTATATTCCCAAAGTTTATACTTACAAAACCATAATAATATATGGAATTTGACGCTTGAGCTGAATGGTTTTGGGGTTTCCATTCCGCCCAGTGTACGCCCCCATACTAATCACAACGCTAATTTGTGCCAACAAATCGAACCATTTGAAACATAAAGAGCGAGTGTACGCGACAAAATTGGCCGTTTTCACACGCGCCGCGGTCTTGATTATGTATCACAAAATGTGGTTTTAAGTGTGTTTACATTATCATAAGTTACGATATGTATTACGCAATGCGTTTTGCTTCATTTAATTTCCACGAAGGAGAGTTTTACTGGGTGGTAGAGTTTTGCATTGTCTCGCCCTGATCTGGTACCGTCACCTTATCTATTCCTGCTACAATAGCGTCAGTGCTTGTCACTGACGTGTTCCGGTCTGAACGGTGAGGTAGCCGGTAAACTTATGCATGTGGCATTAGACCTCACCACAAGATAGCAACGCACCATTAATATCTTTGGTGTCTATAGGTGGTGGATGACTTTTTGCTTTTAGATACCCATCTGCTTGTTTTTTTTTTTCTCTTTATTTAGGACAACAAACAATTACACTAAGGGTTTACAAAATTGATATTGAGTAACTAAGTTATTAATAGTGTAACCTACACCGTTATCCTCAGGTTACTTCGAGTAAGTAGTTCTTAATAATCTTGCTATTTTTATTGTTGCTATTTTATGATAAAAAAATATAAGCACACAAACACGCCGATACGCAGATACGTCGATAGGCAGTCACGCAGATAAAATAATACGCAAATACAGAAGTTAAATTCACAACTCCCTATTTATCGCCCGGAGTTAAGAAAACACAAAAATGTTGTTCTGACGATATGGACAATGGAAATAAACAGTATATAAATGTATAAGCAAATTACTAGTTGCGGATGTCTGTGTTTCACAATATGGCAGACCCAAATTAGATAACTTGATTAACGGGAGACCAATATTACGGACTACGGGTTATGTCTCTTTTCAACCGACTTCCCAAAAGGAGGATATATTCAATAGGCTAGTTGACTAAATTTGAAAAAACTGTTTAATAATTTACCTTATTCGATATATTAACCAAATAACTATTCATTTTTTGTTAAATAACGCCTATTTATTAAAAAAAAGTTCGCATTTTAAAATCGAAATTAAAATTGATCCGAAAACGCTCTGGATTGTCATGGCGTCGTAAAGACATCACGCCGTGGTTACACTACATTACATACTCTGTGGTGTCTATAAAAATAACATCAAGATGACGTTTTACCACGGTGTAACGTTACACTTCCAGATTTGTGTATACTGTTACGTGACTTACGTCTGATTTTCGAAAAGCAAGTTAATTTTAACACGCAATTAATCCGTGTTTAACATAATTTTTGCAAACAAATCATCTGTTAAAAACAGATTAATTGCTTGTTAAAATTAATTTTCATTTCGGATATTGGACGTTAGTATCTATTTTTACAGAATTTATTTCTTTAAAATATTAATCGTTTTTATAACAAATATTTCAGTTTTTGGTTCTGTCCATATAATTAGTCATTAAAATTACTATATATCCGATTCATTCTTATTGAATAGAAGCCTATTCGGATATAATATGATTTTTATGTTTATTTCCTCAGAACTCAGTCATTTATGTATCGATATTGAAATTTAATTTGTTTGGGAGAGAATACTTCCCGTGTAATCATTTTAATTTGGTGAAGACCTAATGTAGTGTTGTAGAGATACAGGGGATGGGAAATCGGTTGCTGCAGTTTTACTGCGATAAAAAAAATTTGTTTTGTTTCCGATTTGATATTAAATTCAACTAACCCTTTTTATTATTTGTTGATAAATGTCATTTGTAACTAACGACACAAAAAATTTACCATATTGTCCAAAGGAGCTATCGGGGTCTTAGAAGCCAGCGTGTATGTGAAGATAATAATGAATGTCGAGAAATCAAAACGTAAATTTGTTACGATCATGACATGGCACTGGACCTGTGCCATGTGATGATATTTCTCTCTGTCTATCCTATCTGGGACATATAGTTGTTAAATAAAGTCTATGTAAAATAAACATACATAATATACTGTATACAGTGACTATTATAAAATATATGGTAATACATTAATATGAGTTCTGCATTGTCTCGCCCGGATCTGGTACCACCGCCTTACCTATTCTTGCCAAAATAGCATCAGTGCTTGTCACTGTCGTGTTTTAGTTTAGAGGATAAGGAGGGTAAGGTAGCTGGAAAGCTTATGTATGAGGCTCTAAAATCCCGCCATAAGGATAAAAACAAACCATTAACATCTTTGGTAGCTATGTGTGATGGTTGTATCTTTCTGTCAAGCGAGGTATCTGCTTGTTTGCTATCTTATGATATAAAAAAAATATTAATATGTTGACTGATACCCATATCACAAGCAAATAATTTCCTTACTTTGGGGTTAGATAAATTTGTGTCATTTTTCCAATGACTTTTTATTAATATTTATTTGTTAGGAATAAAATACGGCTATGGAGATAATCACCACACTTCCCAACAAACAAAACGATATACCATCGTGCATTTATTTACTTAAGGTATGGTAAAACGGTCTTATGACATCAATGGCTTTCACTAAATCTCCACCAAATTAAAATCGTAACAATTGACTTATGTAAGGAAGTTAACTTACTTCAATCCTAACAATGCCAAATCCTGTCCTTTAACGTTAAAACTTAACCGGTTTCCAAACACAACACTAGCTACTTACCAAACTAATCTCATATTATCAGTTTGGAGATCAGGAATTAAATACAAAGTTTACAAAACAAGCTGTAGACCGAATCGAACATAAGTACTGCCCTAAATGTTATCAGATCCCTGGCAGTAAATAGAAATGTTAACAAAAGACGTAAAAACAATGGACGAGTCGAGTGCACCGCGGTTCTCATACCAATTTTAGGGGAGCAAGAGTCTCTCGAAAACGTTTATAGGCATTTGTGAAATCGATATTTATTATTATCGATATCTGACTTACTTTTATGATGAACATCTCTATGGTGCGAAAGATTTTATTATTATACCCAAACTTATTTGAGACATTTTTGAAAGTACTAAAAGAACACAGGCGGTTCTGGTTTTGTACATCCCTTGCGTGTCTTTCGGAATGACGAATATTAAATAAACTAGGTAGAATAATTTTCTACGTTTTTTTAAATTAATTAAATAAAATATATCCCTAGGAACAATCATATAAAAATATTGAGACTTTAACTTGATTGACTTCTATCATTATATTTAAGTGTTATCATTGTACAAAACTTTATTTACATTTACATTAAAACAGAAATAAGTTTATGTATCATAATTTTCGTTATAAGTATCAAATAAGTAATGTATAAACTTAATTATTACATAATAAAAATTAAAAGAATGAAATTTATTAAAGAAATGATGATAATGAATAAGATTGGAAGTATTATGTTTTTAAATGGGTATCAAATTGATGTATATTTTTGCATGTCACTTTTGAAGAAGTGTGAATGGAAACAATGTTTAAAAATATAACATCTCATGTAACAACATTCTTGCAAATAAATGAAATATTATTATTATATAAAAATTCTCCCTGTTTTTCTACTAAAAAATTGTTACTTTTTTTAAGTATCTAAAAAGTGTCTTGGCAAAATCTTAGCTCAGAATTTTGTCAATCGAACTTAGATTTCTGATATTAGCAGTTGTACTAAAGACACCCAATAATAAGATAAATTAGGTATTTTTATTAGCAGCAGACTAAGGACAGACCTTACCTAAATTTCAACTTTATTTAACTACTATTCGCCAAGTTTAAAAAATATTTATTAAATCCGTATAAGTTAAGGTGTTGAAATAGAATCTTACGGAATATATTAAACTCTAAGGTAGTAATAAAAAAAAAGATGTATTGTCTTGCCCGTGTTCTTTTATTAGTTTTTAATTTATGGTTCTTAAAACAATCAAATCTTGTACATATTCGTACAAGCCCCCGTATTGGTCCGGGTTCCTTTGAAGAAAGACCAACTACCGTTCTGCTAGGCAGCTCGTATAAGGTAACTGATTGGCTATATGCGTCACTACCACCGTAACTGCTAGGTGGTAGAGTTCAGCAAATTCTCGCCCGGATATATGGTACCACCGCCTTATCTATTCCTGCCGCAATAGCGTCAATGCTTGTGCTTGTGATTTTCATGTTTAAGTTTGGAGGGTAAGGTAGTCCATATACTTAGGCATGTGAAATTACCATATGACCAGCAACGCACCATTAACATTTGTGGTGTAAATTTTCTATATATGATATTATATTATATTTTCTATATATGATATTTCTATTTATTACAAAGTCGCTTTCTCTGTCTGTCCCTATGTCCCTCTATATGCTTAAATCTTTAAAACTATGCAACGAATTTTAATGCGGTTTCTTTTAATAAATAGATTAATTCTTGAGGAAGATTTTAGTATATAAACCTTTCCGATATTCCCTCGGGAACAAAAGCTACGCGGGTGAAACCGCGAGCAGGTCGCTAGTTTTACTATAAATAAAATTATATATAATAAATATAATAATAAAAAATATTCATGGGACAAATTACACTTACTGATCTAACTCCAAAGTAAGCAAATATTTTCTTGTGTTATGGGTGTTAGTCAACGATACTAATACATAGAAATACATACATAAATACCAGAATATATATAATAAACACCCAAACCCGGAAATACAAACATTTATGCTCATCACACAAATGCTTGTCCCCGTCGGGGATCGAACCCGAGCCCCGTTGACTGCGTAGTCAGGGTTGCTAAACACTCGACCAACAGGGCGGTCAATTTACATATATTTATATATAAGTCGTAGTAAAATAGGAGAAACTATGTTTATATTTCCACTTATTTTACCTTATCTACATATAACCAACTCACGGCATTAATAACAAGCTTTGGCAATCATGTAGTCTATTCTACAACAGATATCTAGACCTAAATCACATATGTTTTGAGAAAATGTCCACTGGCATAGTTTCATACAGTAGGTATCACAAAGTATCTAATTTCATCCAATTTCATACAGTATTACCAACAGTATACCGTCTCATGGTTTACTTCAAGTTAAGCCTAACGCCTTAATAGTAAAGGTGTGAAAAACAAACACAGTCAAGCCTTCGCAGTCATAATGGAATATATTGATCGTTGCCTATAAACACCTACGATGTTAATGATGCACTGCCATCGTTGTGATAGGGAGCGTAAGCTCTCCGGTCACCCCATCTTTTAAGCCAGATCATGACTATAAAAAGCAACGAAGATAACTGTTCTCGGCATGGCCATTCAGTACCTCACGCCGGCCCATCGCCTTATGCTTTATAAGACGCAAATCTGGCCTCATATGGAATATTTCTCTCATTTATGGACGGAGGTCCTCTGTATTAGCTTTTTCCTTTTAGCTTTGGCTCAAATCTGATGATTCAACCGGACTATTTCAAATCTGCTTGATTTTTTTTTCGATACGTAGAGATGTGGCATGACTCTGCATTTTATATCGGATCTATAATGAGGAATGTTCCAAAGCAATATTTGAATTAATCCCTGCCGCCAGAATTCCACCATCGGACTTCGCAACAAATTCAATATTTTATTCTCACCATCTCAATGTTTGGAAAAAAAATTGCACGGTTGTGTACAATTTTTGAGGCACTTTTTGTCCTACACTACTCTTCTTTGGAACCAATTATCGGTTGGGATTTTGTCCGAACGGATACGATTTAGGAATTTTCAAGAAAGCTTACTCATTCTTAAAAAGCCGTCAATGTAGCTGCAAGATCCCTGGTAGTGTAGTTATCTATGGGCAGCGGTAGTTACTTACCTACCTCCTGTCCGTTTTTCCCCTTTTCTATAAATAAAAATGAAAAAATTAGGCACAAAAGTTTTACCTAACAAAGGTGTGTTATCGCAAAACACTACCACCTTGTGTTACAAGATGTAATTGTAATATAGCGATTTTACTTTGAGTTTTTTTTTTATCAATTTTTAACGTTTTTGCTTATCCGCTACATAGCCAAGGTGAAACAGACATGTTTTGCCGGTACATTCATTAAAGCTGCCTGACACGTAGACTAAATTAGAGTCAGCAACAACACGGAGAATCAACTCAAACTTCAAAGCAAGCATAAATATGTTTTATTCTTAGCATAATAACTTCTTATGTTATAAATTATAACAATATCTTTAAACGAATGATTTAATAATGGAAAATATGAATCAATGATTACATTTCACATTAATAAAGTCAGAAAGGTTTCGGTCTCACAAACGCTAATTGCGTTTTACTTTACAAAGGTAAAAATATTAACGGTTAAGAGGTTCTCAATATCCTCGGTACTTAAAAAACACTTCAGACCTCCTTGTAAAAAATACTGGCCGGTATTCAATAGAAAAAAACAATCGAAATTGAAAAAAGAAAACAAAAATGGCGCGATTACATCTTCAAGTGCCAAGTAGTGCCCGTGGTTTCTCATGGGGTGATGTTTTGGTAAAAACTCTAGAGGGAGCCTTGGTAACAAGGGTTTACATTATTTCTGAATTAAATCGGACGTTGTTTGCAGTATGTTTTTTTTTGGAACGAAGTTCCTTACGGCAGGCTTGGAGGGGATAGGGATTTTGCTGCGCGACCGAACTGAAAAAAATGTGATAGTAAAACCGTAAGAAAAATCCGTAGAAAAAAGTGCGTGGAATAAAACCGTGAAATGAGACGTACGCAGGCGCGACAGTCGCATACACAAGCGAGTAGTGCCGTTTAGCCGAAGGAACTTCGTTCCTACCTGGTGTCCCACGACACCACATCAATTTTTATTTGAATAATCATATTCTCATATGATTATAATAATAATAAGTGATACTGGATGAATTACACGGTTTTGTGGTTTTGTTGAAGTCCAGGGAAGATTTAAAAGGTGAGAAAATATAGAAAAAAATAATAGTAGTCAAAAAGGCAGAAAATCGTTTGCCGGGTCAGCTAGTACTAAATAAACATTCAAACCCAGAAATACAAACATTTACGTTCATCACGCAAAATATGTTTGTTCCTTTCGGGAATCGAACCCGAGCCCCGTCTATTCGTAGTTAGGTTCGCTAACCACTCGATCAACGTGGCGGTCATATTATATACATATTATTAATATGTATATAATTATTAATATGTATATAATATACATACCCATTATTAGTATAGTGTTGGAGCTCTTTAGTTTAGTCAATAAAAAATATCTAAATAAAATAACGGCGATACCTATTGGTGAGAGATTTTCACTGTCAATAAACTTTAAATATTATGATGACGGTATGTTATCTCCCGTATAGTCCAGACGTAATGCCACATTTATAAGTTTACTGACTCCATTACCCTCCAAACTTTCAAACGAGATCAACAAGGCAACTGATTTTATTACCTTAACTATGATCTTGCTATTTTTACTTGTCAGTGTTACGTTCCGATTTAGAAAAAAAAAACCATTAAACTACGTGAAAATTAGAAAAATTCAAACTATTAGCTATACAAATCACTGTTGTCGTGTCTTACAACTAATAGAGTTCTGTAATGTCTCACCCACGTTTTCTGAGTTCTTTCTAGGTTGCAATAGAAGTATTGTTTTTTAGTATTGTGTTTTGGTTTGAAGAGTAAGGTGGACAGTTAACCTATGCATGTGGCTTTTTACCTCACAACGTCTTTGCAGCCCGCTTCGTTACAAAGCTTTATGGTGAATCTCGCGGGATCATCCAACTTTTCGTAGACTATGTGCGTATGTCTTCGTCTACATGTGTGGCAACTTTCATCCAAATCCGTGCAATAGTTTTTGCGTGATTTACTCAATCATCCATCATCATCACAAACATCCATCTATGCATCCATCCATATATGCAATCATCCAAAATATATAATACTAGTATAGATAAAAACTGAATTTTAAAATGTTTAAAGCAATCCAAACAAAATTTTTTAGCAAATTATTTTACAGCAAAAAGATAAGACTAATGAATTAATAAAAATCTAAATACTAGTAATAATAAGTGTATTTACCACAATAATGTGATGTATTTAAAAAAATTATCGACCCGTTGGTCGAGTGGTTAACGAACCTGACTACGCATCGATAGAGCTTGTTTTCGATTTCCGATAGGGACAAACATTTAGCTGACGTGCATAGATGCTTGTATTTCTGGGTTGCGTATTTATTATAATCTATTTGAGTATTTATATAATGTATCTCTATGTGTAAGTATCGTTAAATGACCATACTACAAGCAAATAAATAAGCTACTTTGGGCTTAGGTCAATTTGTGTAAATTGTTTAGTGATATTTATTTATTTATAATAAAATTAATTTATTTATGCAATAACGTTACAAAAAGTATTTTCCGAAAGCCCATATCCTACTAGAGGGTATATCATGGTCGCCACACAAATAAAAATGAATCTCGCTCCCACGGGTGTTGCAGTGCGAGTTAGGACTCAATTTGGCGAAATGATTCGATTTGCGCCCTCAGTGACGGGTCTAGTTGACCGTGTCTTTACTTAATAGTATTATTTACTTGGAAGACTTCCTATGATGTTTGAGCGTTATGCCAGTTATGCTCCTGTTGTATAAGTTGTCATTATTGGCCAACATCAACTTGACGTTGCGTAACAATATTGTTTTGGAAATATTGGAATACCAAACGACTTTGTAAAGGTAGCAGATTATTAATTTGTTAGTTTTTATATACTTTATATTTTTCCCCGTGTTGGTTCCAGACTTCTTTGAAGAATAGACCAACTGCCGTTCTGCCAGGCAGGTTATTGCAGGCCACCGCCTTGCCTATTCCTGCCGCAATAGCGTCAGTGCTTGTCACTGTCGTGTTCCGGTTTGGAGGGTAAGGTAGCCGGTAAACTTATGCATATGGAATTAGACCTCGACACAAGATAGCAACGCACCATTAACACATTTGGTGTCTATAGACGATGGTTGATTCTTTCCATCAGGAGACCCGTCTGCTTGTTTGCTATTTTATGATATAAAAAAATACTTTTTTAAAAATAATTCGTTAGATCGTGAAACGATTTTAGTTAATATAGTTTTATTTTACAGGGACTACTTCAAATGTGAAAATATGAAAAAGGTTCCATATATATGTTTCCGGCGTAGGGATGTGACGACCCCATCGCCCACTGGTGGGATAATTTTTGTTCAAAAAATTATTTAGCACCGGTGCAGTCAGTCAACCAAATTATTGGTAGTGCCATACTGCATTTGCAACTGAATAGGCCGGCACGCCCGGGGAGATACCACTCTCTCACTTGACACCGACGTAAAGTAGCAGCTCCGCTGCTGCGTTTCGTCTGGTTTGTGAGAGTCCCGGAGGCCTACCCCCCCCCCCCCCCGCACACTATGAATGCGCTATTTAAAAAAAAACTACCCCAGGGGGGTACCACTTGCACCAGCAGTGGAGAATCCCCCCCTGAGCGTCCGTGCTCTGGATTCCAGCCAGATCATGGATGCTCAGGCTGCCCGGCGTATTCTGGGGGGGGGCAATATTGCGCTCATAGACAATTCTGTCCGGGGCAAACAGAGCAAGAAGACCATGGCACCCCCTACCACGCTTATTGTGGATTTCTGCAATATCAGGGGCCTTCATTCTAACCTGAACGCCGTCCACTACCATCTCGAGACGGCGAAGCCAGCTTTGCTCTTCTTGACCGAGACACAGATATCTTCTCCGGCTGATACTTCCTACCTCTCCTACCCGGGGTACAAACTGGAACATTCCTTTGTACCGCGGGCTGGTGTGTGCGCATACGTCAGAGAAGATATTTGTTACCGGCGCCTCGGCAGACTTGAAGGTCAGGACCTATCCATCCTCTGGTCACGCGTAGCTTGCGACGACCATCCACGCAGCTACGTGTGCCTATACAGGTCCCATAGCGGGAATACTGAAATTGACCGGCTCATTGAGCGCTTACAAACGGCTGTGGATTCCGTGTTAGAGCAGACCCCCTCCGCAGAGATCGTGATCTTGGGCGATTTTAATGCCCACCACGCCGAATGGCTTTGTTCTCGCACCACCGATCATGCGGGGAGGTCTGTTCACGATTTTGCCTTGGCGTATGGTCTAACACAATTGGTAACCTCGCCCACGCGTGTTCCCGATGTGGATGGCCATACGCCTTCACTGTTGGATCTCCTGCTGACCTCTAACCCGGATCGTTATCAGGTATCGGTGGACGCTCCATTTGGCGCGTCGGACCACTGCCTGATCCGGAGCAAAGTGCCGGTCACGCGCCCATCACGGTCTCCCTTTGCAGGCTGTCGTCGCGTTTGGCACTATAGGTCAGCAGATTGAGACGGGATGCGGTCTTTCTTTGCATCCTACCCATGGGGGCGGTTGTGCTTCTCGCTGGATGATCCGAATGCTGTCGCTGACTCTGTCGCTGATGTGGTGCTGCAGGGCATGGAACTTTTCATTCCGTTTTCTGCGGTGCCCATCGGTGGCAAGTCTCAGCCTTGGTTTGGTCGCCACTGCAAAGCGGCTTTACGCCGAAAGCAGGATTGCTACTGAGCTTGGGCTGCTGCGTCGGCATCTCGTGATGTAAAAACTAGCGCATTACGAAAGGAGTACAACTCATCCTCGAGATTCTTCAAAAGAGCTATCGCCAAGGCAAAAGCGGAACACATTGGCAGAATTGGTGAGAAATTAGTTCGCCTTCCTTCTGGCACTCGTGCGTTCTGGTCTCTCGCCAAGGCTGTCTTAGGGAATTTCTCCCAGCCTTCATTTCCATCCTTGCACAGAGACGATGATTCTCTGGCCCATACTGCAAAGGAGAAAGCCGATCTTCTGGGCTCGTTCTTTGCGGCCAACTCGACTCTGGATGACCACACCTGGGAACACACCGCCTACCATCCCGCAGTGTGAAAGCACTTCTTTCTTTGGACATCCACAAGTCGAGTGGGCCTGATGGCATCCCTCCTGTTGTGCTTAAAGTATGTGCTCCAGAGTTGGCGCCAGTATTGACGCACTTATTCCGGCTCTCCTATTCACTCGGCGTGGTACCGAATTCATGGAAAACAGCTTTAGTGCATCCCATTCCTAAAAAAGGAGATCGCTCTAATCCGTCAAACTATCGGCCAATAGCCATAACCTCCTGGTTCTCTAAAGTCATGGAGAGTCTATAAACTGTCAGCTCCTGAAGTATTCAGAAGAGCACCAGCTGATTAGTGACCGTCAGTACGGTTTCCGTCGTGGCCGCTCAGCTGGTGATCTTCTAGTATACTTGACACATCGTTGGGCGGAGGCAGTTGAGTCCAAGGGGGAGGCATTGGCAGTTAGTTTAGACATAGCGAAGGCCTTCGATCGGGTATGGCATAAAGCGCTTCTCTCAAAGCTGCCTTCCTATGGGCTTCCCGAGAAACTATGCAAGTGGATCACCAGTTTTTTGGCTGATCGAAGCATTAAGGTCGTAGTCGACGGTGCATGCTCCGATCTTAAACCTGTCAATGCTGGTGTTCCCCAAGGCTGCGTGCTATCACCGACTCTGTTTCTTCTGCATATCAATGATATGTTGCGAATTAGTAACATACATTGCTATGCGGACGACAGTACTGTTGATGCTACATACTCCGGCCGTAGCGGTATTTCTCGGGAACACGTCGAAGAGGGCCGGATCAAGCTCGTGTCTGAACTCGAGAATCAACTAACTGATGTCTCAGAATGGGGTCGTCAAAACCTTATTACATTTAACCCCAAAAAGACGCAGCTGTGTGCGTTCACCGCAAAAAAAACACCCTTTGTCGTATCACCTCGGTTCGAAAATACTCTCCTGACAGCCTCAGCCAGTATTGGAATTCTGGGAGTCGACATATCGAACAACGTTCAGTTCCGCGGTCATTTGGAAGGGAAGGCTAAACTAGCCTCCAAAAAGCTTGGTGTACTCAGTAGAGCAAAACAGTACTTCATGCCAGCCCATCGCCTCCAACTTTACAAGGCCCAAATTCGACCTCACATGGAGTACTGTTCTCACCTCTGGGCCGGAGCTCCTCAGTACCAGCTTCTTCCTCTTGATCGCATTCAACGTAGAGCGGTTCGAATCGTCGACGACCAGGCTATTTCTAATCGGCTTGACTCTTTGGCGTTACGCAGAGATGTAGGCTCGCTCTGCATCTTTTACCGTATTTATCATGGGGAGTGTTCCGACGAGTTGTTCGGACTAATGCCTGCCGCTAAATTCCACCATCGGACATCGCGTCAAAATTTAAAGTTCCATCCTCACCACCTCGATGTCTGGAAATCCACAACCGTGCGCTTTTGTCGACACCTTTTGCCTCGCATTACTCCTTTGTGGAATCTACTACCCTCGGGGGTGTTTCCGAATGGATACGACTTAGGGACCTTCAAGAAACGAGCTTATTCATTCTTAAAAGGCCGGCAACGCAGCTGCAATACCCCCGGTATTGCGGATGTCCATGGGCGACGGTGATCACTTACCATCAGGTGCACCATCTGCTTGTTTGCCCCCTCTACTATAAAAAAAAAAAAAAATATATATATATATATATATATATATATATATATATATATATATATATATATATATTATATTATTTGATAGCAAACAGCAGATAGCGCACCTGGTGGAAAGAGAAACCATCGCCTATAGACACCGATGATTTTAATGGTGCTTTGTATCTGTGCAGGGCTCCTTTAAAGAATAAGCCAACTGCCGTTCTGCCAGGCAAGTCGTACAAGACGACCGATTGGCTATGCGAGTCACTACCATCGTGGCTACTAGGTGGTAGAGTATTGTCTCGCTCGGGTCTTGTACCACCGCCTTACCTATTCTTGCCGCAATAGCGTCAGTGCTTGTCACTGTCGTGTTCCAGTTTGGAAGGTAAGGTAACCGGTAAACTTATGCATGTGGCATTAGACCTCGCCACAAGATAGCAACGCACTATTAACATATTTGGTGTCTATAGGCAATGGTTGACTCTTTCCATCAGGAGACCCATCTGCTTGTTTGCATCTTATGATATAAAAATATATCTGTATATATTTCAGTCACAACTCACAAGGTTGACAGCACTTTATTTACACGTTCCTGCTCGTTACGCGGTTATTATTTTCAGCTATCTGGACATCTGTCTGCTGCTATCCTATGCCATGCAAAAAATTACTTACTTATCTTTGCCTGATCAAACCATACTTCTTTTTCAAGTGTATAAAAAGCTATTTTTTATTTTACAGGATAAAGAGAGTAATGATGGTATGACATGATGGTGGTAAAAATTAATCATAGTTTGTATTAATTAATTATCGTTTATATTTATCAATTTAACGCGTATTTTGCGTTATCATCCGTGTAGCAAAAGCTTAAATTATATGCACATGTTCACTGGATAATTTATTCTCTAATTTAACAAGGCTGGATCCAGGAGACGGAACATGTGAGCCCCAGGCAGGGGTCTAGGTATGGATTTATTATTGCAAACAAATAAGGATGAGAGATTATCTTGACTGAAACTCGAATATGTGAGCCTCCCCCCCTGACCCGAAGGCTGGATACGCCCTTGATTTGAAAAGAGATAGTATAAAGCTTTGACACTATTTCGACAATATCAAGACGGTGCTAACTGATACCACATCTGGGCAAGATGTTGCAAAACTCTACCACTTAGTAATTTTGATGTGGGAAGTTTGGCCTTAGTCCGCCAAAAGACGGAAGTTCGTAAAAACGAACTGTTTGGTAGGAATCAATTTTTTAAATCTATTTTATCTAATTAACTCTTTTATTGTATTATAATAAAAAGCGCTTAGATTATGGGAAAGATAAAAACTTGTTAGCCATCGATTCATTGTAATATCATAATATTAGCCCGAGAGCTATGTTCTACTTCTAGTGTGTATTAATTCTACAATAATGCAAATCTGTCTATCTAATACCTTTAAACAATTGGTTCTTGTATATATATATATATATATGAATGATGAATAATAAATATTCATGGTACAAATTACACTTACTGTTTCAGATCTAACCCCAAAGTAAGCAAATTATTTGCTTGTGTTATGGGTGCTAGTCAACAATACTAATACATATAAATACATATTATATATAAATATTGTTACATATGTAATAAACACCCGAACTCAGAAATTATATAAATTACAATTATTATTATTATATAAATTATAATTATATAAATATATAAACTGAATTTCAGAAACGGCTCCAAAGATTTTAATTAAACTTAGTATGCAGCGGGTTTTTGGGGTCATAAATCGATCTCGCTAAGTTTCATTTTTAGTTTTTTTTTTATATTTAAGAAGGGACAAACGGACAGGAGGCTCACCTGATAATAAGTGATTACCCCCGCCTATAGACAATTACACTACCAGAGGTCTTGTAATTGCGTTGCCGGCCTTTTAAGAATGAGTAATTGAGTAAGCTCTTTTCTTGAAGGTCCCTAAATCGTATCCTTTTGGAAAAATTTCTGCCGATAGCTGGTTCTACATAGGAGTAGTGCGAGGTAAAAAATTCCTTGAAAATCGCACGGTTATGGATTTCCAGATATCGAGATGGTAAGGATGGAACTTCGAATTTTGTCGCGATGTCCGATGGTGAAATTGGGCGGCAGGAATTAATCCAAACAGTTCCTCGGAACATTCCCCATGATAGAACCGATAAAAAATGCAGAGTGATGCCACATCTCTATTATTATTTATTATTAGTTTAATGGTAATAAATAGTATTCTCAGTACTACTTACATGCTTCGTTTTTAATTCAATGAGACTTTCTGAGCCCTCATGTTTTTCCACAGGCATTTGTCACTCGTTGTCACCAACATTTCTTCTGAGCCTTACAGAAACCACCTTTATTTTGGTTCTGGTAAGGATCACGTAGCAGCTACAGTACCATCTAACTACAGAGTCCAGGACCTCATTAAACCAAAACCATTATCGTTAAAACGTTTCCTAAAACCCTTATTATTATTTTTATATCATAAGACAGCAAACAAGCAGATGGGTCTCCTGATGGAGTCAGCCATCACCTATATACACCAAAGATGTTAATGGTGCGTTGCTATCTTATGGCGAGGTATAATGCCACAAGCCGACTACCTTACCCTCCACTGCAAGCACTGCAAGCACTGACGCTATCGCGGCAGGAATAGGTAAGCCGGTGGTACCAGACTCGGGCGAGAAAATGCAAAACTAGTAGCCACGATCAAGGACTGATCCAGCCTTAGGTTCAGGGGGGTCACATAATTGAGGTTCAGTCAAGATAGGCTCTAATCCTTATCTAATCCTAATAAACCCATACCTAGATCCTTGCCCAGGGGAGGGGTCATGACCTCTATGCCCCCCCCCCCCCCTATAGATCCGCCCTTGGCCACGATTGTAGTGACTAGCATAGCCAATCTTATTTATTTTAACCTTATATCTAAAATATAATTGTAATGTACCAAAATTACAAGTTGATTTAAAAATTACTAGGAACTGCACTACAAACTCTCGGAATATATCCAACAGTTTACAGTTCCGAAGCAAGCTCCCTTATCGTGACGTCACGTCAGCTTGTCCTGATTTTGACATTCACATTAAAATGTTCATTCATTTCGTGTCTGCACCATTTTAGTCTTTGTTTTAAATACAAATGAAAATAAAACGAAAGCCTTAACTATCTATATTAATATTATAAATCCGTAAGTTTGGATGTTTGGATAGATGTTTGGATGAATGTTTGAATGGATGTTTGGATGGATGTTTGTTACTCAATCACGCAAAAACTACTGAACGGATTTGAATGAAATTTGGCACACATGTAGATGATGACCTGGAATAGCATGTAGGCTATTTTTTATCCCGCGATGATCCCGCGGGATTCACAAAAAACTTATGCAGCGGGCTGCACGCTGCAGCTAGTACTTTATAAACGGAATTGTTCCGTAGGATAATAATAATCAAAGTTTATAACTCCTTAACACAATTTTTTATATACTCATACTAATATATTATACATGCGAAAGTCTGTCTGTCTGTTTGTTACACATTCACGACACAACCGCTGAACCGATGTTAATTAAATTTGGCATGGAGGTAGTTGAAGCCCCATAGGTTACTTTTTATCAAAAATCAAACCCAAGCTGAAATAGGGGATAAACATCCCCTATTCGAGTGTCGAATTTCGATCGGTTGCCGAGTTTCGTGGTACTTTTTATATTTTTATCTACAACAGTAGTACTAACAATAGTTAGTAGAGAGATAAACAAATTCCAGGGGGGACAGCTGCCCATCCTTGACCCCCCCTCCCCCTCGGTACGCCCATGGAAATTATCATCATTACAATATTATATAGTCTAAATTTAATTATGAGATTTTAGCATATATAATATTAATTAACTTTAACCCCACATCAAGTGTAGGTTTTTTAATAATTTTAGTTTGTAAAATATGTTGTGTTTTCAATTTGCGCTCAGCTGCCTCTATTTACCTTTTTTATGTCATAAGATAGCAAACAAGCAGATGGGTCTCCTAATGGAAAGAGTCAACCATCGCCTATAGACACCAAAGGTGTTAATGGTGCGTTGCTATCTTGTGGCGAGATATAATGCCACAAGTCGACTACCTTACCCTCCAAAGCGGAACAAGATAGTGACAAGCACTATTGCGGCAGGAATAGGTAAGGCGGTGGTACCAGACCCGGGCGAAACAATGCAGAACTCTACCACCTAGTAGCCACGATGGTAGTGTCTCGTATAGCCAATCGGTCGGCTTTTACGGCCTGCCTGGCAAAACAGCAGTTGGCCTATTCTTCAAAGGAGCCCGGAACCAGCACGGGGTAAAACTAAAATATTATGTATACATTATGTATTACTTTATTTTGTATGTTCAATAAAGGTTCAATATTTGGACTCAATCTGGCCAATTTTCATATTACATATAGACGTAGCATAAACCTTTCATCTTCTAAGTATAAAGGCTTTTAAAAATAACGCCTGCTCATAATAGAATGGCAATAACGCATAACGTATAAACCTTTAAGTTAAACGAACGAACCTTTAAAAAACGAACCGAGTAAAACGAAGTTTATTACAGTATGAGTTTATCCTAAAATGGCTTTTCATAATTTTAACCGACCAAAAAACGGAGGTTATCAGTTTAACATGTATAAATGAAATATTGTTGGAATTGACGATTTTTGAGTATGCTGATCTATTTAGACAGGTGTATGTATGTTTGTATATTTGTATAACCATTTGTATTTAAATCGACAACTATATTCCAACTTAGGGAACAGTCCAAGTTTCATCATATCGGTTCAGTAGTTTTTGAGATATTTATAGCTAGGTAGGTATCTTCTATATACATATAATAAAATCGTAAGAAAGTCAATGTATGTGTGGGGTAAACTCAAAAAGTACTGCATGGATTTACTTCAAATTTGGCATGAATATTACTAACAGGTCGGGTCAACATATAGGCTACATATTATCACGCTATCGCCTACGGGGGAGGAGCTCTGCGGAGTAAACAAAGTCTGCGCGAACGAAGTCGCAGGCAACAGCTAGTAGTTAATATTTGAGTCAGTTTAAATATTGAAATTACTATCTTTGATTAAGTTTAAAGATCCTAGTCCAGGGACAAATAGAAGGTTAGCGGTCATGCGGATGATCTCTGCACGTTGGACGGATCTTTTAAAAGCTGTAACATAGAATTCTCTAATCCAAAACACCCGAGATGGTGAAGACCGCAAGGAGTGGAGGCGAATCGCGAGGGCTACTTTATCTAGTGAAAATGCATCGTCCTCAACCACAACCACTCTGTCAAGAGTGAACGAGACGAAGAGAAGTATAAGAAAGAGACGTCAATTTCAATTTATTCCAATTTTATGGGTATTTAGCGTTTACTTGTTTTTCACTGTCATGATATTATCGTACTAACTGGACTTCGGTCTACCATTTTCTTTATTGCCATGCAACTCTTAAAAGACGTGTTTTGACCTTTGCTCTTTCCTTTTTCTGTATCCCCCGTGTTGGTCCGGGTTTCTTTGAAGAATAGACCAACTGCCGTTCTACTAGGCAGGTCGTAAAAGGCGACCGATTGGCTATACTTGTCACTACTATCGTGACTACTAGGTGAGTTCCGCAACGTCTCGCCCGGATATTTGGTACCACCGTTTTACCTACTCCTGCCGCAATAGCAAGATTACTAAATAGTTACTTCGGCAATAGCGTCAATGCTAGTCATTGTTGCGTTCCGGTTTGAAGGGTAAGATAGCTGGTAGACTTATGTTTGTGACTCTGCTATCCTGCCACATAAATAGCAATGCACAATTAATATATTTTTATTGTGTACTAGCTGTTGCCAGCGACTTCGTCCGCGCGGGCTTCGTTTACTTCGCACAGCACCTCCCTCGTAAGTGATAGCGTGATAATTTGTAGCCTATATGTTGACCCGACCTGTTAGTAATATTCAAGCAAAATTTGAAGTAAATCCATGCAGTACTTTTTGAGTTTACCCCGGACATACATACAGACAAACAGACAAACTGACAAAAATTCTAAAAACTATATTTTTGGCTTCGATATCGATTGTAGATCAAGCCCCAAGTATTCTTTTAAAAAAATATTCAATGTACAGTTTTGACTTCCCTACGATTTTATTATATGTATAGATAAACAATGGGGCAATGGTTTCCTTTTCAATTAGGAGAGCCGTAGCAGAGAGAGCAGAGAGAGTTTATTATCTAATGATCTAATGATATAAAATAACTGTTACCGTGAGTACATTGCGATGTAATTCTGCAAATCCAGCCCGAGTTTTGTAGAACGACACATCAAGTGATGAAATTAGCTATAATCCGCGTACTATAAAAACATATTTAAAAGTACCATTAACTTATAGGATCGACAATTTAATCTACCTACCGCCATTTTTTCAAACTAACCAGACCAAACCACAATATGTAAGATTTTATTAATATCACTTAAGAATACAACATTTCCCACTAACACATTCGTCAAAAAATACAAACAATAAAGTCCATACAAAAGTCACCAAGGAGTGGGTCACAACAAAACAGAAAAAGAGGTTTTATTTATCAATCCATTATTGCGCCGACGCGATTTTAAACTTTATTGCCTTGGTGAATGTAACAAGTAAGGGAATGTTCACAATGACCACTTTTTGTGGGCGGATACAGGTTTTTTGACAAATGACCAGCTACGATTTGTCTCGCGTAGGGCGGTTCGGCAAAGAATAAAAACCGTAAAGAATAAAAACCGGATATTATTGTAGTAACAAATGTAACTTCAACGATAGTTGTACGTGGTTATCATATTTTGATTTGATTTCCAGAATTAAAGGGAAATTAAAAATTATGTTATGAATTATTTACTGATATTTCTTCACAAAGTAATCCAATCTAAACTCTTAAGCATATGAGTGTGTTTATTATGCCTTAGAATAATTTATTATGATGTGCTGTTGTAATACTATATTATGATCCGGTTGGCGTTGAACAAACGATATTCGTTAAGACTTGAGTATGCAGTGATGAGGATCACCATGCATCTCGCCAAAAATAAATTATTAAATCGTGGTAAGCTAAAATGTGGCAACATTAATTTCTTTTCCTCTGTATGTTTTCAATAAAACCTTTGTTCTAATATTCATATATTTAAAACAAGAAAAAATATAGGTATATGAAAAAAATATTTTTAGATAATATCATTCAAACAACTATAAGAATATAAACAGTGTCATAACAAACACCAACAAAAACTTTTGTTGGAACATTAGAAAATATATTAGCAATATGTAATAGATTTTCTAAAGTTTTTATTTTATTTTAATTTAATACGTCCAGATAACACACGCAATAATACGTATAGTTGCACACAAAAACTGTTTCGACTTAGGTTATGCCTAAGTCGAAACTTTGGCTATTATTTCTTCTGATTAGTCCTAGCGGAGCATGTATTTATAATTGAGAAGTTTGAGTCAACAAAAACCTTCAAAAGATAGACGACCATAAGAATTATTAAACTAGAATTGGTGCGTTGTTAAGTCTCCAAAGATACTCGTAGTTGCATATTATGACTCCCGATTCACTTAGGGTGATAATTATTGAGGACATAAGAAATGCCACATCTGTAGCGATCTAATCTTTGCTTCTCAGGGCGGACTAATGGTCATGAAAGGATGTTATGATGTTATATCATTTTTCCTCGGGCACAATGCGAAATGTGTACGCTACCATTTCCTGGGCCTAATGCGTTTCCCAGGATTAATATAATGCCCGCATTATACTGACGGAGATTATTTTTATTCAACGTCTTTTTATGTTGTACGGTTCTCATTCATTTATGTTTATGATGAGTATGTTAGCAATATAAATGAAGGTTTTAACGTTACAGATAAAACATATTACCATTTAAATGTTTTTGATATTCAATTGTGTATAATGGAGGAATTCATTGTTAATAATATTATGTGATTGTTTGGGCCATTTTTAAGAATGGAGCAAATGTTATTCGTATCGTAAAAGGTGATTTTTTTCGATTTTTGCATCGATCACTCCCATTGCAAAACTAGAATCTATATTAATATTATGAGTGCAAAGTTTGGATGTTACAATGGATGGATGGATGGATAGATGTTTGTTACAAATCACAAAAAAAACTACTAGACGGATTTAGATGAATTTGGCACAAAGATGACCTGAAATAGCACATAGCTTACTTTTATCCCGAAAAATGAGTTGTTCCCGAAGAATTCACGAAAAACTTTTCTAAAGCAGCAGGATTTACGCTGCCGTTAGTACATACGTGTCGGCAGTTCAATGTGGTTCAATTTTTTTTTTTTGCTTTCTGATCAATTTCGTTGACATTTTTATATCATAAAATAGCAAAAAAGCAAACTCTTTGATTTGATTTTATTTGATTGACACAAAGGTAGATGATGACCTGTAAAAGCAGCTCACAGGATATATTTTCCCTAATACAGAAAAGTTAAACACATATGTAGTTAGAAACACGAAAGTATTGATCAATATTATGAACTTTTTAGTCTTCTAGGTGGTAAAGTTCTGCATTGTCTCGCCCGGGTCTTATACCACCGCCTTACCTATTCCTGTCGCAATAGCTTCAGTGCTTGTCACTGTCGTGTTCTGGTTTGGAGGGTAAGGTAGCCGGTAAACTTATACATGTGGTATTAAGACTTCGCCACAAGGATAGCAACGCACCGTTAACATCTCCATCTTCGCTGCTGGTAAACTCTTGTCAAAGTCTCGCTATCGCATTGATATAAAAATATACACAATCAGTGTCAAAAACGTCCTCCAAAAATAAGTGCACAATTTTTAATTGTGCGCTCATTTCAAATAGAATCGCGTCGGTCGCGACACTGTCAATTTTATTTCTTTTCGTACATCGGTTTGTAAAAATAACTATAAGTCGTGCACGCAAGGTTGGATATGCAAAGACATATGTTATTGCCATGTCTATAACTACTTAAATGAAATTAGGGACACTTTTGAGTGTCAGTTTTGTTCGGGACTGTGCATCTAGGGATTTTTGGGTTTTTTAAATGAATGCGCTATCGTCACGCTTTTACTTTGGTAGTGGCAGATGTAATACACCTCGCGACAACCTGCCACCTTTCTTTACTTGCCATCATCATCGTGCACTCATGCGCTGTAGCTTTAAACAATATCTTTGCTATCTTATAAAAAAATAAATGTTCATCCAACGTGAACTTCCCTTGGTCGGAAGACAGAGCAGACCAAGTGCTATACGATCGTCACGAAAATAAGTACATCGGTTACGCTTTCCACCCTTTGACACTTTAAAAGTCTTGACACCACCTTCGGACAGCGATCAGTCTGAAAGTGATTTATGTCAGACTCATTCTTTTTCGGTACATTCGCCCATCTACATTTGCATTATACCTCTACAAGTTGTCTGTTAAAAGTTTGCACTCAAGGAAGGTGTTCAGTACTCGATTCTCACACCGAATATGTTCTTTTTATATCATCAGGTAGCAAAGAAGCAGATGGGTATCCTGATGGAAAGAGTCAACCATCGTCTATAGTCACCAAATATGTTAATGGTGCGTTGCTAACTTATGGAGAAGTCAAATGCCACATGCATAAATTTATCGGCTACCTTACCCTCCAAACTGGAGGTAACGACACGACAACACGACAGTGACTAGCGCTGACGCTATTGCGGCAGGAATAGGTAAGGCGGTGGTACCAGACCCGGGCGAGGCAATGCAGCACTCTAACTAAAAATAAATATGTACAAACAATGTTAAAAAAATAGATACATACTTCAATTTTGACCTAATTTTATTACCAATAAACATGCTTACTACGATCACCCGCATACGGCGCCTAGAAATTCACGAAACTCGCGGCTGACTCGTTAGTACATCGTGCGGTGACCATATTTTTTGAATATTACTACACTAATTTCGTTGAGGTTTACTATGTGGTTGACCAATATTATATTTTTATTACATTGCTATTATTGATAGATGACCACTAACTGTCGTGTTCTTTATTGTGTACAATCTTTTTTGTGATATCATAAGATGCCCAACAAACAGATGGATCTCCTGATGGAAAGGAAGAACCATCACCTATTGACACCAAGAATGTTAATAGTACGTTGTTGTCCTTGTGTTAAGCTCTTAATACCAGATGCATAAGTTTACCGGCAACCATACCCTTCAAACTGGAACACGACAGTAATAAACACTGATGCTATTACGGCAGGAATAAGTAATGCGGTGGTACCAGACCCAGGTACTTGTACTATTATATGTTCTGTGACCCAGGCGAGACAATGCAAAAATCTACCACCTAGTAGCCACGATGGTAGTGACTCGGATAGCCAATCGTTCGCCTCTTACGAACTGCCTGACAAAACGGCAGATGGTCTATTGTTCAAACGCAGCCCGATCCAAAACTGGGCAAATCTTTTTCCAGAAAACATGTATATTTTTTATCAACCTTTCATTTGCCGCTCTTTCTCAATATATCACAACCAATAAAGCATGTCTTATGTTTGTGTAAATATTTGCATAAATCGGCCATTAGGATCAATTTGTCAGTTACATCCGGAAAGAAGGGATAAATATCTAAAAGAATTATATATTATCCCCTCATAGTCCGCCTAAATGGGGCGCACAACAGAGGAATCCTAGCAAAATGGACGATTAAGTGTGTGACGCGGAAACCGATGATGTTTCAGAATAGATTTGACATACCCTCATTAAAGTTTGCGTTTATCTCCAGTTAGCTCAATATCCCTATTCTCCGAATAACAATATTTTTTTTTATTTATCTTTATTGAACCACATACACATATATAATATCTAATATCTAATATATATATATATATATATATATATATATATAATATGTTATAGATATTTATTTATGTATTTTCATATGTATATATATAAAAATGTATGTATATATGAAATCTAGATATAAGAATATTACTAAAATTAAACCACTCTGTGTGATTCTCTGGTCAGCAGTAGGTATGGTTAGCTGCTAGAGTTTGCTTTACACATTAAGCTCGCCATTTGTACTCTATACATTCTGTATGTGGTTCAATAAATATATATATATATATATATATATATATATATATATATATATATATATATATGAATTTTATGAGTATTTTAATATTTAACATTTAAAAAAAAATATGTCATTTAATATCATTCACATGAAATTATACATATATCCTGACATATTGGAATTAGCATTTACTAATATTAAATTTAAATTTAATATAAAATTCACAATAAATAATATTTTGACTTTTTCAAGTGTATTAATTATGTACTTTCGCATCAATTTAATAATATGTTCTTGGACATTTAAAACAAATTAATTTCAGTTTGAGTTAATTAAATGACATTAGTATTTTTAATTATTACTCCTTATCTTTGAGAGACAAAATTAAATAATACGAAATTGGTAATGGCTTGATATTACTAATACTAATAAATAAATTAAATATAAATATATATGTTATTGTATTTTAAAGTACTCTAGCTAAGTAGTAGGTGCTTATTAGCTGGACTTGGTATTAATTTAGTAGTATAATTACCCATCATCATATAGTTTTTCTCTCTATTTTAGTGAGGGTAATATATTGTTATTTCGATTCTGCAATCTTAGAAGAGTTAAAATTGTAACTGTTATATTATGCATATTATGACAAAATTAAAATTTGAAAAGTTATGATAATGATAAACATCATTTTAAAATTTGCACGCCACAAAAAATTAACGAACAACAAAAATTTTAAATAAGATCTAATTATGTACCACATTTTATGCAAATAAAGAAATTATTATTATTAATAAGGCGAGCGAGGGAATATGAAACTTGGCACAGATACCGTTCCATAATGCATAGTGCAACATAGTGAAGAAGTGCAGAAATCTAATATCGTTACATAATATACATAAGAAACACATAAAATTAATGAAAATAAACATTTCACTTACTAACACACGTCATCATAATATACTTGTATACTACCTTGTTTATGACTAAAGTCAAACTTAGAAGAGACTTTACTATTTAGTCTTTGGTCAAACGAATTTATAGAATTATAGTCGAATTTCGACCAGAGGACGATTGCTAGTATTAATCTTGTGTATTATCTAAATGTATAACATCATGGGTAAGTATGTGAAATGAGTCGGAACTTACGTCCGAGCGAAGTGCTCGGCGGCCATATTGTTTGTTTATATGTTTACGCGGCACCGTGCGGAACGGACAATGAGATAATTTCATAATTCCCAAACGGAGGGTCTTTATACTTCGAACCATTTCCGCGCGATGATTTACGTAGTTTGTTAGCACTAAGTGGATTCACATGTTTTCTGATTGCAGATATTCAGAATTTTCTTTTTAACAGTCTAAAAAAAAGGAGATTAAATTTATACATTTGGGATTCCATTTATATAGATTGTTATCACTGCCCATCAGAAGAGCCATCTGCCTGTATGCTATCTTATAATAAAAAAAAATAATAAAACCCAGGACCTCATGATCTGAGCTGAATAACTAACCCAGATCCACAGACTACGAGGACCTTTGTCTAATAATATATATGAGAACGTTTGTAGGCTTGAATGTTAAGATGTTTTTTGTTTTTTATGGAAATTTTATTGATTTTATTATTTTATAAGTTATTTTATGTTATGAAACGGAATCAATTGTAAGTTTCTATTTTTTTTTATCATAAGATAGCAAACAAGCAGATGGGTTTCCTGATGGAAAGAGTCAACCATCGCCTAGAGACATCAAAGATGTTAATGGTGCGTTGCTATCTTGTGGCGAGGTCTAATGCCATATGCCTAAGTTTACCGGCTACCTTACCCTCCAAACCGGAACACGACAGCGACAAGCACTGATGCTATTGCGGCAGGAACACGGCGAAACAGATAGTTTTTTTAATGAACTTAAGCATTTGGTTCAAACTACCATTACTGCAAAACTGCGCTTTTGTGGCGAGCAGTGTGCTTAGAGCCCGCCTTAAGGATGTCTCCTGTGAGCACCGAACCTCGGCATCTTGATGATTAGTGAAAGAGTAATTGGAGTAATCAGATTTCGACTCGCTAATAACTCTTGACCATGGTCTTGAGTGTTAGCGGGCCGAAACAATAGGCTGAGTCGCCGTCGCCGTGGCAACTTTTTGGGCTGTGAAGTACAGGCTGTGATGGGTTCATCAAGATCGGATAAATCTATAAAAATAGTCTATACTCCGGAATCATTAAAGTCTATTTCCAGTTTTGTTTTTTATACTTTCCATCGTCGGCACTGTGTTGTGTCGGCACGACGGTGAAATTCCACTGTTATTACACACTTTTATTATTAAACTTGTACATAAACACTTTTAAACATATATTTTTATTCCATTGCTCGACCGGTTTCACTTTTAAAGCATCTTCAGGATGTAATATACTTAACTATTTAATTAAGTATATTACTTAACCTAACTTAAACTTAATAACATACTTAACTCCTTAGTATAGTATATTACATCCTGAAGATGCTTTAAAAGTGAAACCGTTCGAGCAATATATTAAAAATATATGTTTAAAAGTGATGTACAAGTGCAACAATAAAAATGTCTGATAATCAGTTTTGTTTTCCTGCATAAGTTCTAGTAGGCTTTACAAAAACCCGCTCATGGTTTAAGGGGGCATTGGTAAATAATATACTTACATAATAAAATCGAAAACCGCTTCAAAGGGTGTTAAGTAACAAGCTAATTGAGTTCGCTAATGGAGCTCTGATCAATAAAGTGTTGATTAGATGCCGTGTTTGAACATCTGCTGTGGGGGGTTCAAATTGATTTTGTCATTTGTTTGTACAACAATCGCTACAACATACAATATGTTCTTATTTATTTAACACTCTATTGTAGAAAAAAAATTAGAAAAGAAGTGAACTAATCTCTTCTTAAAATTATTGTTTCTAACCAGCTTATTAAAGGAGAATAAAAAAGAGAAAGGAAACTTAAAGAGCAGTAAACATAATATTACAAAGAACTAGCTGTGCCCACGACTTCGCCGCGTGGAAAATTTCTACCACACAGTTCCTATTCCTGTAGGATTTCCAGGATAAACATTATCCTATGTCCTTTCTCGGGTCTCAAACTATTTTTGTAGCGAATTTCATCCAAATCGGTTTAGTGGTTTAGGCGTCAAGAAGAGGCAGACAGACAGATGGGTAGAGTTACTTTTGTATTTATAATATTGGTATGGATTAGTTCACCGGTAAACATTTATTAATTATATCCGTTTTATTAGCTGCCCGGCGAGAAGGCACATGAAGGGTCTGAAATAAGCCCGGAATAAATAAACCAAGTACGTGTCGGACTACGCGCAATGTGGTGTTCCGTAGTTGCGACGAATTAAATGGATACGCCTTTCAAGACAATTTCTTACTTTGTCAGTTTATCTTGCAATTACACACAGAAATACATAGTTATACTACTTACCAATGAAATAAAATCACTTCAAGGGTAATTTTTAAAACTTCTCATCTCATTCGGTACGATTAAACAGTTTAACAACATGCTTTATTTCTATTTTTCACAATATAACCTACAAATGTATGAAATTTTTGACAGTAATAGGAGCATTTGCTCATATGGGAGGCGACACGTTTCCTTCCCAATGGCGCGTCTATTAGTATTCATGTGGTCTTCGGTAGTTGCCCATTACAACAATGCAGGCTAATAAAAGGACTTTGATAACATTTAACCTTTTTAACACCAATGACAGGTACTTATATCTGATTTTTCTTCTCCAAGTAATTACTCATAAGCTTGTAAGGTTTTACCAAATACCTGTGATAGTTTTGCTTTTAACTTCATTATGTATACAACTACCGTGAATTTTTTACGCATCTAAAAATAACCATCAGGCAGGCAAGGACGGAATTGACTGTAACAAAAGGTTCCTAGGAACTCAAAACGTGGGAATTTGGTGTAACTCGATAATCGGAGCCAAATCAGTAACCTTCTTAAGCGGAAAAGTAAAAAGACATTCCCACTTAACCTGCAGAGGAAATACTCAAAAAAATTTATTCAATATATTATTTTACCATTTCGTTGGATATATATATATGTATATATATATATATATATATATATATATATATATATATATATATATATATATATATATATATATATATATATATATATATATATATTATAAGAAAGCAAACAAGCACATGGGTCTCCTGATGGAAAGAGTCAACCATCGCCTATATACACCCAAGATGTTAATGGTGCGTTGCTATGTTGTGGCGAGGTCTAATGCCACATGCATAAGTTTACCAGCTACCTTACCCTCCAAACCGGCAGGAATAGGTAAGGTGGTATCAGACGCGGGCGAGACAATGCAGAACTCTACCACCTAGTAGCCACGATGGTAGTGACTCGATAGCCAATCGGTCGCCTTCTACGACCTGCCTGGCAGAACTCTTCAATATGTATATTTTTGCTAAAATATTAAGTTTATATGCTTAGTTGCGGACAGACGGATGGACGAATTTGTAAGGCGAAACAACGGTTTAATTCTTTGTAGACTACGGAACCCTAAAAAAATGTTAAGTATTTATTTTCTTGATTAATAGGAATATGATAATAAGAAGAATTCTATAAGTTTTTCATTCAAAGCCCACTAAAAATATTTAGCCACTTTGTATAATTTTATGGCCAATTAATAAAAAAGCTTGAGTGGTACATAACAATATTTATTCCATTAAATGCCTAGAAAGCTTTTAGACTCACAAAGGCACAAGAAAATCAGTAATACATCACACAAAACATTTAGAAAACGCTTCGGAAAATATAACATTAATGGCTAATTCGACTAAACTTATAACTCTGTGCTTTAATTGACTCTTTCTATTGCCTTCTTGATCCATTAAACTGCTTGGCTGCAAATCGTTAAACTCCGAGTTTGATTCCTGGGTCGACAAAAATTATTGTTGGCTTAAAACCTAAACAAAGACAAATTTTTGATACTACTGGATATTTTTTCTTTGTTAAGTTTATAAAGTTTCCCTCGGCACGGGATAATTACTAAAACACATATACAATTATTGTTGTTTTTTTTTGCCTCAATGATCTAGCGGTACCGACTTCCTGGATTCGTATCTCGTTTCGCGCATTCCGTTTTAAATGAAGCATACAGGAGCATGTTTTGCTATACAAATAGAAAAAGGAAAAACAAGACAACCATAGGACGTTAAAAACTTAACAAAGGAAAAAATGACACGTGTATTTATATTAAGTTAGTAAAATTGGCTACTCAGAAACGGCTCGAATCATTTTCTCGAAATTTCGTATTTAGATAGTTCTATATTATTAAGCATCATCTCCATGATAATCCGTTTTTACATGAAAAAACATCACCCGAGCGAAGCTTGGTCGCCCAGTTAGTAATGAATTATATTAATTAAACTTGCTGACCCGGAAAACGTTGTTTTGCCTTACATATTAGGCATCCATAGCGGACAAACAACGTGACACGTAATTTATATAAGACTACGGGATTGTCTTTCCACGCAGCCAAAATGGCATTAAACTTTATATGGTGGTTAAGTATTCTTAAATTTTCTAATTTTTCGCGCATTTTTCTTAATATTTTCTTTTATAAGAACCTTCTCCTTACAATTACAAACACAATAAAAAAAATTATCGGATAAATAAGGAAAATAGGGATTGATTTTTATATATATATATATATATATATATGTGTGTGTATATATATATATATGTATATATGTATATATATATATACATATATATACATATATATATATATATATATATATATATATATATATATATATATATATATATATATATATATATATACATATACATATATATATATATATATATATATATATATATATATATATATATATATATATATATATACACATATATACAGCAGCAACCATTATTTACAGACGAGTTTTTGCTTGCATAAGACTACGGGATTGTCTTTCCACGCAGCCAAAATGGCATTAAACTTTATATGGTGGTTAAGTATTCTTAAATTTTCTAATTTTTCGCGCATTTTTCTTAATATTTTCTTTTATAAGAACCTTCTCCTTACAATTACAAACACAATAAAAAAAATTATCGGATAAATAAGGAAAATAGGGATTGATTTTTATATATATATATATATATATATATATATATATATATATATATATATATATATATATGTGTGTGTATATATATATATATATATATATATGTATATATGTATATACATATATATACATATATATATATATATATATATATATATATATATATATATATATATATATATATATATATATACAAAAATGTCAACTATGACTCCAGAAAAAGCAACCATTATTTACAGACGAGTTTTTGCTTGCGTATATCATTGAATCGAAGATTTTTTTTACACTAAAGTCATATAAAAAGGAGCACAAAGCCCAGGCGATACATTCCACACAAAACATTATCATCAGAAAGGCTTTCAAAATGAAAATCGTGTACATTTCACGCGGCGTTTGAAATGACGACACGCGGAGGGAAGTTGTTAGGCGCTCGACAAAAGTAGAAAAATACCGTATAACAAGCAAAGTTGGATTTACTTGATGTCCAAATACTGTGACGTAACTGATACACAACTAACTATGAGCTGGAAATGACTTTCGTTACATCATATTGTTACCTTTTAGTCCAGAAAAACCCATTAGTGTTGAATTATCATTTATTACATTGATTCTTATATATAACATCCTCCATTTACATGCGATTATTCTCAATTCTCATTTTAAGTAGTTTTCGATATTTTCAACATAATCACATATTCTTATCCATTGCATTACATTACATTCAACATAACGACTTAATATGTCGATAAGTATCAAATATAGAACCGTTCTCGTGGACTGTCCGATATAGAATGGTAAAAATGAACCAACCGTTAGGTTAAGGCGGGATTCTAATCACGCCACTAACAAGTGACAATTGGCGCGGTTTAGTTTAAAATTATTTTAAGGCTTTACCGTTAAAATTTAAACATCTGTTATTATTAAAATATTAGTTAATATATTTACATAATAAATCATACGCATTTACACACAGTTATTAAAAATATCCTAACAATATAAATCTATACTATTTGACTGCCCCGTTGGTCGAGTGGTTAGCGATCCTTACTACGCAATCAACGGTGCTCGAGTTCGATCCCCAAAGGGGACAAGCATTTGTGTGATGAACATAAATGTTTGTATTTCCGGGTTTGGGTGTTTATTAAATACTAGCTGCTGCCAGCGACTTCGTCCGCTCCGCACTGCTCCTCCCCCGTAGGTGATAGCGTGATAATATGTAGTCTATATGTTGACCCGACCTGTTAGTAATATTCATGCAAAATTTGAAGTAAATCCATGCAGTACTTTTTGAGTATACCCCGGACATACATACAGACAAACAGACAAACAGACAAAAATTCTAAAAGCTATATATTTGGCTTCGATATCGATTGTAGATCACGCCCCAAGTATTCTTTAAAAAAAATATTCAATGTACAGTTTTGACTTTCCTACGATTTTATTATATGTATAGATATTCTAGTATTTATATATGTATTTCTATATATAACTATCGTTGACTAACACCCATAACACAAGCAAATAATTCGCTTACTTTGGGGTTAGTTCAATAAGTGTAACTTGTCCCCTGAATATTTCATTATTTATACTATCTATCTTTATCTCTCACGTGTTGGTCCGGGTTCCTTTTAACAAATAGACCAACTGCTACTTATGTTGTAAAATGCGACCAATTGGCTATACAGTATTCGTGTCACTGCCATAGTGACTACTAGGTGGTAGAGTTCCTCAACCACTTGCTCGGATATTCGGTACCACCGCCTTACCTGCCACAATGGCGTCAATGCTTATCATTGTCGTGTTCTGGTTTGGTGGCTAAAGTATTCGGTAGACTTATGCATGTGGTATTGCCATCGCGGCACACGGATTGCAAGCCACCATTATCATTTTTGGTGTCTATAGGCAATGGTTTCTCTTATCATCAGGAGAGCCATCTGCTCGTTTGCTAATAGAAACAGGACATAGGACCTTGAAATCTTAACAAAGAATTTTTGAGGTAAATACTTCTTTTTAGGCGTTAGGAAAAAATGATATTTTTACGATACGCGCACACCGTTCACGAAAAACCGACAGCGTGAAATCAGCTATTCAACATTTTAGTTTTTAATAAAAATTTGTCCATTTTTTAAATTATGTACTTATTATTTTTTTATATATTATATTATAGTATAATTATTTTATTTATATAAATAATGAATAATAAAATTTATTTAACTAGATAATGCGTTATAATAAGACTTTCTAAGTATTAAATCTTACTTTTTAATTATGGTTTAAGAGCCCACGACAATAAACCTAGTCCCATAAGACTACCGGATGGTATATACATAGTTATATTCGTCGTTAATTGGAGAATACGAAATGGCTATGCTGCAATGCGAAAAACCTGGTGGCGCTATTAAAAAAAGAAAAAAAGAATGAAAAAAAAATCGATTTCTGGTACGATAAGACTACCGAATTTCGTTTGTTCCTCGACATAGGGAGGGGAAGGACTCTACGAAAATGCTGTGCTGCATGTCCCCATGACTGGCCTTATCAGTGGCAGCAGCATTATAAGTGACGCCTTGTACCTAGGTATCTAGTACCATCGGACTACCGAACGAACCAAAGCTTATCTAAAAGATCATCAACTTCTGTGTAAGAAAACCACTGCTGCATCTTCGAAACAGTGGATGAGGTGGTTGCTGCAGCGATTAAAGGTCGCCCACTGCTTAAAGCTTAAATCGGCGTTTATGCTCGGTTTTGAAGACAAGTACCCGGTTTCTTTCGTCTGGTACTGATGGAATACCCATGCCACGATCAGGTACGAATAATTTGACTGGTCATTAACTGTTTAAACAAATGAAATTACATATTTTATGGGAAATTGTTAGATTTTTCAATCGTTTTCACTAGGATGTTTTAAGTTTATGTCCTACTTAGGGATTTATAGGGTTCTGAAGTCAACTGGAAACCCTTATAGTTTCATACGTCCGTCCATTCGTCTATCCATCCGTTCATCCGCGCCTTAGCTCAGGATTCTTAATACTATAAAGCTGTAATTTGGCATTTGTACCTATACATGTTAGTCATGCCATCAAAAACGGTAAAAAATAAATAAAACGTATATTGTTTTGGGGTACCCTCTACAAGTAAAGTTTTCTCACAAAAGTATCGTAGTGTAAAGTATCGTTGTATAGAGTTCTTAAACAATATTGCGTGTTGTCACCATTTAACGACGAATCTAACTATGTATATGCCATCCGGTATTCTTATGGGACCAGGTTTAGTGTCGTGGGCTCCCATACTATTAGGATAACAATGTAGTCGAAAAAAATATTAGAAAGATTTCTGTGGTTAATTATTATAAATTTATAAAATATAACTTCTTACGTGCTGTTACATCCCTACCATGTTAAGCTTTTGGCTTACTCACATCCCTAATAAGCAAAGCATCCAAAAGTGCTACTCTAGCACTTTTGGCCTCCTCATGAACCTCAGTCCTAGTCAAGTAAGTACATGTAGGAAGTGGGTCAGATACGATAAATAAAATGCGGATGTGGTGATATAACAGCTCTTTACATTTTGATCAACTTTAACTTTAGATCACTATTAAAGCTTTCCATTATTAATTACTAGTTCTCATTTAACAATACCAAGTAACTTAATTATTCCTTATTACAAATAAGTCATAATTTAAACCATAGATAGTCAATTATAAAATGTACTGTGACTAATTTATAGTTGACAATAATAATTAATTTGTTTGCACAAATTAATTATCCGAGAGTCAAGGATAAGCGACTAGCGAGATACAAGTGTACCGAGCCACGCCAGAGCCGAGACTGCCTTATCGGCGGGCGCGCAGAGCCTTTTATACAGGTAGCAAAACAAGTTGAGTAGTAGGGATATCGAACGATGCGCTTGCCGGCCCAGGCCGTGCATTTGTTGTTTACACTTTACAATATTCTTGCATTTGACGACGCGGACGCCGTCACGGCCATACTGACATGCACACGTCCTCGTGTGCGCATCTTTATACATCTGAGGACAAGGAACGCCTCGTTCATCCTGACATATCTTTTAGAAAACTAAACATAATCTTATTTTTTTTTTTTTTTTTTACAACTCTATAATTAGCGTAATCTTTTAGCGAAATGTTACAATAGTGTGCTGGTCCGGTAACCCCTTCAGCAACTACAACTATTAAACCTTTCTCGTCAGTTTTGAAACCGGAGACTGGATCCTACTAAGCTAGGAATCCCTCATCAATTAAAAAAACCGGAGACTGGATTGTACTAAGCTCCCTCTCATCAGTTAAAAACCGGAGACTGGAGTGTATTAAGCTCCCTCTCATCAGTTAAAAACCGGAGACTGGAGTGCACTAAGCTCCCTCTCATCAGTTAAAACCGGAGACTGGAGTGTACTAAGCTCCCTCTCATCAGTTAAAACCGGAGACTGGAGTGTGCTAGGCCGGAAATCCCTTTAGCTACAGTGCTAGACCGGAAATCCCTTTAGCTGACAGTGCTAGACCGGAAATCCCTTTAGCTGACAGTGCTAGACCGGAAATCCCTTTAGCTGACAGTGCTAGACCGGAAATCCCTTTAGCTGACAGTGCTAGACCGGAAATCCCTTTAGCTGACAGTGCTAGACCGGAAATCCCAGTAGCTATAACTAGACCGGTTTGCAATCCCTATAGCCAAAAGGCTAGACCGGATTGAACCCCTTAGCTGAGTCATTGGACCGGAAACTCCCTTCAATGACTCTAATCTTCCTACAATTTTTTCCTTTTTGTCAATCCTACATCTTTTGTTACATTACTTTTACTTTTTTGTTTCTTTTATATTGATTTCTTTTCATAGTTTTATAAGACTCCCATTTACTTTATTTATTTTTTTTTTTTGCTTTTCTTTACTTACATTTTTAGTGATATATTTTTTATCATCATTTTACTACATTTTATATCGTATTTTTTTTGCTGATGATGCAGCCTTATGAACAGTGGCATTAGTTATTACAAGATTAGAGAATCTCCTTCGCAGGTAGTTCGAAGATATTAAAAACTCTGACTGTTTAACTATTTACAATATACACTGCATTTCTATCAATATTGTTTGGACCAGTTTTATGAACAAGATCATTATCATGAGTATACGCCGTCACGTCATCCTTGTTATAATTTTCATATAGGTACCTCAAGAAACCCTACAGGAATATGGGGAACTTCGCAGAGGCTATCATGGGCGCACTTGTTTTCTAAAATTGCGGTAACTTTTAAGGAGCCCTTATATTTTGAGTCAACAATAATTTTCGTTTAGTGTCGTTCTACATTCCTAACAAAGACAAAGTCACCTACACTAAAAGGTTTAACCTTTCATTACCTCTACTCAACCGTAAAATGTCCGATTGGGCTGATTTTTTTGATTCTATTGGATACACTGGATCTTCAAAGCTTGTAGATACTATTGCGAGTTTTTGTTAGTTGCCGAATGTCAAACCTAATGCTGCTGAGCACGTGTTAAATATTACCTAACCGCTCTCGCTATGATTTATCAAAAAATTATACTGCGCTATCATTATTAAACCCTACAAGATTCGCATCACATATTCGGACCGACTGTTAGCTATATATGTGCCTGACGCAAGAAGATGTAAATCTGTATTGTTTTCTTTTTTTTAATATTAGTTTGAGTTTTAGTTGGTAATAAACTTTAAGATTGCTTATTAATGATCTTCAAAGGGTCAACTAATTCGATTTCAGCTCGACGAATTTAAGCCCGACGGTTTTAATTCAATTGGTTGTCAATTGTTAACGAAAAATTTTTATTAAGACTCATTAGGTCAAACGTGAAATATGACCTCCAAATTTAAATTTTGCCTTGTGGTTGAACATTTGATCTGTTGAGTGGAAATTACATTAGGACAAGCGACTACTTGGATTCTTGTTCATAAAACCGTTCTCTTACAAAGGAATCACAAGATATTTGTTAGATATGGCCTTCTGAACCAGAGTCAAATATAAAAAATAATTAATTTTTACTTAGTGTAATACACCATGTGACGCTCTGGAACAGATGTTGACTGGTTTTCTGTTTTCGGAACTTGATGTGGCAACTTCTTTCTTCTTGTAGCGCTTCGGACAAATGGAAGCTATGTGGCTGGGCCGGGGTCACAACATACATAGCAGACCACTGGTGGTCGGCCACTGGACACGCCACCAGAGATGGTAGTAGATGACCTGCTTTCGCTGCAATCAAAAATTATTTGAGATAAGTTTCTGTTTATCACGGCAATAGTTGTTACGATTGTTCGATTCTATCACAAAAATTGTAACTTCCTCGAAATACAGTGGTGCTCCTAAATCGGTTCATATCTAAGTCTAAAAGGAAGAGATCTTCAAGTCATAATATAGCTTGCCAAGACAGCAGATTGTGAAGTAGGTGACGGCATGACTCTTAAGTGAGTGAGTAGCTACAATGATCAGATCAACCCCGTCTAATTTTTTCTTTTCTATATTTATTTTACTTAAGGTACACCAGCTAGTAAGTTACACGACAAAAATCCTACGAGTCAGATGAAGGGTCTTTGGAACGACAGAAGCATCTCAAAAAACAAAGGAGAGGCTGGTTTGTACGCTGGTGTTCTCCATATTTACGCACGGCGCAGAGTCATAGACACTAAGTGCTGCAGACAGACGTCGCATTGATGCGTTTGAAATGTGGTGCTGGAGGAAAATGTTACGTATCCCTTGGACAGCACACAGGACCAACGCCTTCATACTAAAACAACTTGGAGTAAAGACCAGACTGTCTACTACGTGCCTACAAAGAATTCTATAATACTTCGGCCACATCTCTACAAAGCAAGGAGACAATCTCGGAAAGCTAATCGTGACCGGAAAAGTAGAAGACAAAAGACCAAAGGTCGTACTCCTATGCGATGGTCAGACCAGGTTTGCACCAATCTCATGTCTAAAAAGTTTTATGATTCTCTGCACGGCGCTGAAGATAGAGTCCAATGGCGTAATATTGTGCTATCAAGAACGATCTAATGAGGAGGTTACGACCCACAGTAATGAAGAATACGAAGCAAGGAGGAGGACACCAGTTAGTCATATCGTCTGTTTCATCAGAATCAAAGTATATCAACCTAATAGGAGTAGATGCATTTACAGAATGTGAATTAATATTTTCTGCTATTTTTCAAAGAATAGTTTCCACACCACAACCGAAAAGAGACATTTACTGTTCTACATAATTAACCGAAATAGTTTGATGCTGAAGTGGGAGTGAATCCGATCCCACTTCTGATGTAGGAAGTGGGTCAGATACGATAAATAAAATGCGGATGTGGTGATATAACAGCTCTTTACATTTTGATCAACTTTAACTTTAGATCACTATTAAAGCTTTCCATTATTAATTACTAGTTCTCATTTAACAATACCAAGTAACTTAATTATTCCTTATTACAAATAAGTCATAATTTAAACCATAGATAGTCAATTATAAAATGTACTGTGACTAATTTATAGTTGACAATAATAATTAATTTGTTTGCACAAATTAATTATCCGAGAGTCAAGGATAAGCGACTAGCGAGATACAAGTGTACCGAGCCACGCCAGAGCCGAGACTGCCTTATCGGCGGGCGCGCAGAGCCTTTTATACAGGTAGCAAAACAAGTTGAGTAGTAGGGATATCGAACGATGCGCTTGCCGGCCCAGGCCGTGCATTTGTTGTTTACACTTTACAATATTCTTGCATTTGACGACGCGGACGCCGTCATACACATTAAGAATCCGTAGAGACCAGAAGTGTCCCTATACTATATCCGTATTCCGTATTGTGTAATTGTGTGTTTTACTATTTCTTGTTTTAAAGTGTAATTAATGTAATACTATTTCTTGTGCAAAAGTGTAATAAACTTATTTGTGTGAAATAAATGTTTTTTTTAAAAAGACTAGCGCGTTGCCCCTCGTAACATTGGTGGCAGCGGTGGGATTTAAAAAAAAATCCTGGTAACGCCTCAACTCAACTAAAATATAACAAAAACGTTTACTGCTAAATCCGGTTGCGCGCGTGAAAAACAAATTCTAATACAAACCTTCAAGACTCAAGACAAAATACTAATTCTCAAATTTACTAAATTAATTACTAAATCCAAAATTCTGTGCACAAAATGATGAAGATCCTGCATATTATCTACGTCATCATCCACCTGTAAGTCAAAAACATTTTATTACGAACAAGTGCAGCGTGAGGTCTACAAATCTATAAACATTACAACAAAGTAGCTAGACTAAACATCCACGGATTATTGGAAGCCGTCGCTTATCAGCTGCCCGCCCACGTCGTGTCACCGTATAACCTATAACTTTGTCGCATTATTCTATAAATCTTATTTAAGGCCCGTACAGACTTTAAAATCAACTGCAATATATTTTTTGTATTACTTTATTTAACTACTTAATTTTGTTTCAATTTCATATTCTAGTCTAATTTTAAATATAAAAATGGCAACAAAGAAATCAGAAGTTGAATTAAGGTCTGACGCCAGTATTTCGGAGCGAATTGACTCAAATATATTATTTAAATTTATTAAACCTTTCGATGGCTCGCGGGACAAACTTTGTTCTTTTATAAATAACTGTGACAACGCATTTAAGATCGCTTCTTCTTCTCAGAAACCAATTCTACTTAACTTTATTTTGTGTCAACTCGAAGGAAAAGCAGAATCCGCTGCGTCCATTAAAGACTTCGATTGCTGGGACCAGCTCAGTGCGTTTTTACAATCTCAATTTGGAGAAGGCAAACACTATGCCCATTTACTATCAGAACTTCAAGGATCACTACAACAAAGTAACGAATCAGTCAGCCAATACGCTCTGAAAATCGAAACTACCTTGTCCAAATTACTTACCGAAATAACATTATCTAATAAAAAGAAAATCGAGTTGTCGGGAAAAACATCCGCCATGGAAGAATTGGCGCTACACTTGTTCTTAATGAGTCTTACACCTAAAATATCGAATTTCGTCAGAATGAAAAATCCCTCTAATTTAAATGAGGCGATCAATTACGCGATTTCTGAGGAAAAAATACAAACGCTCCTCGAACAGAGAGCCCATTCTAATCGCAATTTTAGTAGAAGCTTCACACCGCGTGACGACAGAAGACCTATCCACAACCTCAACAAACCACAGGTTCCCGTATGTAGGTATTGCAAATTCTTAGGGCACACGATAGAGAACTGCAAGAAACGCGAATTTAATAATAGTAACAAACGATTTAATCTTAATAGGAACACATATAATAATTCAACAAGCTACACCGGATCGGACCTACCAACCACCATTACACCAAAATCGTCCTTCGTATCCGAATAACCAGCATCGTCCTTATCAATCATCTACCCGTAATCACCCAGGACGCGTCCATTACCTAGATGAAGGTGAAGACACCGTGGACACATATGAACAAAATCAAACAAAGGGCGGTGATTTAAACGAGCAATGGGCTCACAGCGGTGCCCTGTGAAACCCAAATCGCTTAATACAAATCCAACTTGGCATAAAAAAGGCGCCATCCACTACTATACCTGTCCCATTGAATCAAACGCCAAGTTCGCTGTATCCACAGTACCCTCTGCCCGTCAGGGACCCACTGTATCCTCTGCCAATCAGAGACCCGCTGTATCCGCTGTATCCACTGTATCCTCTGTCCATCGGAGAACCACCGAACCCACTGTATCCTCTGCCAATCAGAGACCCGCTGTATCCGCTGTATCCACTGTATCCTCTGTCCATCGGAGAACCACCGAATCCACTGATTCCTCTGCCAATCGGAGATTCGCCGCTCCCTCTGCCTATCATAGACCCACCGCATCCACTGCATCCATTGCATCCCTCATCCATCAGAGACACACTACACCCCCATTCAATCAGAATCCAAACGTATCTTTTGCATCCGTCGTAAAAGGGAGACCCACTGCATCCACTGCATCCCGCATACACTGGAGACCCTCTTTACCTTCTATAAATCCGAATGCATCCGAATCCATGACAAGCCCTATAAACCGGAGATCATCTGTATCCGCTACCGACCACACACCCGCTGTATCTACTCCACCCACTGTATCTCCAAATCCTGAAACAAATAAAATTTATGAAATCACTTCTAATCAAAGAAAGAGATACTTACCACATGTAGCTACCGACCACGCACCCGCTGTATCTACTCCACACACCGCATCTCCAAATCCTGAAACAAATAAAATTTATGAAATCACTTCTAATCAAAGAAAGAGATACTTACCACACATAGTCGTTAAAACCCAAATAAATTCTCGTAGCCTTAAACTCCTAATTGACACCGGTTCCTGTGTTAGTCTGATAAAACAGAGTTCAATAGAGAATAAGCCCGTTCTAGTACGTGAAACAATAAAATTAAAGGGTATTAATGCTAGCGATGAAACAGTATCTACCATGGGGCATTTTCAATTACAGTTATTCGCTGATATCGACAATAAACTTTCATATCGATTCCACGTAGTCAAGGAAATAGATCTAATTTATGACGGGATAATTGGAACAGACTTATTTAACGATCTCGATGGAGTCATAGATTACAATTCCGACACGCTACAAATCCAAAATTTTATTATGAAAATGAAATATAGTAAACCCGTTTACAAAATTCCACCCCGCACCGAAACGATAATTGAATGCATCGTTTCTAATCCGGAATATAAAGTAGGGCTTATATTAGATCAGCATTTATCGGATACGCTACTAGTGGCAAATTGTGTCGTTACCGTCAAAAACAATAACCGAGTGAATATATCCGTAGTTAATACTTCTGAAGAACCAGTTACTTTAGACTCCGACATTAAACTCAAAGTGCAACCGCTTGACATAAACTCCTTCCAGTTCGATCACGATTTACCAAATCTTAGCAAATCATTAATTGCTAGAAGAGAGGAAGTGCTAAATCTTTTAAGAGTCGACCATCTTAACGACGAAGAGAAATCCTGTTTAGCAGATATTTGTTCGCAATATTCTGATATCTTCCATTTACCAGATGACAAACTGACAACCACTGATCTTTTAAAACACGAAATAAAGACCTCCTCATCAGAACCTATCAACGTCAAATCCTATCGATTCCCAGAAATCCATAAACAAGAAGTTAACTCCCAAATTTCCAAAATGTTATCCCAAGATATAATAAAAACATCGACATCACCTTGGTCATTTCCTATATGGGTAGTACCTAAGAAAACAGACTCTTCCGGTCAGAAAAAGTGGCGTATAGTAATAGATTACAGAAAATTGAATGATATCACGATAGGTGAAAGTTAATCCTATCCCTCAAATAAATGAAATTTTAGATCAACTAGGAAAAAGTAAATATTTTTCTACCCTCGACCTCTGCTCTGGGTTCCACCAGATCGCTATAACGGAAAGCGACACCGAAAAGACGGCGTTTACCGTCCCTCAGGGTCATTTTGAATTCAAACGCATGCCATTTGGGCTCAAAAATGCACCCGCAACCTTCCAACGCCTCATGAATATTGCTCTTGCGGGCCTCCAAGGGATAGATTGCTACGTCTATTTGGATGACATTGTCATCTACTCTTTTGATTTAGACTCCCACTGCGCCAAATTGTGCAAAGTCTTTGATAGATTAAGAAATCACAATCTAAAACTCCAACCTGACAAATGCGAGTTTCTTCGTAAAGAAGTCGGGTACCTCGGTCACATTATAAGCGAGGATGGAGTGAGTCCGAATCCTGATAAAGTGAAAGCAGTATCCGAATTCCCTACTCCAAAATGTCCTAAAGACGTCAAATCTTTCCTTAGTCTCGTATGCTACTACCACCGTTTCATCCCAGATTTCTTTAAGATTGCTAAACCACTCACATCTCTCTTAAAAAAGGAAGTCCCTTTCAGTTGGTTAAATGAACAACAAATGGCATTTGATGATCTCAAAAACAAATTAATATCCGCTCCGATCCTTATTTATCCTAATTTCTCTGAACCTTCGTGCTTACATGTGACGCCTCAAATTATGCCATATCAGCGATCCTTTCGCAAGGCGAAATCGGAAAAGACCGCCCAATCGCCTACTCATCCCGAACGCTAAATAAGACGGAAATAAATTACTCGACAACTGAAAAAGAATGTCTGACTTTGTATTTGGGACAAAAACGTTTAGACCTTACCTATACGGCCACAAATTCACGATCGTTACTGACCATAGACCACTGAAATGGCTTTTCAATTGCAAGGATCCCGGCTCCCGATTAGTCAGGTGGCGTCTCAAACTCGAAGAGTTTGACTATAAAATCGAATACAAAAAAGGAAAGATCAATAGCAACGCCGATGCTCTATCTCGATTCCCCGTAAATCCTGTCCAAAGTCCATACGACAATCCTATTCCTTCCACTTCTAAACAAAATTATCTAGCAAGTCCTATTACCCTTGATGACCTTGACTTACCTTATATCCCCACTGATTCAAATTATGCACCCTCCGTAGATCTTCTTGACAACGACGACATACTCGATGACATCAATGATATAATACGACAAGACAAAGACTTACCTTCACCTGTTATCGATTCTCCTGATTCTGCTACTCCTGCAGATGTTTCGGATCCTGCTAATACTATTTACGACGGTAACTATTCAGATTTTCTCAAAACTAGTTCTAAAGATTTTAATTCTAATGTGAACATTGTAGAACACCATGAAAGTTTATGTAAAACTAGTAAAAAACATATTATTATCCCCACATCTATAGACATGGATGAATCTAATCCATATGTAAATGAAATTATATCCAATTTCCCCAACCAAGATGAATTTATCAAATTAGAAAGAACCTTATACTCATTTATTAAATACGAAATGGGAACTAAAACTTACTATTTCTGCTTTACTAAAGTACCACTTTGACACTTGCTCTTACGAAGATGTTTATAAATGCCTCAAGTCTATTAGAAACGAACTATTAGTCTCTTTGTTAGGCCAAGATAATCCCGAAATAGCTATATCGGATTTTAATAACCCTTTCGATACACATCAATATATTAAATTGTATAACATGATATTGTACCTATTCCATAACTCAGGAATAACCGTACACATATATAAAAATATAATTATCTATCCATCTTTAAGCGAAATACAGAAAATCCTAAAGGAAAACCATGACACTCCAATTGCAGGTCACTTAGGTTCCTCTAGAATGCTAAAACGTATCCAGGAGAAATATTATTGGAAGAACATGCGCTCAGACGTAGAAAATTACGTTAAAAAGTGTCCACAGTGCCAAACTAATAAAGCCCTTAGAGGAATTAATCGTGCTCCTATGCAAATTACCTCTCTTTCCACTCGTCCCTTTGAGCGCGTAGCTTTTGATATAGTCGGCCCATTACCCGAAGCTGGTAATGATAGGTATAAATTCATCCTAACACTCCAGGATGATCTGACGAAATTTTCAGCTGCTTATCCTATTTGCAATACTACAGCTGAAGAAATATCAGAGTGCCTAGTCCATTTTATTACACTATTTGGTATCCCTAAAACGATATTAACTGATCAAGGCACAAATTTTACGGCCGAGCTATTTAAACAAACTTGCAATCTACTAAAAATCGAACAATTATGGTCTATATCATCACCAGACTCCTCGAGAGAGGGCACCTTCCTCGAGAGAAGTCATTCTACTCTGAAAGAGTATCTGAAATCCTTTGTAAATGAACAGCAGAATAATTGGCATCGTTTTGTATATACTGCCATGCTTGCGTACAACGCAGCTATACATTCTACTACTCATTATTCTCCCTATGAACTCTTGTTTGGTCATAAAACTTACATACCTGATTCCGTCTACAAAGAGACTCCAGGTGCTACTTATCCCGAATATGTTCGACTTTTACAAAATAGATTGAAACTATCTAGAGAAAAAGCTATAGAATACATCCAAAAATCAAAAGAAACATCTAAATCCTATTATGACATTCGTACTCGACCGGTAAAATACAAAGTAGGAGATCTTGTTTATTTAAAAAATCACTTACGCTTAAGAAAAGCTCATTCGCCAATATGGAAAGGTCCATATAAAATAATAAAAATTCATGGCAATAATACTGCATCACTTTTAATAAACAGACGTCACGTCAAACATCATTTTGATGAATTCAAACTAGCTACCACCTCCACGGCGGAATAAAGTTTTATAAATAATAATAATTATATAATGAGTTAAATTTACTTCTATTCCAGACTTGGTCTCATATATTCTACCTTGGCATCCGATAATGCAGAACATATTCAGCCAGCATCAAATAAAGCCGGTATATATTTTGATCCTATTGGTTCTGTAAAAACCACAGATGATACACTTGATGTTATCATACCGATTGACATCTCTTTTGTCGAACCACATTTAGAAAATGTTAAAAATGTCTTAGGAACTTCTAAATTTTTATGTAGACAAAGTAATGTTTATAACAACGGTGAATGTCATTATTTATTCCAACCATTATCATCTCGGTATTCTGATATAGTCAGAGATTTTAACTCGATTTCTCACCTTTTGTCTAAAAAGGTTAAAAGAGCAGCTTGGTTTAGTGGCATAGGTACCATAATCAAACACCTCTTTGGAAATATGGACGAAAATGATGCTTTGAAATTTAGCGAAGCTATTCGCACTGTAGAAAAAGATCAGACTAAATTGGCCACTTTAATGAAAGAAAATATGATGGTCACGATGTCAACATTATCGTCAATCAAAGACGTAATTAATAAAATTAAAGCAAATGAGGAAAATCTCAACTTTGCAATCGAAACTTTAAATAAGAATGTCGAAAATCTTACATTAGTCTGACAAATTAATTATAAAATCTAAAGTATCAGAATTGACGAACATCTTAGAAAGTAGTCTATTGACCTTATCATTTAAGTTAGAAGATATTGTTAATGCTATTATGTTTAGTAAATCTAATATTCTATATCCCTCTATCATTACTCCTAAGCAATTATTTTCTGATCTTGTTGATAATTATAGATTCCTTCCTAGCTCTAAGCAATTACCTGTTCCATTAGTTTTAGATAATATACACATTTCGGAAAATATTTCTGACGTATCATGCTACTATGTAAATAATAAGATAATATTTGTACTACAAATACCATTGGTAAATCCTAAGGAATTTGACTTGTATCATGTTATACCTCACCCTATCAATCTTAGAACCATAAATGAAACATTGTATACTAGTATTATACCTTCTACTAAATATTTAGGTATAACCAAAGATAAGTCATCTTATTGTAAATTTAATATACTTTCAAATTGTAAAATTATGAATACACAATATTATATTTGTGAAATATATAATGTATATCCTACATCAGCTGTACCAATATGTGAAACTGAAATAATCTCGAAAGCTTCTAATTCTATCCCACAATTATGTAATACAAAATTTGTAAACGGTAACTTTGAAACTTTTCATAAATTACATAATAATAAATGGATTTATGTTATCAGTCAAAAATCTAAAATCACTATAGAATACCCAAATAAAGAACTATCGGAGTCAGTTATCTTCGGTACTGGTATAATAACGTTACCGGACCAATGTATAGCATACTGTAAAGACAATAAACTTATATCTAAGCGACACATTGAAATTAGTGTCAAACCGGTAATACTGAATTTCGACATAATTAATGATACTTGTTGTAGTCCTACAACATATTTAAAGGAAAACGCCAAAGCTCCTTTTGTAAATTTAAAAAATGTTGATAACTTGAATATATACTAACTATAATAAAATGACTGAAAAAATTAAAACCGAACTTGATGAGATTATCGAAAAACCTCATATCGTTCTTTATGACAATTTTTATTCTTATACAACTATTGTAATCGTTTTAGTTATTTTGATAGTTTTATTCTATAAAATGTTTAAATATTTTAAGTTAGTCTTAAGAAACAAATGTAATCGTAATCCAGAAGAACCTACAGAACCCCAGACATCCTCAGATCCTGACGACAATAATCTTTCTCCTCGACTTCGTGGTACCTAATAGAAGGAAGCTCACCTTCTCCTTTTCCTCGTCGACTTACTTTCCACCCGTAAGTCTCCTCTTATTCGGGGGGCTGTTACATCCCTACCATGTTAAGCTTTTGGCTTACTCACATCCCTAATAAGCAAAGCATCCAAAAGTGCTACTCTAGCACTTTTGGCCTCCTCATGAACCTCAGTCCTAGTCAAGTAAGTACACATTAAGAATCCGTAGAGACCAGAAGTCTCCCTATACTATATCCGTATTCCGTATTGTGTAATTGTGTGTTTTACTATTTCTTGTTTTAAAGTGTAATTAATGTAATACTATTTCTTGTGCAAAAGTGTAATAAACTTATTTGTGTGAAATAAATCTTTTTTTAAAAAGACTAGCGCGTTGCCCCGCGTAACAGTGCGCTGCATAGGTACACGTTTCTTTTTCACACGACTGAGCTTTCCCTAAAATGGTCATAATGTGTAGATATATACATATTATAATATCGTAGGAAAGTCAAAACTGTATATTGAATTTTTTTTTAAAGAATACTTGGGGCGTGATCTATCGATATCGAAGCCAAAAATATAGTTTTTAGAATTTTTGTCTGTTTGTCTGTATGTATGTCAGTGGTAAACTCAAAAAAGTACTGCATGGATTTACTTCAAATTTTGCATGAATATTACTAATAGGTCGGGTCAACATATAGGCTACATATTATCACGCTATCACCTACGGGGGAGGAGCTGTGCGGAGTAAACGAAATCCGCGCCGACGAAGTTGCAGGCAACAGCTAGTAATAAATATAATAAAATGAAAACACTGCTTAACTACATAGTAAACCTCAACGAAATTAGTGTAATAATGTTCAAAAAGTATGGTCACCACTTATGTATGTGGCAATGTCATCCCGCCACACGGATAGCAACGCAACATCAAAATTTTTCATCAAGCACTAACGATATTGCGGTACGAATAGGTAAGGTTTTGATACCAGACCTAAGCGAGACAATGCAAAACTCTCCCACCTAGCAGCCAAGATGGAAGTGACTTGCTTAGCTAATCGTTAACCTCTTACGAACTGCCTGGCAGACCTACAGATGGTCTATCCTTCAAAGGGGACCTGAACCAACATGGAGTATATCTCTAAGCTATGCTGCGAACGGACGGACGAACATAGCAAAACTATAAGGTACTTAGTTGACTTCGGAACCCGAAAAGTAAGACATAAAAAATAAGACATAATAACAAATATTTCCAGTTTTACATCTCTACATCTTTGTACGTCCTATTTTCGCATACAACTTTTGGCCCATTTGCGATTTGTTTGAACGTATACAGATCTCACAACTACTTTTCACAAACACTCATTCTCTCCGTCAACGACACAAGGTTGCATTTCGCTCAAAACGCTTTTTAAAACAACATTGGTTTTGTCAACATCTAGGAAAATGCTTCATCCATCATTCACTCTACGTATGTGGTGTGAAAGACGTCGGTGACGATTATGACGTTCGTTTATGTAGCTCACACTTACATTTGCTGTAATATTCAGTTTTACCACCCTGGAATAAAGAACATTTTCCTTTAATACTAACAATTACATACTTGTAGGGCTTTAGACACTTTAGTGCATGACTTAAATCCTAACAATGTGTTGCCAGATATTAAAGAAGATTATTCCCTTTGCGCTTGTGCGTAAGCTTCATTTTAGATTACATTCTTGTTTAGATGCAATGTAATAGCTTGGATAATAGGTTATTCGACAGAATTTTCAAACGTATCGAAAATTGTAATCTATACGTTTGAGTTAAGGTTAATAATTCTTTGTAAGTTTACTAGCGTGTAGGATACGTGGATAGACAGTTGTCTAGTCTTTGTTGGTCTGAGATTTGATTCAATGGATGCAATACATGCCAACGATACGTCAAATGAGTGGAGGAGCTGTGACGTATTTTGAATGAATGGATTTATCTCCACTGTACATAAAATTTGTTTACATTAAAAATACAAATAACACAGTAAGTAAAAGTATTAAGAAAGAATTTTGGAGTATAATAATTGCTGCAGCCCTCACAACTGGCTATAGTTTATTTACTTCGTATCTTTTTTTTACACTAATGTTATCCCACGTGTTGATACAACCTCCTTTTGAAAAACAGATCAACTAACATTCTGCTAGGAAGGTAGCAAAAGGCGACCGGTTGGCTATACGTCTCAAAAATATGGTGATCACTAGGTCTCGCCTAACGACTCACCCGAATATTTGTACCGCATCCTTAACTATTCCTGCCGCAACAGCTTATCATTGTTAAATAACTTGGCATTGTCGTATTCTAGTTTGAAGAGCTAGGTATACGGAAGCCATCTCGCCACACGGATATCATAGCACATTACTTTTTAAAGATTTTTAAGTTTAAGATTAACATCTTTGGTGAGAAATAGAGCCATCTGTATGTTTGTTATCTTAAGATATAAAAAATATTATAAAGCGGAAGAGATTTGAAATGTCGGTGATTAGTTTACCCGACTCATACCTAATAGAATATATCTAGCGATCAAAACAATTGACGAAATCGATCACAAAGCAAAGAAGAGCTTCGCCAAATTGAACAACAACATATAGCTCAACATTAAGAGCGTTGCCAGGATTTAAGATAAAACGGCTGCTGGTTCAAATCCAGTTGTATCCCCCTTTAAAAAATAGACCGTCTGTCATTCTGCCAGGTAATTTGTAAAAGACAATTCGCCGGGTTGGTCTCGGCCTCCGCCACATGGATATAAAGGCACATTATTATTTTTTTAAAGATTTTTAAGTTTAAGATTAACATATTTGGTGAGAAATAGAGCCATCTGCTTGTTTGCTATCTTATGATATAAAAAAAAGACAAAGCATTGCTTTACTTGTCATTATCATCACGACTGTTAGCAGAGATCAGTATATTATACTCCTATTGTTCCTCCTGCTACTAGGTATCAGAGTTCCGCAACGTCTCACCCGGGTATATGATACATGATATCACCGCCTTACCTATTCCTGCCACAATAGCGTCGTGTTTTAAGGTAGCCGGTAGACTTTCTGTATTGTTGTGCTATGTTCTTTCTGTTCTGTGACTTGGGTAGCAATGCACCTTTCAAATATTTGATATCTATAGACGCTGGTTTCTCTTCCCATCAGGAGAGCCATCTACTTGTTTGCTATCGAAGAATATTTAAAAAAGCTTAAAAAAGATTGAGTTTCTCTGGTACGGGATCAGACATATAAAATAAAAGTAATTAAATACCTACCCTACTCGTATTACACTCTTACTTGCGATCGCCCGTGGCCGAAATTCGACCATAGACCAAACAATAAATTCTCTTTTAAGTTTGACAACAGAGTGCTTAGTGTGAGTTTTTCTTTTCGCATTCGATCGTGAGCGCGTTTCGAGTTTACTAGGAATTTGTATGTGATTTGTACAGCGCCACTTAGTGGTAAACTGGTTTCTCACGTTTACCACTAGGTGGCGCTGTACAAATCACATACAAATTCCTAGTAAACTAAAAACGCGCTCACGATCGAATGCGAAAAGAAAAACTCACACTAAGCACTCTGACTTTAGTTGTAATAAAGATAGGATACATATGTGTATTATCATGTATCTTACATGAGTGTAATGTGTATAATGTTTATTTTATTAATCTAATTAACTATTTTATACAGCATTTTAATTAAACATATTAGGTTTCTGCAGTACCCTTCGATGTAAACTTTAATTGTGCCCCTACTCCGCCGTTCGCGCGTTTGTCTTAAACATGGGCCCAAAAATTTCCCTAACATATTAATATTATTACACTCAAAATTCTTTTATCTAGTGTCACCCTCATCATTCTGTACTAAAAAAGCATCGCTTAGACACAACCATTTACGACGAGCCACCCTTTACGTAAACATTCAATCAATTACCACATAGATTTCTCCATCAATCCGTCGTAGAAGTGCGACGTCATCGCTGGTACATTATTCTGCAACTTCCGACGTCCCGATCCACTGAATCATTGAAGGACTATCGGTTAAATTCCTCAGAGGAAATGACAGAATTCAACTGGAAAATATTTTTATCCCCTTCTCAGGATCACAAGAGATTGCAAGTTTTAAATATATCACAGGGCTCTCTTTGTTACCGTTATCAGTATAACTCTTAATTGAAAACCATTAAAAATATTTATTGCTGATGCATACTAGTAGCTTATATAGTACTAGTATTACTGGTGACTTTGTTCGAGTCTTCCTATTTTTTTTTATTTTATTTAAGCACTAGCTGCTGCGTGCAGCCCGCTGCATTATTAAAGTTTTTGGCGAATCCCGCGGGATCACATTATTTTTCGGGATAAGAAGTAGCCTATGTCCTATTCTAGCTCATCATCTACCTGTGTGCCAAATTTCATTCAAATCCATTCAGTAGTTTTTGCGGGATTGAGTAACAAACATTCATCCATCCAAACATCCAAACTTTCGCATTTATAACACTAGCTGCAGCATGCAGCCCGCTGCATTATAAGTTTTTGGTGAATCCCGCCGGATCACCTAATTTTTCCGGGATAAAAAATAGCCTATGTGCTATTCCAGATCATCATCTACCTGTGTGTCAAATGTTATTCAAATCTGTTCAGTAGTTTTTGCGTGATTGAGTAACAAACATCTATCCAAACATCCAAACTTTCGCATTTAAAATATTAATATAGATTAATATAGATTTATTGCACACGAGTAACAAAACATAATGACAAAATTAGTACAAAAGGCGAGCTTATCTCTAAAGAAATTTCTTCCAGCAAGCCCAAAATAAGTGAAAATAAATAAAGTTGAAAAAAGTGTACAAAAACAAAATGAAATTAACTACTAAAATAATACAAAATATTAAAACTACTTACTAATACTACAAACAAAACTAAAATTACAGTAGTAACATTACCTCCTTTTGCTCACTCGGATCAAAAGCAACCTTTTTCCTGCCCTATAACTTGTCTACTTTTCAGTAAAATTTCTACCAAAATCGGTCCAGCCCTCCCAAATATTACCGCGTACAAACAGAATGACAGACATTTGCAAAATAGTTGTCTACATATTAAATAACACACTGCACTTGAAAAATTGCGTAGTCAGGGTCGCTAACCACTCGACCAACGGGTCGCGGGCGGTCAAATAGGTAATAACAACAATAAAAAAAAATTCAACCTAAACAATAAAATCTTTTTTAAGTTTGAAAACATACATTTTAGCCGGAAAGAAAATAATATACATGTGTTTAATATATATATATATATATATATATATATATATATATATATATATATATATATATATATATATATATATATATATATATATATATATATATATATATATATATATATATATTACGTTTTTTTTACGTTTTTTTATTTATATACGTTTATTCTAATTAATTTAATGTATATCTAATGCATATTACTTAAAAATATTAGATTTCTGTAGTCGCCCACAATGTAACTGGGCCAAATTTCATAATCCACTGTTCGCGTAATTGTTTTAGAAAGGGGTACAATTTTACGTCACCTGTTAATTATACATCATGTAATCGACCTACCGAAAATCGACTAAATCTACCGAAAATCGAAACCATAGCTTTGGACCATGATTCTGAGTTGAAAACGGTTGGAATGGAAATTTATGTGAAATAATTTTTGACATTTTGATGATTTTTTCACCATAATTTGATTTATCGTAATATTTTCAGTGCTTTTCTAAAAAATAATAAAATTTAGGGAAATACACAAAATAAGAAATAGATATGCGCCGTACGCTGCGCTGAATGAACGGCTAGTTTAAGATTTCTGCGGACGCAACGAGTTGGAGCAATTTACGCTTTACATTGCGGGGCGTGAAAATAAAAAAATCATAAATCGCAAGTATTGCATCTTCCACAAGAAAATCGAAATGCTATTATGACAAGACCGTAAAAATGGCATGTTTTCATCATTTTTCGTTAAACCGTCCCTTTCCCAAGTTTTAGTTTTCAATTTTCTGTGTTTCGGTTTGTACTACTGACGTTATGGAAAGTGTGGTGGACGAGGGAGGACTATAATTGTGCCGCTGGAGTCCCCTTTTGTTTCCATACTTTCGATTTATTTCATTCCTCACACTTTTACTTCAGTGGCATTGCAGAAGACATCCATAAGATTTCGCGGAACATTCCAAAATAAAATTACATTGTTTTGTGTCATTAATAATACTATTGGATATTAATGTACTTATCACTTACTCGCAATTTACGTAAGTAAACGTCAATTGAGTCGTAGCACTTAGGGCTTCAGCGTAAAACGATACAACGTTGCTACGTCGCTGCATAAAATGTTAAGAAAATGTGTAAAGAGCCCTAAACGCATCGACTGGATTAGCGTTTTGTTACGAGAATCTGGCCCCTGCCCTTGATTAGCAAATTTGACTAAACCATGTTGCGAGAAAACATTGATTCTTAAGTCGGATGAAAGCCTTACTGAGGTTTTGTTTGGAGTGAAATCTTGAGAAAAAATGTAAAAATATCTTCAGAAACATAAATTACAGTAGTAGCATATAGTCTTTCTTTCTTGTATGTAAACATTACCGTGCTTAAAAAGTAGTTGTTTTTGGTTATCACAAAAAACAAAATGTAATATTTATCAGGTCAGTAAAATGAGTGAGGAGAATCACCACTCGTCTTAACAACAACGATAAATTGTGGTCAACCGGGGCATTATTGATATTCGGTTCATCCCACTTACCTTGAAAGGAATTAATCCATTGTGAAGATATTTGTTATTGGACATTATTTCATGAGGAGTCATGACTCGTTCAGATTTAAATACAAAAAACTGGTAAACGAACGAACAATACATTATATAATTAATATTTTAATATTTTGTTGCACAAATAACTAATCGGTGAAAGAGATTTTGTAGAATCCTTTGATTTATTTAAACTAAAATCATATTTTTGACGATGTTTTAGAGTTTCCGATGAACTATTTTTTCTTGAAACGCACTAAGCTTGTCCAGATTAGAACACATAAAGCGGCTTTCATATCTATAATCTGAACATAAACTAAAATATTTTACTTTTTAATCACTAGATGTTAATTTGGTTTTTTGGGTAACTTTTTTCTGCATATATAACTCTAAACGCTGAACGGATAGTGATAAGAAATTCTCGTTACATCCTCAGGAACATAGTGCAAGTTCTGGTATGCTTTCATCATCATCTGCTGATTGACGACTGCAAAAGGACGTGGAGATATACTTTCTATTGAAGGCAATGGTCGTAGATCAATATTGGAAGCTTCTTCCTTAGGTCTCGGTGACATAAATGATGCTTGGCTAATAGGCATGGTATAGCTTATCATATTGTTATACATATACTGGTGTTCAGTGTATGGTATAGGAATTTGGCAGTTTACTTCAGTACGTGGTTCAATTTCAATGAAACTTTCTCGAGTTGTATACAATGGGGGATTTCCATATGCTTCCAATCTATTCTTTCTTCTCGGACGATATTTGTAATCTGGATAATCGTTCATATGCTTGAGTCTTAATCTTTTTGCTTCATCTATGAACGGTCGTTTCTCTAATTCATTCAAACTTTTCCATTCTAATCCTAAACGTTTGGATATTTCAGAATTGTGTAACTTTGGGTTTAACAATGATATTTTCTTCCTTTGCAATCTTGACCAAACCATGAACGCGTTCATTGGTCTTTTAATGTGATACGGATTTGGATTCCTGGAGGATTTCTTAGATACAGGCAAAGGTTCCAATGGATACGCCATTTTGAATACCCATATCACTTTATATTTACATTTAGGTATCTATGTTATATGTTTGGAATTGACGATCATAACAATTTTTGGACTAGTTACAATTGAAATAACGCGAAAGCTGGTCCACGATCATGCTGGCACTGATGACCGGTTCCGAAGTCAACTAAATCTGAACGCAGTCATTAGACCAACAATGCTTTGAGCACAATGGCAATGACAATTTTCCATGTATTATTTGTCGTTGAATAAAGCGCGGCGACAATGCATTGATTGCTCACAAATTGTTAAATGATACTGTTGTATGTTTTGTACAAGGCGTGCCTCAGTATTGATCTATTAAACAGTACCTTCTTCTGTTTTATTTGAGATGCAAAAGGAATAGATAAATTATTATAGCGACCGCCTGTGCCCGATATTCGACCATAAACTGAACAATAAAATGTTTTTTAAGTTTGACAACAGAATTTAGCTGTAGAGAAAATAGTATACATGTGAGTTTTTTAGTCATAAAAAATCCTGATAAAATTAGATACCAACATACCTCATAGTTTATGAGGTAGTATATTCGATTCTGAAACATATCTCCGTCAAACGTTTCTCTGGCATGTTGAGTTGAGACGAGTTCGTAGTTGTAAGGTTCTGTCGTTGAACAACCAATAAACGAAACATTCTGTCGGCGGCTCATTCAGTAGAGAAACGTTTGTAGCAGATATATTTCAGAATCGTATATTCGGCTCACATCATAATATCTCAAGATCAATCCACACGTCGGACAAAAGTTTATTGAATTTTTTGGGGTTACTTTCAAAAATCGAAATCTCTGTAGCAGTTTGCAGCTATCAGATCCGCATATACATTATGACATACATGTCTTGTGCATCTATCCATCTGCGCGCATGTCTGTCTGAATATTAGTCTGTCTGTTACGTGTCAGACAGACAAATATTCAGACAGACATATCAGTTTATCTATTACAGTTTCAAAGCTAAACTGCCGAACCGGTTTTGATTAAATCTGGGACAGAGATAGTTGAAGATCAGGGGTCCAACATGGGCTATTGTTATTTTTCAAAATTAACCTCTAAGGGGCTAAACTAGGGGTTAAAAGTTATCGCCTCTGTGGTCTAGTGTTCCAGCGTTGGCGTTGACCACATGAGGTACCGGGTTCGATTCCCGAGTCGGACACATAAAAAAAGTGATTTTACAGTTTTCTGAGAAACACAAAGTTGCCGAGGATTGAAAAGTGCCCGGTTGGCAATAGGCTTACCACCTATCACATTTGTGGGACCAAGTATCTTCGGCCAATCGTGGGTGCACTTGTTGTACCTCTGCCTACCTCTTCGGGGATACGGGCGTGAAGATACATTACATTAAAAGTTTATACAAAACTATATCGACATGCTAAAATAATCACGGGATAAGCAGCGCGAGTAGCTAGTATGTATGTAAAGTGCTTACTCACTTTGCATGTATTTTTCATTGTCAGTATGGCGCTCACTTTACACAATGTTTGTAATTATATGTTTTAGGAATTACTCAATTGAGCTTAAACAGTGTTGAACGTACAATAGTTTTTAAGCGCAATTGAGTAATTTCAAAATATTACTCGAAGCTCTATTCTAAAGTACATAAGCTCAATTGATTACTTCCAAAACATTACATACTTGTTATAACATAAAAAAAAACATGCTTAACCGAATTGATAAACTCCTCCTTTTGGTACTAAATCTCGAAATATGAAAAGGCGTTGCCATCTTCTATGATAGCTGCTTTTTGTAAACAGCAATAAGTAGTAACATCACTGTCAATATTATATTATATTTTTTAAGTGAGTAACAGGTTATTACATAGTAAATTTATAAAAAAAAATGAAATTTATTAAAGAAATTATATAAATAACGAATAAGACTGGAAATATTGTTTCTAAATAGCTATTTTTATGTATATTTTGCATGTCACTTTTGACGAAATGTGAATGGATTCACATTCACAACATCCTTGCAAATAAATGAATTTATTATTATTATTTGGAAAGACGGTTGGAAAGAGCTTTATCTTTAAGTTCATTTTTGTAAATATGCACATAAAAATAGTACGAAAATGCTTAAAATACCAAATTCCAGCATTAATGAACGCGAGTAGCAAAACGGATACATAGTTTAGAATCTATTCTAGTTTTCGCAACAGCAGATAATAAACACAATTGTGCATTGTGCCAGGATTTAGAATGGACACGAGGTGTGGTCCGATCTTATACCCATAATGCCACCATTGATAGCAATAGATCTATTTATCAATAGATACTGATCAGGGCTTGGCTTTACTAATAGTCCATCTAAATTAACATTATTTATGTTTATATAATTGATGGCTTCGTGATTTAGTGGTTACCCTTTTTGGCACAGGTAATGAAGTCCTCGGATCGATTCCCAGGTCGAAAATTATTGTGGGGTATCTCAGAAACGATTCTCGAACATCTTAGTCTCAGTATTAATTCGGAGTTTTACAGTGATGGCTTAACACATCACCGTTCAACTCCACCTACCGCTAATAATCACTTAAAGCGTAAGGAAAAAATCGAGGACACGAGACTAAAAAACTTTTAAAAAAATGATGTGGTGTCGTGGGATACCAGGTAGGAACGAAGTTCCTTCGTCTAAACGGCACTACTCGCTTGTGTATGCGACTGTCGCGCCTGCGCACGTCTCATTTAACGGTTTTATTCCACGCACTTTTTTCCACGGATTTTTTCTTACGGTTTTACTTCCACATTTTTTTTATTTCGGTCGCGCAGCAAAATCCCTATCCCCTCCAAGCCTGCTGTAAGGAACTTCGTTCCAAAAACAGTTATACATATATTTTTATATTATGAGATATCAAACAAACAGATGGTTCTTCTAATAGAAAATGATAGTTGTCTATATACACCAAAGCTATAATTAGTGTGTTGTTATTTGAGTGGTAGGGACGTAATGCCTCAAATGCATTATATTTACTGACAACCTACCCTCAAACTGGTACATGACGGTGAAAAGCACCGATGCTTTTACGACAGTACCATACCTGGTATTCGCTTTACGAAACAAAACGTTAATAGGGTCAAAGCGGTTAGGGCTCTCATACGTTTTCTTACATTTATACTCGCGCTTCATACTCGAGATTAATGTTTGTTATTTCACATATTATGAACATGTAGTACCGCGTAAGTGTCACCACTCTGCATTAAAAATGTGCAGGCTGGCAGGTGTCATTTAACAGTTAACATATTAATTTTCGTACTAATTTTTTTAACAATTAACAACTGTTATTTATATTAGCGAATACTATTAATTTTTATGCATCACTGTAATTACCAATAACTTGATATATGATAATTAACTTAATAAAAATATTTGAGAGAGCGGTTTTTTTGCTCGCTAACTTGATTTATGATAATACTGTTATTAGAAATATTTCGAGAGACCGTGATAATAATTAGTGTTTTAAAATTATCAAAACTATTCTAGAGGACCTTTTTTTGGTAGCTTCGTGTTTTTATTGCTTTTGATACTTATTATATATAGGCTACTAATATAATATAACACAAATAAATAAATGTTAAATATTCATTAACTTTAACAGCACAATATTTAATCTGATTTAACAATAATTTCCATGCCTACTACATGTTAATATGTGAAATAACAAGTATTTATTACAGATACTAATCTCTTCGTACGGAGCGCTTCGTATGATTATGAAAGAACTTATATTAAAGATACTTAAGTTTGTTTAATCACTAATTATGCTGCGCCGCCGTCGTCATAGCACAAAGGAACGTTGTATCGTGTTTATATGTGTAAGAAACACTAAGGGATTATTAACCTTAAGGGATAGACCGCCCCGTTGATTGAGTGGTTAGCGACTCTGACTACGCAATAGACGGGGCTAATGTTTGTATTTCCGGGTTTGAGTGTTTATTAAATATATTCTTGTATTTATATATGTATTTTTATGTATAAGTGTGGTTGACTAACACCCATAACACAAACAAATAATTTGCTTACTTTAGGGTTAGATTTGTAAGTGTAATTTGTCCTGTGAATATTTATTTATTTATTGAAGCACTTTGAGTCGATTGAAATTTTGTAATGTGAACTTGATCGCTGGCGAGACGCTGCACTTACACTACTTCAGCAACAGCAGTCACCATGGTAACAATAGGTAGGATACTCGTTGTCTTTTAGGAACTTCTTCAAAATGAGTCCTGACCAACACGGGTGAAGTATGTATATACCTAAAGATAACATACTTTGATTATTTTGCACATAAATAATAGTCAAAGGTGATACCTTTACATATATTTACGTACGTATACGTTTACGTTATACCTAATACTATATAGTATACCTAATACTACATATGTAAAAGTAAAAAGGTTCGCAAACATTATTGTCTTTATTAGGAAACTAGCTGTGCCCGCGACTTCGTTCGCGTGGAAAAAATTCTAAAATAAAAACCCGCATAGTCCCCGTTCCCGTGGGATTTCCAGGATAAGGACTATCCTATGTCCTTTCTTGGGTCTCAAACTATATTTGTACCAAATTTTATCCAAATCGGTTCAGTGGTTTGGCCGTGAAAGCGTAACAGACTGACAGACAGAGTTACTTTCGCATTTATAATATTAGTATGGATGGAGTTACCTATTACTAATTGTAATGCACAACTGAGTTTTATTGTATGAGACTTTAGTAGCTACCTAGTAGTTTTTACCTTACATTGAAACATGACTTTAAGCAATTGTGGAAATCTACTAATGAAATGAACATTAGACCAAGCCTACCTACAGCTATAGAAGGTGTAGGTAATCCTAAAGATATAGCGAACATTTTCAAGGATCATTTCGCAGTAAAGTCATTATCAAAAGCAATGGAGGGTGGAACAAATGGTACTAAAACTCATTGCCAGTATATTAATAGCCTATTTTTTTTATAGTAGAGGGGGCAAACGAACAGGTGGTGCATCTGATGGTAAGTGATCATCACCGCACATGAACATCTGCAATACCGAGGGTCTTGCAGCTGCGTTGCCGGCCTTTTAATAATGAATACGCTCGTTTCTTGAAGGTCCCCAAGTCGTATCCGTTCGGAAACACCCCCACGTGTAATTGATTCCACAAAGGAGTAGTGCGAGGCAAAAAGTGCCAATAAAAGCGCACAGTTGTAGATTTCCAGACATCGAGGTGGTCAAGATGGAGCTTTAAATTATGATGTCCGATGATAGAATTAAGCGTCAGGAATTAACCGAATAATTCGTCAGAACACTCCCCATGATAGATACGTTAAAAGATGCAGAGCGAACCTACATCTCCGCGTAACGCCAAAGAGTCCAGCTGATTAGAAATAGCCTGATCGTTGACGATTCTAACCGCCCTACGCTGAATGCGATCAAGAGGAAAGAGCTGGGACTGAGGAGCTCCAGCCCAGAGATGAGCTCCATGTGAAGTCGAATTTGGGCCTTGTAAAGTTGGAGTCAATGGGGTTGGCACGAAGCACTGCTTTACTCTGCTCTGCTGATAAAAGTACTGTCTCGCTCTGCTGAGTACACCAAGCTGTTTGGAGGCTAGTTAAGTCTTTCTTGACCACGAACCGCTGAACTGAACATTTTTCGATATGTTGACTCCCAGAATTCCAATACTGGTTGAAGCTATCAGAAGACTGTTCTTGAACCGAGGTGACACGACAAAGGGTGTTTTTTTTTGCGGTAAACGTGCAAATCTGCGTCTTATTGGGGTTAAATGTAACAAGGTTTTGACGACCCCATTCTGAGACATCGGTAAGTCGATTCTCGAGTTCAGACACAAGCTTGTTCCGGCCCTCTTCGGCGTGTTCCCAAAAATACCGCTACGGCCGGAGTATGTAGCATCATCAGTACTATCGTCCGCATAGCAATATATGTTACTAATTCGCAATATATCATTGATATGCAGAAGAAACAGTGTCGGTGATAGCACGCAACCTTGCGGAACACCAGCATTGACAGGTTTGAGCTCGGAGCATGTTCCGTCGACTACGACCTTGATGCTCCGGCCAGCCAAAAAAACTGGTGATCCACTTGCATAATTTCTCGGGAAGCCCATAGGAAGGCAGCTTCGAGAGAAGCGCTTTATGCCATAGCCGATCAAAGGCCTTAATATTGCGATGTTATTCAATGTATGTTTGGTGCATTCGCATCTACCAAGAAACCTAATGAAAACTTACTCCAGTAGATCTAACTATAGACCTATCTCATTAGCAACTGTTATCGCCAAGGCGCTTGACAGTGCAGTGCAGTGTGCTGAATGCTCAGTTAAATTGCTACCTAAACATTCATGACCTTCAATAAGGCTTTAGGACTTAGCATTCTACGGAGGGTGCAATCTTGAATTTAAAGCACACTATTAAGTACTACACGGATAGGAATACTCCGGTGTTTGCATATTTCTTGGATTTGTCCAAAGTCTCCGGCAGAGTGGTGTATGATATCCTATGGGATAAATTGCAGCTGGTGGGATTTCCTCCCCAAATGATTTTCCTTTTCAAGTTATGGTACAGTAATCAAGTAAATCGGCGTAATCGATCATATAACAAAGAAGAATATCGCCACGTCGAGCCCGTCGACACTAGCTCAGTGGCAGAACGTCCCGGCTTGAGGGAGATTTTCGCGGGTTCGAGTCTCGTGTGTGGACGTTTTTCTTTGTCGTTTTTAAAGTTTTAAAGTTAATCAATTAAACTTTGTTAGATGGGCAGCAGAGTACTCTGGGCCTTATAAGTTGAAATGCGGTTTGAGACAGGGGCGGGGGGGAGGGAGGTTAACCTCACCAAAGCTTTTTGATTTATTTATGAATGCCCTGATTGAGGGGCTCAGCAGTCTAGGTATCAGTTGCCATATTGGTAAAGTCTGCATTAACAATGTTAGCTATGCAGATGATATGGTACTGCTGCGCCCCTCAGTCAGTGCGTTAAGAAATATGTTAAAGATGTGTCAAGACTACGCAGATGACCATGGACTAGTATATAATTGTAAGAAAAGCGAAAGTATTATTTTTGTCTGGCAATAAGCTAGTTTTTTATTTTATTTTAAGAATTTGTACCCCCAATTAGTCTATATGGGTTATCTTTGACAAAGGTATAAATATCTTGGTCATCTAGTCACTGAAGATTTAAGAGACGATGCAGATATAGAAATGGTATGTAAGGCACTGTCGGTTAGGGCTAATATGTTGTCACGCAGATTTGCTTGTTGTTCTTTTCCGTAAAAGTAACACTTTTTAAAGCATATTGCACCTCATTTTACACTAGCAGTCTGTGGTGTAAATATACCCAGAGATCATACAATGCCTTGCGAATACAGTACAATAATACATTGGCATTTTTGGGACTGCTGCGATACTGCAGTGCCTCCACGATGTTTGCATGCGCAGGGGTTGATAGTTTCACTGCTGTATTGCTCAAAAAAGCAGGCTCATTATTACAGAGGGTTCGAGGTAACAACAATGTCTTGAAGGTCATTGCCGACTGCGGGTGCAATTAATATAACAAGTTCATTCTTAGTTATTTAGAAGTTAGGTCTTAGTTATAAACCTGCTAACTTTAGCTATAGGTAATTTTGTAACTAACATTGAAGGATCCTTGTTGTCTGAAAAATAAACTTTTTTTTATTCAGCAAGATTCATTTCTACTCTATGTACTTATTAAGTATTTGTCGAGTGTTTCCAACAAATATTATCATTATTATGTATTATGGTACCTACTCATTGTATTGATATCAGCGCCCTCTATTTAGATTAGCTTGGAAGGCTGTGAAGTCTAATGGTCAAACCAAAGACTTCATAGAATTTAGTTCGCCATATTTTTCTCATCAATTAATGAGAGCCGAAAGGTGAAAGAATTATTCATATGATATATTGGATGAAGTAAAAAGGGATATTTTTTTAAAGAAATGTATGTAAACAATAATATAATAATTGATATTAATTTCGAAAATGTATGTAGGTACCTACCTAATTAATCGAAGCATATTTTTTGGTTTTGTTGTGCTTGCCTGTAAAAGTAATTTTCTGTTAACATAAGCTTGCAAGCGTATACTTTTTATGTAAAGTGTTTTTACATGGTATTTATATTTAAAATATAATTTATGAATGGTTCCAAAACCACCTAGATAAAAACAGTATCACCAAAGAGATTTTACTACAACTTAAGCTTATACTTGATGTTTTTTAAATATATTTTATCTCACATACTTTATTGTATCTTTTACCAATCTGCATTAAAAATTTAATTTTAATCTTTTTATACTATTTTTAGTGACATCTATTAGTTCATACTGTACTTCGTTGGTAACGGAACGTCCCCGCGTATATCTGGTTGTAACATAATTACACTAGAGGGCGCTCTGATATAGTTACAAAAGCTACTCATTACATGCTAAAGATAGCGCTACTGACTCTTTGGATGATTATAATTTGTTGAACCAAATAATTATAATCATCTTATAAATTAGAAGTTATATATAAGTCGACTTATTTCAAAGGTGGCAATCTGATTTTTCGTAAATTTTCGTCAAACTAAAAAAACTGTTTCTTTTGTGGGGAAACATACAATAGTGTATTTACATTACTATCTATTCGTAAGGGTTGTGGTTGTAGTGCCGATTTATATCAATATATTTGATGTCTTGTAAATAATCTAAAAATTCTGTCAATCTTTGGTTGTTTAGTATTGTGCTGTGGGTTCCAAATAATTGAACCGTACTCAGGTAAAGATCTGATATAAGCATTAAAAATAATGTTAGTGTACTGCTATTCTGGAAATCCTTACTTGCTCTTAAACTGAAGGCAAGCATACTGAAGGCAAGCATAGATGCTGGCTAAATGTAAGAATACTATCTAATACTACCCCTAAATCTCTTACTTCAGTAACGCTAGAGATGGTGGTACCATCAAGTTCATAGTTATACTTGATGTGGTTTAGACTCCCCAAAAATGTTATGAAATGCATTTAGCGATATTTAAGTGAAGTTTTATTTATTAATTTTACAATAAATTATAAACATGTTGAGGTTGTTTTGCAAATTCACACAATCTGCAGCAGATTTATTTTTCCTAAATATTTTCATGTCATCAGCGAATAATAATATGTTTGATTGGTCAAATATAGATAAAATATCATTAATAAACAAATTAAAGAGACGTGGAGCTACATGAGAACCTTGCAGTAAGCCTGAAGTAACTGGGAGAAATGAGCTATTTACTACCTATGGTCCTTAAGGTTACTAAGTTAAACTGTACACAATATTTTATTGGTAAGGAAACCTGTGGAGGAATATTTTTTGTTTATTTATTAGATAGAAGGCAAAAGTGACTGACTGATGTATCAACGCACAGGTCAAATTCTTAGGGTCAGAAACTTGAAATTTCGCACACGTTTTTCTCTTATGATGTAGACATTCATTGAGAAAGGATTTTTCAAAATTGAATCCCAAACGGGGTAAAATAGGGGATAAAAGTTTGTATGAAACTTTTTATGCCCTGGACATATTTGCAAAATTTCGTATGAATTGTGTACAAAAAAATAATGAATCACGTGTTTCAGCGTTTTTCAAAATCCCATTCCTAAGAATGTTAAATAGAGGATGAAAATTTTATATAACTACACAGGTCATTAGGTAATTCTAATTTGACACTCAAAATTTTGCACACGTATTCCTCTTATAACGTAGCCATCCACTAAGGAAGGATACTTAAAAATTCTACCCTCAAGGGGTGAAATAGGGGATAAAAGTTTTAAACATTTTATTCCTTGGACATATTTGCATGAAATTTCGAATGAATTGAGTATGGCAAAAATAATAAATTATATGTTTCAGCGTTTTTCAAAATTCAGCCCCATAGAGAGTAAAATAGGACATGAAAGTTTTATAAACGTGCAGGCCAAATCCTTACTAGAAACTTGAAATTTCACATACGTATTCCTCTTATGACATAAGGATCCACTAAGGAATTATTTTTCAAAATTCAACCTCCAAAGGGATGATATAGAGGAAAAAATATTGTATGAAATTTTTTATTTCTTGGACATATTTACATGAAATTTCATATGAATTGAGTACAGCAACAATAATCAGTTCCGTATTTCGGCGTTTTTTAAAAATTCAATGCCTAACAGGATAAAATAGAAAATGAAAATTTTATACAAACGCACAGGCTGAACCCTTTGGACTAGATACTTGAAATTCCGGACACTTATTTCTCTTACAACGTAATCATCCACTAAGGAATGATTTTTTAAATTCAATCTCCAAGGGGGAGAAATAGAGAAAAAAATATTTATATAAAACCTTTTATTCCTCGGACATATTTGCATGACTTTTCATAGGAATTATATACAGCAATAATAATGAGTTAAAATTCAACGCCTAAGAGGCTAACGCACAGGCTAAACCCTTAGGTCAAAAAACATAAATTTCACACACATATTCCTCCTATGACGTACGCATCTACTAAGGAAGGACTATTTAAAATTCAACCCTCAAGGGGTGTAATAGGGTGTAAAATTTGTATGAAACTTTTACTCCTTTAACATATTTGCATGAAATTTCGTAAGAATTGAGTATGGCAAAAATAATGAGATTTTTTCAGCGTTTTTCAAAATTCAGCCCCTTAGAGGTAAAATAGGGCATGAAAGTTTTATATAAACATCCAGACCAAATTCTTAGAGCTAGAAACTTGAAATTTCGCACACGTATTCCTCCTACGACGTAAGCATCCACTAAAAAATGATTTATCAAAATTCAGCCTCCAGAGTAGTGAAATAGAGGAAAAATATATAACACATTTCTTTGATATATTTGCATGAAATTTCATATGAAGTGACGAAAAATTAAATCTTAATTTAAAAATTTTTCGACATTACTTCGAACATTTTCAAGCAATTGTTTTCGACCTTCTACAATATTTAGTACTTAAAAACTACGTCATGTGTAGTTTCAAAAATTATTTTTTTTAACTCAGAAAAAATTTTTTGCATAGTTTTTGTTCCTTTGAGCTTAAAATACCTCAATTGACAACATTTCATTTTTTTTAACACCCCTATATTATATTTTTAACCGAAAATAGACAGAAAAATAGGATACCCGTATTTATATTTTCTCAAAATTCATTCATTTTGATATTTATTTTAATTTAAAGTTCTTCCTATTCTAAATATTTGTAAGTACCAAATGACGTCATTTATACAGCTAAATGATGCTACGCCTTTGCTTTTTGTGACCCGAAAAAAAGCATATGACATCTATGACATTATCCAAATCAACATCAAGTACCTATTGCAAATAATTGCAGAATTCTCTGACAATTGCCATTCGTATAATGAAGAAGAAGATTGTAAATCATTAAACCGCTGTTTACATTTGATCATATTTCTATAAAGCGTTCTAGTTTGCAGTAATATTGTTGCGAAATATCAAATAAATCCAGGTGTTGATTACAAATAGAACAGAGTGTAGTCCAAAGAGTATACAATACTACGTAAGAGTGTAGTCGCTGAAGCAGGTCTTTGATAACTTTCTAAAACAAATAAACAATACAGAGTGCTAAGTGTGAGTTTTTCTTTTCGCATTCGATCGTGAGCGCGTTTCGAGTTTACTAGGAATTTGTATGTGATTTGTACAGCGCCACCTAGTGGTAAACGTGAGAAACCAGTTTACCACTAGGTGGCGCTGTACAAATCACATACAAATTCCTAGTAAACTCGAAACGCGCTCACGATCGAATGCGAAAAGAAAAACTCACACTTAGCACTCCGAATATTTGACATTATCGTATAGGTAATGGCCAAGGAACTTATATACTATAACTGGAATTGTTACGAAGCAATATTTTAAAAATAAAAATTTACTTTGTTTCGTTATATATAAAGTTGACATTTGTTTCTTACATAACAGAGGGGAAAAACGTTCTGAGCAAGACAACGACAAGAGTGGATGTTGTCCTTTTCTTGCAATTGCCAGTGTAAATAAAACGATCTAGATGGTAGATTTTTACATATTCGGTAATCATTAAATCATTTTTATTCATACACGTCGATAAAATACATTAGCATAAAATGTATTGTAATTAACATATTAAGTTCCAACATGTGCTTATTTTAATTATTACGTAATTACTTATGCAATGCAAAAACTGTTTCTCAAATTAGTATAATTACTTAGTAGTAATTTGCAAACTACGCATGGCCACACTTATATATGGCGATTGGCGCTTTATTTAGTAGAAAGAGACACACTCCACTCATGTCGAGGTACTCTTCGGAACGATTTTGAAGCGCGTGTAAGCATTCCGGGTAGAATGTAACTTCCTTGGTAATGGCATTCCCATTATACCTTTTAAACTATATGTTTTAGCAAAGCAAAGTAATCACCTTATTCTGCCGTTTAAGTGAAGTCATAACATGTTTTTTCATTATAATTTTTTTTCTCCAGTATTAAGTAATGAAAAAAATTAAAAAATATATATTACTAATCAGAATTGAAAAATAAAGAAATGGTATTTTTATTTTGACGACTTTATAATTTTTAAATGTTGTCAATTTAGCGAGAAGTTTCAGGGGTGGCCTGCAGGGTCGACCAATTATTTACAGACTTTTAAACTTCTTATTACGTACGTAGATAAGGAAGTTACTGATTTTGCCCCGATTTTCGAAAATCGAGTCACCGGATCTCTACGTTTTGAGGTCATGGGAACCTTTTCCGGCTATATAAGTAATCACTATAGAGCCTAAATTAAGAACTTAGCAACTCCTCAAGCAATCTTAAGTGGTTTATGCTAATACGTAGGTCACACTATAAGTTTTGCGTAACTTAAAAAGACAACATGTTATAAGCAAAATATTATATTTATTGCTTTTCAAAATAATCTCCTTTACATTTTAAACATTTTTTCATGCGAGCGAACCACTTTTTAAAACAGGAGGACCACAGCTCTGAAGGCATGTTTTCTACGTGCTGATTGAACGCTATCACTGCCTCTTCGGAATTGGTAAAAGTAAAACCACTCATCAAATATTCGATTTTGGGGAAAATACAGAATCACAGGGTGCTAGGTCGGGGCTATGCGCAGGATGAGTGACGAGATGTACTTTTTCGGAAGCTTTCGTCGACGGCAGTTGAAGGCCGCCCTTCACGAAATTCATCATGTAAAGAAACTTGACCTCTCTCAAATTCAGCAAACCATCGCCTCAGGATGCTCAAACAAGGTGTTTCTCTTCCAAAAGCATTTTGAAGACGAGCGGCACACTCTTGCGGAGAAAGAGAACTTTTAAAATCATAAAAAATCATCGCTCTAAAATCTTTTCGACTTAATTTCATTTTCGTTGCGTACGTAGAACTTTGATGTGTGATAAAAAAAATTGACAAATAATTTCCCGCCAATTGTTTTCTTTTATTACTAAGAAGGTTGCAACGTTTTAAAAATATAACATTCGAAATTCAAATAGTTCCGATTAGCTAGAAGTGCAAAACTTTTAGTGTGCCCCATGTATATGGTTTATAAGATTTGTAGGTGCTCCGGTGTTTGGGTCTTCTAAGGTGTTGGCCTAACGACTGAATTAAGTAAAGTTAAAAAACACTTTTATACCTTATTTTTTACCTTTTGCCAACTTTCACGCAAAAAAATGTTATAACGAGTTACAGCCATCTTACGATGGCAGTAACTCGTTATAACATTTTTTTTGACGACTGCTACGTGAGAAAGAGAGAGAGAGAGAACTTTCTTAAAAAAATATATTCGATGCAGAACTCTGCATGCCATGCAATAGCGTCAGTACTTTGTTACTGTCGTTTTCCAGTTTGGGGGTTCTTACCCCCCTAGCCGGTAAACCTATGCATATAGTATTAGCACATTTACCCACACTGACACGGATAGCAACGCATCATCTACAGACAATAAAGATGTCAACGGTGGGTTACTAACGTTGTGGCTGGATGTGTTGCCACTTGCATAAGTTTATCGGCTATCTTACCCATCAAACTGGATCACGACAGTGACGATCACGTAAGTAAGGCGATGGTACCTGACGCAGGTGAATCAATACTCTACCACCTAATAGTCACGATAATAGAGGGTGTAAAGCCCATCTTTCGCCTTTTATGAATTGCCTAGCAGAACGACAAATGGTCAATTCTTCAAAGGGAGAGTTCATATCGGGATTATTTCAGCAACAAAACGATAAAACTCTGTCCGTCATTTTGCTTAAGTAAAATTAGAATAATTTACGTTAACTGTTACTTAAAAAGTTTTTATTTCAATCAATTTCAAAGGACAAAATACTTTCATTTTTATCGCAAACTTTTACCTGGCCCAAACCCAGGCCTCTTTGTAAATCACTAAGAACATAAAGGGGTATTTAAGTCGCCATATTTATGAAAATAAGATCCTTATAGCTATAATGCGAAATACAAAAACCGCTCGCGCCAAATGTCCTCGGGAGAGAGGAAGTACCATTTATAACATACGACATACAACATACGACATAACATGTAACATACGATATTCAAATGTCTAAAACTCGTGATCACAACCGTTCACTGGCAACTAAAGCACTTGATGTCTTGCAAGTATAACGTCGTTTATACTATATAAATAATAAAGTTGTTTTGTAGAAGGTATCTTAAATCATATTAATTTTCAACAAAAACTAGTTCCAAAAGTGTAATGATTTCAAGATAAAAGACAATTTCGAGTTCTGACTGTCATAGACAAAAATTTAACGATGAAAAATAACTTTACTTTCATAGACCTATTTTAAAAGGTTTTTTCCAGATAAATGATGGAAAGGCGATGACAATATACAACCTCAGAAAACTTTACAGTTTTACGTGAGAGAGCTACTAGACGCTTTTTCCCTACGACGTAAGTGAAAAGACTTCATACGCACATTCATTTTCAAACTCCAAATATTCAAGGTACACTTGTAATAATATATCCGGCTTAGTTGACTTTCTTCTATAAATGGTATCCTATAGAAGCCACACGCTTTTAGTCCAAGTCCCATCGCCAGACTCTAAGCACTCCACCAATGGTCCAATCTCAGTGGACCCAAAAAAAAGCTCAGATGGCTAAAAGCTACTTGGTGAATGATGACCTCAACAAATACCATGTCTACTCCAGCAGCTATTAATGTTTTCACACATAAAATATCATGCAGTGAAGTGTCCTCGCATGCCGCCGCAGTTGCTGAGTTCGCACGCATCGACTCGGAAATAGTACCAGAATGCTTCATATACTGAACATAACTCTTAAATATTCACCACATCATTTGAATACATCTTACAATGCTTTTAAGATTGTTACCATTTATAAAATAATTTAACTTTTTCAAGAAACTGGCGGAACTTCTAATCCTCTTGCTCCTACCCAAAGTGTTTGGTTTCCCTTTAAAGTTGACACACAAACTGAGGCGCAAAGTAGACGGTATCATGTCTGTCTATTTATAGTTTTCAATAACAGTCACTTACTGAGTTCTATTTAATTAAGGTAAAGTGTATATTTCTATGTGTGTTATGTATATTTACGGGGCCACTTAAGTAGCCCCGTAAATATACATAAAAATTAGGTTAAATTATTTAATCTATTTAAAAACATATGAATTAGAAATACTCGCACACCGAAGAAAAAGAACTATCATAACGACGGTTCTCTTACGGGTTATGCAAAATGAACCAAACGTCTATAGACTTCCAGTTAGACAATCTCTTGTTTATCTACTTACCCGAACTCATTGTTTCTTGCTATAACTGAGACCGACAGCTATAGGTACATACAAATTGGACAAAGGCGCACGATAAGTCGTACCATATAAAGCATCGCTAAGCTGTAACTTATTGTTATTGCGAATTTTGAGCCTCAGTTTTATGTTTTCAAATCGTCTGCCGTGAGTCTGTGCTCGTCTATTAACATATATACAGATTTATTGTTCGCGCTTGCCAAGAAAACTTTTATATTTTCTACAATTTCAATACTAAAATCTTAATTTGTTGGCATAGTATTTAATTGGAAAGACGACGTCGTCACTGTGGAAATTAATGTCATACAAGGATGGACACGAGAGAGTGTAGGTACCTGGAGACCAAAGTCCACCTAATCTCAATATATATAAATTACGTGTCACGTTGTTTGTCCGCTATGGATTCCTAAACTACTGAACCAATTTCAATAAAATTTTGCGGATTTAAATTAGCATCTTTGGTGTCTAAAAACGATGATTTCTCTTTCCATCAGGAGAGCCATCTGCTTGTTTACTATCTTATGATATATAAAAAATGGTAGATATCTACTGCTTGGTCTAACTTAAAAATAGCATAGTTTTTATCTCAATTAACACATCCCCCCTTCTCTCAAGTATCCCACCAAAATATTCAATAGAAGTAATTTGCATGGCAGAACAACGTTTGCCGGGTCAGCTAGTAATATTATATATATATATATATATATATATATATATATATATATATATATATATATATATATATATATATATATATATATATATATATATATATATATATATATATACTATATATATATATATATATATATATATCTCTAACCTGTATAAATCGTAACAAGCAAAATAATTATTGCGGTAATACGATCATAGAATATGCTTGAATATTATTATTCTACGATCCGGCCTTAAAAACATTAGCCTCATCTGTTATATGAATAAATTAATGTTTCAAAGGCCCATTACAATATTATAATATTATGAGGCTCATAAACGACGATGATCTAGTAGGAAAAAAACTCCAGAGCCTCGCTTGTCGCCGCAGAGTGGCTAGTTTATCGGTTTTTTATCGGGTACCTACACTTTGGAGAGTGCGCTGCGAAATTGCACGACTTGATTCCGCCATCCCCGTTTTTCTATCGATCTTCGAGGCGCACAGATTCTAAGCATCGCTATATGGTGGACGTTCCACGTACCCGGACAAAGCGGTTCGATTCCACATTCTTCATTCGAACCGCAAGAGAACATGCTTCCTGAGTCTGTGTACCCGACGAGTACAATCTAGGGATCTTCGAGAGAAGAGTGAAAAGGTACCTTCTAGGGAAGCGCGTTCCATCTTAGGCCACATCTTAGCTTACCATCAGGCGAGATCTTGGTCAAGCGCTTCCTTATCTATAATAAAAAAAACCTGCTATTTGAAAAGTGTTGCAAAATTGAAATCCTGTAACAGTGTTTCCAGATGGTTGTCATGAAAGTACAGCGTTGTCACTTTTAAGATACCTACAGCATTTACGAAAAAAATGCAGCGATATTTGAAATTAAATAACAGTATTTTTCAGTATCTTACTTTTATTTTTTTTGTATTTAGGGAAATTCTGTAGATGGTAGAGTAAGGGGGTATAGCATAGGGGTTTTTTGGGATCACATTGCAGTCGATTTTTGAAACCAACATTACTAAGCCAATTATGTTTGATTTTTTGCTGATTATGTTTTTCATTCTGCGGTGCCTGTACCTACGCCAAAACAGTTGATTTTACAAAAAATGGGTTGAGACGCAAACTCTAGGATATTATTTTAATTTCATCATTACATAGTATAAAACAAAGTCGCTTTCTCTGTCTGTCCCTATGTCCTTATGTCCCTATGTAAGCTTAAATCTTTAAAACTACGCAAACGGATATTTATGCGGTTTTTTTTTAATAGATAGATTGATTCTTGGAGAAAGGTTTTAATGTATAAACCTTTCCGATATTCCCACGGGAACAAAAGCTGCGCGGGTGAAACCGCGAGCAGGTCGCTAGTTTATAATAAAATGAATAGGAAGGGAGATAGTGTAATTTATAATTAAATGAATAGGAAGGGAGATAGTGTCGAAAAACAGCTAAATAGGTACAAGGCGCCATTTTAACAATATGGCGGTGCGAGCGGCAATGATACGAGGAGCCAAAGTTAGTATTCGCAAAAAGCACATCAAAATCTATATAGTTTCAAAACTCTAGAATTTTTTTTTGAAGTAAAACTACCAAATGATCGAACTAATTTAAATAATTAAACCGATTTCAAATAGACCCGTGTTGGTCCCGGGCTCCATTGAAGAATAGGCCAACTGCCACCCTGCCAGGCAGGTTGTAAAATGCGATTGGCTATACGAGTCACTAGCATCGTAGTTACCAGGTGGTAGAGTTCTGCATTGTTTCGCCCGGGTCTGGTACCACCGCCTTATCTATTCCTGTTGCAATAGCTTGTTCCGGTTTGGAGGGTAAGGTAGCCGGTAAACTTACGCTTGTGGCATAAAACCTCGCCACAACATAGCAACGCACCATTAACAACTTTAGTGTCTATAGGCGATGATTGGCTGTTTCCATCAAGAAACCCATCTGCTTGTTTGCTATCTTATACTATAAAAAAAAACAACATCTCAAAAACTACTGCACTGATTTTTGATGAAACTGGAAATATTCCCTACGTTGAAACATACCTGATTTGAATTAAAAATAATTATCTTGATATGGCAAAAAATTCATGGACAAACATATAAACACACAAACATACATACACTTACGAAATTTAGTATACGTTCTTGTACGTATAAATAGAAATTATATAATTCTAACAATATTACACACATACATGCATGTCAAACTGATAGCTTCCGTATTTCGTCAGCAAATAAAATTAATAACCTCATATGGTAAATTTTCTATGCTGTTAATCGTTAGCACTTGGTAAAACTGCATTTTAATTTTAAAGTGTTTTGTAATTAAAAATCATAAGGTAAAAATATTTAGAAAAAAATACCTACTACCTGGTACTAGTTTTTACATAAGTGTAAGAATTTTACCCTAATAATAAGTATAAAAAACGACACAATCATATTATTTTGATTCATATCCTGTCCTTACACATTCCTAATAGAATAGCTGTAACAAATAAACCCAGATATAAGGAAATAAACTGAGAGGCCGCCCTCACAAATAATAAAATGGTTCTTATGTCATACATCAACGTTTCTAAGGAAAAACATCTCACAACTGATCTTACGATTGTTTTGGGTGATCAAATTTCTACAATGGTTTTAAAATACAAATGGTAAATAGCTGAGGGTCCAGATGTTCCTCTATTGCACCAGGTCTATTTTTCATGAACAAATCATCTGCTTTTTTGTAAGGCATAGTGAAAGACAAGCAAAGACAACGTGTTACTACCATCGTGATTACTAAGTGGTATTATATATCGTCCTGTCTAGAGTGAAACGACCGTTTTCCGACAAACAGCCGCAATAAAATCTGTACGGTTTACTGTCTTTCAACATTCGGGATGGTAAGGTAGCTTATCACCTGAGTCCACCAACTAATGAAAAGGGCATTACATCTTTTCCATACCGAAACCATCCGAAAATACCTTTTTTATTTGTTGCGTTATGTATGATACATAATATGTTAAATAAATTCAACTTATAAAAAAGTCAAGGCATCTTTTTACTATTACTCTAATCAAAGAGAGTATCTTCACGGCCGTATCTCCAAAGAGGTAGGCAGAGGTACAACCAATGCACCCACGATTAGCTGAAGAAACTCAGTCCTACAATGTGATAGGTGGCAAGCCTATCGCCAACAGAGCACATATCCTAACCCGAGAAAATTTGTTTTTATCAGAAACTGAAACAAAACATATTTTTGATTCACCCTACCCGGGATTCAAACTTGGGACCAACACTACACTAGACTACAGAGGCGACCAATTAAGTGTCGTTGAATCTCTTGAACGACACAGTACTTTGTGTAGTCATAATTATTTAAAAATCTTAATGAAGAATCAGTCTTCAAAAAATATGAAAACATTTTAAACAGACAGGTGGTACATTGTAAAGCAAATCTAGTGATATATTTGGGTAGTAACAGCACAAAAGTTTGCTTATTAAAATTTGGTGATTGTTTACTAATCTTAGGTATTAAGTGCATTTTAAAGCGCAGACATGACTTAAACGGCTAGAATGATTGTAGGTAATTTAATATATCGTATTTTGGTACAGATTTAATTTTTGTGTTTATTATACATTTTTGGGTAAGGAATTTTGTGGTTACAAATTTTTATTGGTGGCTATTATATTTCATTCCTTTAAAAATTCCAATATAAAATGTTTTGTATAGAAAGATACATCTTGAGTCCATCGCGCCCTGTACAGCGGTCGTAGCGTTTCTCTTTTATGCCGCTATTGATATGATATTTTTATTTCCTACCCGTTCAATACACACCCTTTCGCTTACAACTATTGTATGATGGTATAAATATGTTTGTTAATTTTAAAGCAACTTTAATACTGACAGTACTAGACGATTTAAAGAGCCCAGTGTTTTTCCAAGCCCCTGTTTGAAGAACAGATCAATCTATTAAAAAAGAAAGTATTAAGAATTAATTAAGAAAATAATTAATAATAATATTAATTAACTAATAATTAATTAATATTAATTAATTAATTAAGAATTTTTTATCTATCAGTTTATTAAGGCAGTCAATCAGTGATTGCAATGACATTTTAATCACTGATTGACTGCCTTATTAAACTCTTAAGTGGTCTCATAACAACTGTTGTTAATTTTCCATTCATATTTATCTAAGCTTTGTTAACAAAATATATGCCCAGACTTTTTTTCAAGTGGAATCTGGACGTTTCCTAGTGAACAGACTATAGCAAACAAGCGAATGCCTCTCCTGATAGAAAGAGATACCGTCACATATAAACACCAAAGATGTTGATGGTGCGTTGCTATCCATATGGCGAGATGGTAATGCCATAT